>CM026284.1:2313497-2913497 GCA_014851415.1 Cnaphalocrocis medinalis
TTGGTCAAGATTTAAATAATCGTGGCGGATTCATCATAACATTTATGAGATAATAAGTCCAAAAATACATTTCAAGAAGTTTGTTTCATTATTAATCAGATTCCATGTTCATATTTCTTAGAAGGAATTGTTAGATTCATGAGAAGCCATAGAAGAACTGAGCCATACAAGAAAAAAATACTTTAAAATATTATTATTATCATCACTTTACATTTGTTCAACCTTGAATAGTTATTCAGAAAACAAGAACTGTAATGATAAGATTTAAGGGGATAACCTAATGTAGGATACCATTTTAGTAACAAAATGATAAACGAAACTAAAGTTGTACATACTTAATTATATGTATTGCTAATTTAATAAGAGCACGAGAGGTTGCGACCTTGGCCTAATAAACTGCGCGAGCGCACAAGTACAGCAATGACATGATTCGTAGACGCTTCACGGAAACACATCAGAGATCTAGTTACATTCTGTGGATTCGTTGAATAATTTGTTGATGCAACTATATAGGAAATAAATTCAAAAGGACCACAACTTTTATAAGGACTAAGTGGTAAACACCATCGGAACGCGGAGTTTATAATATTTTTGGTAACTCTCTTGAAGCAGAAGGAAATCTCTGGTTTTGCTCCTTATATTTAAGGACTATATCCTATAGTTAAAAAGCTATACAATCTCTTATTTGAATAATTTATTTCAGGTCTTTCGATTGATTGAGCTGGCCACTTGCAACAGTGTTTTTGTCGCCATTTGTTGCCACTCAAAAAGAACAACAACAGACTGCAATTTTTCACCGATCACACCCGACGCGTAACCAGATAAACACGCATGAATCACCGGTGTGACTTACTGTTCATTTGGCATCGCGATGGATGGCTTCGCCCGTCGCGTGCATCGCGTTCCCTCCCTCAATTCACAACGCTTACTCCAGACCAATTGGAGATCATCGCGGAATACATCGATGCATTACTGAATTTGCATTTAGAACGAAAATGCTGTTTTGGCGGTAATAAAAGGTGCACGCTCCGGTAGTACCCGTTGTTTTTTTTCGTGAAATATGGTTACCGTATCATGTCTGAAGCCGAACGATAAATCTTTGCAGCGGAAGGTTTTCATACGTTGTATTTGGTATTCATTTAGTGTTATGTCATGATAGCAGGTTCATTTCGCAGTAATAGTGTGGAGGCATTTTAGATCAAACAAGAAAGCGCTTCGAAAAAGTAACCAAAGAATATCGTTAACTTAGCTCTACACATTTCTTTTTATCGGTATCAAGGTAAATCCCATAAATAATACTCTAATTCGATATATTCAAGAATATTATGAATGTTTTATAATTAGGAAGGCACGCGAAAAAAAAATGTTTTTAGGTTTGAAATTGCAGCCCTAGACGACAGAACTAATTGTATCCCAGGTGTAATTATCGGATTTATCAGTGGTAACCTTTTTTGACACTTTTGGGGAGTTTGTTTTCATTGTGGGTTGCTCAGAGTATCATTGCCATTGGCTTTAGGATTGGCTGTTTCGACGGTCCCTACGTATAACGCCGTATCTTCAAAACCTAAATTTTACAGGAGAGCGTTTTAAAGTTTTAAACATTGTGTGCTCATGTTCTATTATACCTACAGTTATGAAATTTGGCACACTAGGTAATAGGTGCTATAATGCCTAAAAAAGCTAATAATAAGTTTCTACGATTATTATTTATATACTATTTGGTTACTTACTAACTTTTACGCCGGAATTAGTCAGACTACAAACAACGTAAGTGGTACAACCTATTGCTTACGGGGGAATTAAGTCATAAATCCTAACATTAATTGCCCGAAAGGTCATTTTACCGCCGAATATAATATTCACATACGGGGTTTTGGGGGTTTTCTATTTTTTGTTTCGATGCAATCTATATATCAAAAAAGGCATTTGAAACTAGGGAACAGCTGGATCTTAAATATTTTTTAACTAAATTTAACAGAACAGGGACTGATAATGAATTTTGGTGAACTTCGTATCTACTCGTATCACTAAAAATATACAAAACTTAATAGTAACTAGTAATAAACGCAATGGATGGTAACTAAGCTATTTTTGTTATTAGTCTAATCTGTCCTAGCTGGGCAAAGGCCTCTCCCAAACCCCTTGGTCTCTGTCAGTAGCCAGCGCTTGGCAATCCAGTTTGTGGTGGTCTAAATCATCACGCCATCTTTTTCTGGGTCTGCCTCTCAACCAATGCCCATATGTTGGCTTGTTTAGTGTAACTATTTTAGTCCTACTCTCCGGGTGCATCCTAATACACCTGACTTGCCCAGTTCCACTTCAATTTGGTGGATTATTCGCCCACATAATATCTGTAATCTACGATGCGAAGCAAATTAGCCATAAAACAAATGCTCAGTACAAGAACTACTTCGAATAGGACGCTGCGGCAACACTTAGTCGACTGCTACCCAATCTTGCTGGTCCAGAGGCCTCATGCCAGAGGCTAATTATGCTGGTATGGTACAATCGATAGAGCCCCCGTGTTTTCCGGTTCCCTGATTAGCCGAAGTATCGCCATACTGCATTCATTACAGCTGGTGATGGCTATCAGGGATATACGTGGCTATCGCTCGTTCTTGTTTGAGGCGGCATGCATGCTGGTCTGTACTCTACCCTAGGAGCTTGATGCTAGAACCCTCTGTGCCAGGGTTATCTTTCCGGCTCACACAGATCCTCCACATGCCACTCTCGGGGCATGGATGCTTCGGGAGATATCTGTGCCGGATAGGAAAGGAACCAAATGCTACCTGCCTGTCATCATGACTAGGCAGACTATACACTCGCGGTATATGCTGCTTGGTTGGTGGAACGTAGAGATCTCTGCGTCATTATTGGAGTCGACTTATCCCTGCCGACTGTAGTGCGCACTATGGTCGGGTGCAGGGTAGCCTGAGAGTCGATTTCTTCTTCTTGCGAGAGTGTCATGCTCCAGAATGAGGAAGCCCAGCGCGAACGTGAGCGTTTAAATCCCAGTTTAAGAGGAGGCATCATAGGGGAGGTTTCTGCCGTTCTGCCTGTGGCTAGGGGCGTTTAGAATACTGCCAAGGTATTCCTGGTCTGTCGTAAAAGGCGACTAATCGGGGTTTTGAAGTACGTGAGCATACCCACTACTGGGGAGTGGCTTGCTCAGTGCTTTTAGGCATGCTATGCTATTGGCGAACACGGCCATGGAAACGAGCCTCCACTAGGGAACTACGCTTTGCAGTTCAACGTTATATTTTTGCATATTGATCGACATAGCCGACAAAAGTGAGTGATATGTGGCATTTCTACAGAAGAAAGGTAGTAGCTGTTATGGTTCAGAGTAATATAGGATGCTCATACATGCTGCTGATATCGCGCTGGTAGACTAAGCGAAAGAGTGAAAGGAGTTCCTTAAAAAACGGTAGTCTAAGGTTCAATGTGGCAAAGACGGAGTGTATGGCTAGCAGTTTTACGGATCCCATGCATGTTTGCATAAATTTGAGTGCAGAGACCGATATAAGAACCTGGTATTACCTGGTAGTACGAGTAGAGTTACTCGTCCAGTGACATTATTTGCGACGTCAAGGCGCACATTGACTCCGCGTGGGCAAAATGGCGAGAGTTGGCAGGCTTCATTTATGAACCTAATATGCCGGTTGAACTGAAAGGACAGGTATACAAATCCATTACCTGGCCGGTTCTCTCTCATATGGCAGTAAGTCTTGGCTGTATTTGAGCGATATAAGTAGGAGTTCCCACCACCAGTATCGTTCATCCAAACATGCTGCGATGGATATGTGGAGTTATGCGGCAAGATCGTGTGATATCGGATACACGGCATCCTGCATTTTTGTGACATAACAGATAAATTGGAGCATGTCGTCCACGTTTTACGCAAACTGGATAGATGTAGGCAAATAATTTCTGGCCATGCCTCTATCGCCGGGTCTTGGTTGAAAGGAAGGATCAAAAAGTTGGACTTGACGTCGTAGTAAGGGACAATGGGTGCAAAAGACTAGTCTGCGCAAAATGGAGAAGATACAATAGGAAAGAGAACCCTGAACTTCAAAGCGCCAGCTTGGGACGCAACTGGGATTTGATACTAATATTTTGATGGCTCTTACATCATTGGCAAGAGTCATCCAAGCGGATAAAATGTGATTACCGTGGTAATTGCTGAGGGATTACTGGGATATCTGTAACAACTTGTGGCTAAGATGTGCTGGTAGTTTGTAAATGTGGCTGCGACGATGTGTGCAGTCATATCCAGCGAGAGTCTCACGGTACAACATCGTCTATCATTCATATCTATGCCGCCTACACTAACTGGTGGTGGTGACTAGATGAAGTCATATCCCAGAAGATTGCCGCAGCTAACAAGGTCACAAGTGCGCTAGCACTGAGGCATATGTGAAGAAATGTCAACGAGCAGATGCACAAGCCACGATGTTTACAGGTTTGCTAAATGCGTTGATAAGCTTCTTTTCGTCTAGCTCTAGCAACAGCTCTCTGTTGCCAGAGCAAGGTGATACCAGCTGCAACCAGTTATGACAAACTGAAATCATCTAAGGGGCAGAAGCTCAACTTCAAGTGCGCCAGGCTCAAAGTAGCACAATTTTGTGCCGTAGTCGAGTGCCGCCGTGTAACAGACCCTGAACTCTGTGGCGCTGAAGAAGAGGTAGCAACTGGCGCTCATCTTTTGACAAGCTGTCGAATAAGCAACAAAAAAGGTGTAGCCAACGAAACTCCATCGAACCAGGGACTTGTGTATTTGTTACTAAACAATGAACAGTTTTTTGAAAAAAAAAAGCAATAAATTAATCAAAATACAACCCTTAAAATATTAATCACGCTCAGTCATTATATTCATTTACGACGTAAAATTACGTAAATGGTAATTACTAGCAACACTAAAATAATAGCTTCCATCGTAAAACATCACATCTGGTATATAGTAAGAACATTGATTTTAACTTCCCGGCGTAAAACTGCCCAAAAACCATATAAGCCACATTGAATATTAAATTTCCCGCGTATAATAACTGAACTGCCACCTTCGCGTTGCTCCGTCTCGGGCGTAAAAGCGCTCAACTGGCACTAACGGGAAAGTATGATGGCAACATTCCGAAGTAGTAGACCGTTACTACCATTACAGTATTTGTACGTTGGTCGTAGTGCACTTACGTACTTTGTCGTGCATCGATTTAGAGTACTTTTAGGCACATTTTCGACCTACTGTTTGAACTAATCGAAAGTTATCGTTCATTTCGGGGTTTTGCAATAAAAACATGCAAATACCTAAGGTGCCACTTGCGGCCTTATACGTAGGGACCGTCGGTTTGTTACTCGGACAAGGTTTTCTTTTTTGAATTGCAAAAACTAAATTTATTACTGCGGCTGATAAAATCCATTATTTAGTAAGTATCTTGGAAATCTTTAGCGTAGGTTTGTCCGCACTATTTCTAATTTTATACGGTAATATCTCGGAATCAATTAAAATATAGCCCGAAGGTTTTAATTTCCTACCCTGAATTGAAAAATATGAATTTCTGTAGATGGAACCTCGGTTCCTCAGAACAAAACTAGATTATCTAACTCTAGTCAACTATTTCTCCGGCCATCTCTTACATGCTAGCAGAATCAGACCAAAATTTTCTAGGTCTATCCACCGATGACGTGCTAAAGATACAATCGCAACGTTTGATTTCAGTTCCGTTTCGTTCGGACAAAGTATTCAGCAACTTCCGTGCGTAAGCGCTGGCGGCCATCGCGGTTATTTACGGCTACGTAATAACGGACTCAGGAGCTATCACATCCTTTTATTTATTACTTCTCATACCATTGATTATTTTGCAACTTGAAGTAATATCTCAATAACATGACCAAAGCCATTTTCCTTAAAAACTTAAGAGATAGATTCATTACTTGAGCTGGTGACACGTTATAATTCAATAAATAAAATAATATGCATAAAATAGTTTTTGCATATAACATGTTTTTTTTTGTCTAGGCAAAATTTTATGCTTATCTCAATAAAGCAGCAAAATAACAAATTTATATTTACACGTGTTTTTGCATACTTACTAGTTTTTGCACATACTGTAATTTTCACTGCTGATGACTGTTGCACTTAAAATAATTTTACTGAGCTAATTGCAGTTATTTATTTAAAGACTTTGAGCACATTTTGCAATCATTACGCGAAACTACGCGTGTGACTTGTGATTTTATTAGATGAGCGTTGGAATAAGAAAAATGAGAAACATATGAGCCAAAAGGCTCGCTCGTCGCCATCAGAATGCGTAAAAATATCGCGATAAAACCCATTAAACGCACTTAGCAATCTAGGCCGTCTACGTGGGTAATACAATAAATTAAATCGACCTCAAACTCTCGCGCACAAATCGTCGCGGGTGTCCCAGTGACGTCACCGCGCGTGGACACCGCCAATGGGGTTATTGACATGTCAAACTATTTCCGTGGCGCCAAAATAAAGCGCGCGAGTCAGCAAATCGAACGCAGCATAGACAATTACTTTCGCCACATCACAACCAGACTAACTACGACGATAATCACATGAAAACAATAAATTGAAGCGTCGGCTTGTGGCCTGGGACGGTCTCGAGTTACGTTTTGAGCAAAGGAACGTCTAAAATTACCCGCACGCACACATCACCGTCCGCTCGTATATACATACTCGCACATCGGCGCCGCCTATATCTATTATCAAAACATCCAGCGACTCTGGTTACAGCTATCCGAGCGCGCTTCAGATATCGCATTACACACTTTAATGGTTGGAAAAGGCCTCGAAAACGTGATATTACACGCGTTTTATTGTGTATCGCGAAATGTAATTAATATCGTAACCGTATACTGGATAATTTATTCAGCGTAACCCCGGCCGGTCTTTGTAAACCCCCTCCTGAGGCGGCGCAAATAAAATATCGAATTTAAAAATACGACTCCACCGTCTCTTGTTACGAGACGAGATGAAACAGGCCGGTTGCCAATAAGACGGAGTCGTAACACGATGATGGTTTTCCAACGGAAATTCACGTCAATGTCGAGAAAATGTTTGAAATTGTATCTCACCTTGATCTCTTCTTCATTCTCCTTTTTCACAGGTCTGAGCGGCGGGGATGGGTCCGAGGGGCTTTTGTTGTCCATTCTTAATGTGTAAAGTCCGCACAGTATAAGCACACAAGAATTGAGTTATTTCGCAGAAAAAAATGTTAAGAATATTTCGCAACGAGTAAGTTACAAGTTCGCGTAAACATTTTCCCGCAAGCGGCGGAGGGACGCGCGTGTTTTCGGCGCGACGTTCGGTCCGCGACTGGCCCTGCGATTGGTGGAGGGCGGCTGCGTTGCAGTGAAAGCTCCTTTTTCCCGCGCTCGCTTGGGCGGAGCTTATATGCTAGGCGGCTGAAGCTTTGTTTAGTTGCATTAAGTTACATTTGATCATTTCAATCGCTGAAAAAATATTCATCTGTAATTTTTTATTGGCTTGGTCGGTTGAGCTACTAGGCCGGTCAAGGTGCTGTACGTTGGTGTCAAAATATTTCATTCTTTCTTTTTACACTGAGGCGGATATGTTAATAATGATGGTTGTATAAGCAAACAAAACTTAGTAGTCATCAGAAAATATTGCAGGTGTAGTGAAAACATCACGTCTTTAGCGGTTAATGTAGATTTCTCTAGCTAATAAATCTGTAAGTTTCTGAAGTTTTGTATAGAATATTATTGCTCTCATAAAAATGTAACGGCTTGGTTTTTTTTGCGTTACGGGAATGCCGCGGCTATCGTGCCGAAGTCACTAGTTTTCAGCGGCGCCTTGTGCATAACCGTCTACAGGGGGTGGAGGGTTACGTCAGGCTCTCCTCGGATGAGTTGGGGGGTTTAGTTTTTAGGCCTATTAAACTTGGGCCCCACTATCCCTCCCCCTTGTTGAGCTGGGGGATAGAACTGCATGGCCTAGCGAATAGAATGCTACAGAAAGCATAATAATAACATTAGTTTTATGGTAGTGAGGATCAACCTCTATAGAACCTCTATAGAATCGCTTCAGCGGACATTGATATTGAAGTTCATGTCTCTTGCACTGGTTTCAAACCTATAGTCTGTATCTGTATCTATCTCGCGCCAAACAATGCCGAGTCATGTACACATCTATGTAAGTATGTGTGCATAGCCGTTTTAGCATCCTATCGACTTTTTTATTGAGAGTGACTATGCGTCAAAAAAGTCTCACAGATCGATGTTTGAGGAATTAAAGAGTTCATAATGTTTACAACAAAATGTGGTCAATGTGCTTTAAGGTGTTAGCGGAACTCTGCCTGCCTGTATGCTTGCTATAATATTAAGGGGCTTGTCAAAGCTTATGTATAAAGTAAGCGGCACTAAGCGCCATCATTTACTTAAGTAGGTACTTATACAATCAATCGTAAAATCGTATTTACTTTATTAACACATCATAATTTTGTACATTGCTTCATAGTTGTAAGTAATTGGCAATAAGGTTAAGTACCTACGTATATTAATGGAACTTTTTTTGTTGTGAGCTAAAACTTTCTATGTATGGAAAATGAAACTTTAATAAAGGTTAAATATATTTGCGCAGTATATAAAATAAAATAATAAGAAACTCCCATTCAAAACCACTATTTTTCCAAGTTCAAATTCCAGTTCGAGAAACCAAAAAGTAATTTTCTATAAAAAATGTTTAGCAATTGGGTAGATACTTGCATTACTTGCGTTTACAACAAAACCTAACCTTAAACCTAAAACCTACCTGATGAGAAAAAAAATAATAGAAACAATAATTATTGGGATTGGCATCATAATTACATGTTTTTATTAATGGTATCGGAACTGTCCCACAAAACACCCAAATATTTGTCATCTTACTTCATTAGTTTGATAAAAAGCAAGCATAGAGCGATTCGGACCAATCGCGAATGCAAATATCATTATGTCACTATGACGTTTGCTGTCAAAGCAACGAAAATATGTCAAAAATCAGCTGGCTTGGATCTTGGATGGACTTTCTTTTTGCGACGATTGCGAAGAAAGAACGTTTCAATGGCTTTTCCAATAATTTCGTAAATTGAAAGTGAATATGACTGCTATCCTAGGAGTTTTATGACAAAATAAGTGTTGAGATTTACGTACGTGTGAATAACTTTTAGAATGGCGTCAAAATTGCCTAAAACTGCACTCAGCTTGAAACAGGTAAAAAATTTCAAACAACAAACTCTTGATTAATGTTCCAAATCCTTTTTTAAGCACATAAGTAACTACTATCCCATCTAACATTTATCCAAATTGTTGTAATTTAACTGTCTCAACTGTCTCAACCTGATTGGGAAATACTATAACCCAAAAGGTTTTTATGTCACAATAGTCTAAAGCCTAATGAAACTTGGCCTCAAAAATTGAGAAGACTAAAATCTTCCTTTATTTTTTCTAGTTTCTCCTACGTCAAGAAGTGCTCAAACTGTACAGAGAGATATTCCGCACCATAAGATTGGTTGCCGACGAAAGCACTAAGACAGAATTGAAAGAGTGGGCCCGGGCAGACTTCAGAAACAACAAGCACCAGACGGACGAGACCACAATCAAAGCAATGTTGCATTACGGAAAGAAATCACTCAAAGATTTGCAAAGCTCACTTGCACTAAGTAAAAGCTAGATAAAATAGGTAATAGTTTTGGAAAAAGTTTTATTTGTATAACTAAATTAGTACCATAAATTATATTAGTAAGTAATTAAAATGTACATACATTAAATTAAATATTGCTATGAAATTAAAATAATGTAGTTTTCTCAATTCCTTAAAGAATACTAACATCAAAAATGTTTACTTCTACCTATGTTGATGTAACTTCTCACTCTTTGTGCCATTATTTACAGTGAATATGGTAACAAATTAATATACAAAGCTCAAAGCTCACTTTTGCATTTCCACACATATGTATGTATTGAATAACACATGTAGGCGGACATCAGACTTAGGAAATTCTTATGACCTAAAGTTGCAAGCTTCAATGCAAAATTTAAATGCAACCTAGTCCTAATTGTCTACATAGACTGCCTTGTAAAACAAATAAACCAGCATGGGCCCCGTAATGCCTGTACCTACTACAATTGTAAATACAGTGAAAAATGTAACAAAGTCACCATTTTTGTTCAAATATTTGGCCAGCATTTGAATCAGGTTTCTGGCTATATGATGGCCATCAGTTCCATAGCAAGGCACAACATTTAAAAATCCTATACCCATAGAGAAGATGAAAATATATCTTAGAAGTTTCTCAAATTGTGATGGTGAGAAAAAAGAGAAAATAGCTACCCTAGGGAAATACTGATCAACAAATACAGTCTTATGCAAGTCATATGGTAATCCTAAATAAAGAATAGGATTATTATCCTTCCTTTCTACTATTAGTAAGTATGTATGGTTGTTCAGAGATGGCTTCAAGCAATGTGTATTTCTTGGGCAGGCATATCCTCCTGGTTCTGTGCATTTGGTAAACTTTTTCTTTATCATATCTCTTGGTCTTAGGCATGAGTATTGCCCAGGAAGAACAGAGTCTGCAACATTTTTAGGCTCCATGTATTCAAAACAAAAGCTGTAGAAATCATCCTTTCTGCAGCATTCCACAACATCATTTTCCTTGACAGTTTCCATCATGATTTCATCATTTTGAGCTATGAATTCAGCGCTAGTGCAGATACCAAAACGATCATGTGCCATGTGCAAGCAGTATGTCCAGTCATTAGCATTTTTCACTTCACACCCGTTGATGGACAGTACCAAGTCATCCTTTTCTAGGCCTCTTACATCTTTCAAAGGGGAATCATCTGTGAACCCAGTAACTTTCACTCCTATGCCTGTCTCGTAGGCTAAGCTGAATAGTATAGGAGCAGAGAAGAATAGTAATAAAGCAACAAATGCTGTGGCAATATTGTGCCACACTCCAGCACAGTAAATTCTTAGCCTTTTGCCAATCGCAAGGCTGTTGAGATGATCTGTATTCAATTGCACATAGGCTATGGGTAAGATGGTAAAAACATACACCCCAACAGATATTAGCTGCACATCTTCTTGAGCTGCAGCCATGGCATGGCCTAGCTCATGGATTATACTACAAAACGCCACGGATATAAAGTATACCCAGAAGTCTGAGATCGGAATATTCACTCCAGGTAACATGGCTTTAACTTCTGGAACACTGTTCAGTTGAATTGAGTCATAAAAGTGCTCAAATATAAAGGACATCAATGTCCATATTGCGAACGGCAGAAACACACACACTGTGAATATGTAGCCACATGTAAACCATTTTTTAAGGATACGAGACAAGTTTTTGCTCCATCTGTAGATAAATCTGTTGAAAGCCGACGTCGTCCATGAAAAGTTTAGAATTCCGACTTTTAAGCCAGTTCCTTCCAAGAAGGCGTAGTACGGATAGTGCATACAACTCTGGAAACAATTCAAATGGTCAATTACTGGGAAATTCACAACAATGGTGTAAATAATCTACGGTAAATAAAACATACCTTGAAAAACGAGTCGAAGAACCATATTACAATATAAAATGCTAGCGCAAATGAACAAAGTATCATAAAGGACATCTTTCAGGAATCAATTAATAATAACAATTAAATAAATTCACTTCTTTTCCATATTTTCTGTGTAAATAAAGCTTATGCAAACCGGCTTGCAAATCGATCAGAAAAGGATAAAAAAGTAAAATGTCAATTCTCAAACGTCAGACAAGAGGGAATGAATGTTCCAAATTACGCATTCAAAAAGATTTAAACATTTTAAATGTTTCTTTGTCGGGAACTTACAAAATAATAGGTAACCCAACCCCATCAATGAATGCCTTTAAAAACTTAGCTTTACTAATTTAGTCAGCTTAATCAATATATTGGTTAAAATCGAAATATATAATGCGAACTTTGTCATCAGCATAGCATTGTATATCTCTATATCTTGGGCAGTTATGGTTTGTAAATAAAAAAAAAACATTTGACAGCTCGTCATCAACTTCGTCGTGTGGATCGAAAATACTGCAAAATAAAATAAAATATTATTGTGGCACTTTCTAAAACATTTGTAACATGTGAGTGATGAGTTGTACGGAAAATGACAGTGGACCTTTTGTCGTATTCTTCCTACCGGCAGTCGTGGGCTGCTTGACGATACTCTTAGCGAGACGTTGGGCAAATACCCAAGTTAGTAGCACTTCTTCTACGGCCGTCTCGAGGCGGCGGAAGATCATCAAGGACCCTCTTATCAAGCGACCCCTGCCACCGATCGCTTGCAAAATGGTGGCTCCACCAGGGTCTAAGAAGTCTACAGGCATCACAAAAAAGGTAACTTCGTGAATTCAATCCAAAATAAACATAGGAGTGTATTATACTTTCCATTAGTAAAGATGTACTAAAGTACCAGTTGTAGACCCACAAAGTTGAGTTTTGATCTACAACACCATACAAATTTTATTCAACAAGTGCCAAAATATAATAACAAAAAAAAATGTCTGCTGATTAACTGTAACAATTGTTTACACATTGATTAAGTTAAAACCTGCTAATGTACATTTTTTTATTTTAGGGTAGTTTCCCTGTTCTGGATGAGGATATAAATGGTGGAGGGAAACGGGCTGGACGTACCACCCGCATCCCCTCAGCTCCGGCGCCAGCACCTGTCCTGGCCGATGTAAAGCTAGTGGAAGGGCCAGTGCCTCCGAAACACATTCCGTTCCCGTACATCCCACAGGACGGGACACTACTATTTGAATCTATGACTTTTGTATTCTCTCTGGTTGCAACAGGACTGCAGTTCCTGAATCTTTATCGAACTACATGGTGGCTGCCACATTCATATACTAATCAAGCAATGGTAAGACTGAATTCATAGAAAAAAGTAAATGTTTTGCATTTCCTATTTTAAATAAATTATAAAAACTACTTTTTACAGAACTTCTACCTTATAGATCCACATCTGGTGGTGTTCATAGTGACATTAGTGTCAAGGAGATTCCTAATGGTAGCCACAATAGCAATGTTGAGATCTCTAGTAGCGCCAAAACTCATGCCACATGCTGTGATTGCTGCTAGGTAAGTGAAAATCTGTTTGTTATTGAAGATAAAATAAAAATAAATTAAAAATCCTTCTTTAGCTTAAACATTAATTAAACACATTAAAAATATAAGTTTCCTGTATCTCCACTGCTCTTTTATCAGACACATTTTATAAGCTTAAATTTAAATAGCAGAACATATTTCAGTTACATAAAACTATACATAATACAAGTAAAGATATTCTAAACCATGTTCCTACTTAATAAATAAAATAAATAAAGATAATTTAGCAGCTTGGAAGTTGTAGTTTAAATTAAGTTTATTCTTATTTGTTTGTTACTACTGTATTTAGGGGCTACAAATTTTTCATTAACTTCAATATGTTTTTTTCTAATATTTTGTGTATTGAAAAGTGTTGTTCTAAAAATACTTAAATTTTCAGAATGTTCATTCTCGGAATGGTTGTGGGTATTCTCTCTTGGTGTACATATTTTATTGTGCTCAAACATCCACCTATTAAAATATTCTACTTATGTTATCCGTAAGTATTTAATTATTTCTTTAATTAATTCATATTCTATTTGTGTTTATTTTTATTTAAAAGCTTTGATTAATTTAATTTGATCATGTCAGCTTTAGCTTTAGTGATTTTTTAATCTTTTTATTACTCCCCAATCAATTTTGAATAATATTCCTCCCAATTCTTAGCTGACTATAGTGTTATTTTCTTAATTGGACAGAGTTTTGCAATCAAGAACTAACCCTCATTTCGTATGAAATCAAGTTACATATTTTATAATTAATTAATTTTAAATTGTTTTTATTACAGCATAGTAGTCTACCTCCTCCTCTTTGGCTTCCAAACGAGTCCGATGTTAGAACTGAACTCAGACTCAGCCCCCATGCACTGCTGCTCGCATGACCCTCAGGCCATAAGGGCAGAGGTGGACGTCCTTAGACAGGAGTTCAACTTAAGAGTGAAGAAGATACTCTTCAATTCTGTTATTGGAGCATATTACACCAGTTTCATACCCTGTTGTTTTGCTCAGGTGAGTGTTTAGTGGTTTTTCGTTTTTTTTTGGGTTTGTAGATATAAAACTGGGAAAGAGAGTGTCAAGCCACGCGCAATGTACTGTCGCGTCGTTGTCAGTGTTGTTATAACACAATATGGTAATGATAAGAGCAGGGAACAGGATATAGTGACCATTGTTATTATCACAGTATTCTTATTGTTATCATTACATATTATTTTGTCTGGGTGCAGCATAATAACTAATTACATTATTATGAATGGTTCACTTTATTTTTTTATTCACATTAAGGCGACACCGCGACGATACTAGATTTATATTAATTGTGAGGATTAGGAGATATATTTAAAAAAATCCAGCTATGAAAACATAAATGCATTAACAATTTTTTGAGATACGTAACAATATTTTTTACACCCGCCAAGTGCGAAAAGTGTCCATTTTAGCAATTATGAAAATTACTAGCTTTTGCCCGCGGCTTCGCTCGCGCCCCCCACTTCCGTATTTATTTATTTTAGCCAGTAGAATTTTGTGTAATACTATTGGCTAATATTTGTCCGTTTCTCCGCTCCGCCGCATCGCTCCGCTTAAATGGACAGGCAGCCTAAAAGGGGGGGTTGGGAAAAAGTAGACTATGTTACTCTCCATCCCTTCAACTATCTCCACTTAAAAAATCACGTCAATTCGTCGCTCCGTTTTGCCGTGAAAGAAAGACAGACAGACAGACACTTTCCCATTTATAATATTAGCAGGCCTGTCCCACTCCGCGTGTAGGTATCGAACTTGCAATTAATTATTAGAAAATCACGAGCAAGCGGCGACGCATGCGCGACAGTTGCTTGCGATAGAAAGAGAACTTCTAGGTGTGAATCATTGTAGGTGTTGAACGCTGGGCAGTCGGAATTTCAACTTTATGTTATGTTAGTGTTTTATTTTCTATAAACGGTTTTTATGAGTGGGCTTTCTGTACTTGTACTATTAAGTATCCTGTGATATTAGTATGGATGGATTGTGATTTGTAGGAAAAAAATATTACGTAAGTGTGACCCACATTTTTTTTATACATCTAATTTTACTCCATCGTAGTCTACAACGATGATCTCTGCATGGTTCCAGTCATACCTGTACTACGACGTGTACGGCGCGTCGCAGCAGGTGGTGTTCGTGTGGGGCGGGCTGTGCGGGCGCTACGCGTCGCAGCTGCTGCCGGCCGGCTACTGCGACGTGTCGCACCGCGCCGCGCTGCACCTCGGCCGCTGGCGGGTCGACGCGTGCGCAAGTGAGGATGGTTTGTTTTTTAATGAAAACGCGACGCCCAACACCCCGTTGTAAGACCCAAATGCGTCATACGAGGCAAAAACAATTGATTTTCTATTATGTCTGCTGTCTGGGCCATACCTCGTTAAGTACCGGGCCATGATCTCGGGGTCCCAGGTTCGAATCACGAGTCGAGCAAAAGTATGTTTCGATTTTTTCGAACATAGCTCGGGTTTGTGATCACCAATCCGCATTAGGCAAGCGTGGTGATTAAGGCTTATCCCATCATACATAGCAGCGATGACTTGATTTCTATGATAAAGGTCTTTGTTCTGCAGTGGAACAGTATACATATAGGGTGATACTTCTACTACACGGATGGCAACCCTAGTCTTAGAGCATCACGTATGAATGGGTCGAATCGACCGAACTCAAAGAAAACCCGCGTGAAGAAGCGTGTGCGTTAGGTTTCACTTTACCGAGTGAGTGAGGTCAGATCACTCCGGTCGAGCCCGTCCATTCATGATGAAGCGTGTCTCTACCACAGTAATTATCTGCATAATAGTCGGGCCGTTGTATCATGCCCGATTTAACAAATGTCAGACTGAAAGCACTAGTGAGGGACAACATAAATTTGACGAATCATATAAGTAACAGTTATTTCCACTAAGGGCAGTTCCCATATTCAAAAATTTGTTTTTTTTGGGTTTGCACTTCACCTCATCTCACCTGATGGAGAGTGACAATGAGGTCTAAGATGTAGCGTGTTTTCCCAGAAGAAGCTTATTCACTCTCGACTTAAAGACACCCAAATTGTAGCTCTCTGGGAATACAGAAGCCGGCAAGTTCTTCCATTCCTTAGCAGTTCGTATAAAGAAAGAAGAAGCCAAACGCGAAATTTATTTTCAAAATAAAATACTAAAACCTTCAAGTGATAAATAACTAGTAATTTATAAAAAATACGCGGTGAGTATTACCGGTTACGTCACTTTGAAAACGTGTCAAACGCCGTAATTTTGTAAACGCGTAATACTGAGTGGTAATTTTACGTTTTCTTTTTATTCACAATTCATTTTAAGTAATAAAAGACAAATAATTAGATAATTAGGTGCCTTTGGCACTATGAAATGAAGTTTTATATTTAAAAGTGGTTTTTTATGATTCGCTAAATGTGTTCCGCTTATCAAGGATATATGCAAAATAAAAAAAATATATTGTCTAATCAGGCATGATACAACGGCCCGACTATAGTGTTATACAAAACTGACAGATACAAATGTCAAGTTTCTATACATTTTGACATTTTGCATCTGTCAAATTGGGTGATAATGTATGGGGTTGACACATTGACATCTGTCACTTTATTCCATTATGATTAAAAATCAGAGTATAGTTTTAGACCGAACTCAAAGTAAACCGGCGTGAAGAAGCGTGTGCGCTATTTTATTACTTCACCGAGTGAATGAGGTGAGATCATTCCGGTTGAGCCCGTCTATTCAGGATGAAGCGTGTCACTACCACTGTCTCAGTCGGTATGTAAAACCTAATTATAGGTACTTATTATACTTATTCCAGCGTCAGACAGCGGCGGCGCGGTCCCGTGGTCGGGCGCCAAGCTGTGGGCGCGGGGCGCGCGCGTGGCGGCGCGCGGGGGCAGCTTCGTGGCCGCCGCGCCCAGCGTCGCCGCCGAGCCCGGGGTGGCTCAGCACACGCGCTTCCATGTGAGTGTTGTGATCCTACTACTATTATAAAGGCGAAAGTTTGTTTGGATGTATGGATGTTTGTTACTCTTTCACGTAAAAACTACTGAATGGATTTGAATGAAACTTTACCACAATATAGCTTATACATCAGAATAACACATAGGCTACAATTTATAAAAATATATTGTGTGGATTGTCCAAAATATGACGGTAAGTGTCAATAATTAACTCCACGCGTACGAAGTCGCGGGCGGCCGCTAGTATAAGATAATTTGTAGTCATTCCAGCTTCACACAGCGGCCGCCAAGCCCGGGGTCGCTCAATACACACGCTTCTATGTGAGTATTTCATATCATCATAAGTGTCCATGGGCGGCGGCAATTGCTTACCATCAGGTGATCCGCCTGCTCGCCTGCTACCTATCACATAAAAAAAATCATCATCAGCCTGTTGCAGTCCACTGCTGGACATAGGCCTCTCCAAATGCTCGTCATTTTGATCGATCTTCGGCTACCCGCATCCAGCTCCAGCCCTCTTGCGCAGATCGTCACTCCATCTGGCCTGAGGTCGTCCTACACTACGTTTACCAAGACGCGGTCTCCACGGTACTGTGAGTATTTACGTCATTGCTTAGTAGTTATTCCAGCGTCAGACAGCGGCCGTGCAGCCCGAGGTAGCTCAGCACACACGCTTCCATGTGAGTATTGGCACAGAACAGTATAGCTTCTAAATTTTACTCAATGAATACTTTGACTGTCTAGTATAATAAACGTTTTGGTAAAATTATTTGGTAAGTAATTAGTTGTAAGCCATAGAAGTGAATTTAATGTTAATATTGTAATAAGAGCTGTGGATTTTGAATAAATTAAAATATAAAATATAATATATTATAGGAGTACCTATATATACCTTTCTGTTCTAAGTACTATTAAGTATAATAATTCTAGAACAGAAAGCCCACTCCTAAAAACCGTTTATGGAAAATAAAGATTCTGGCTACCATCATGTACCTAAAACCTTACAGTTACTCCCAATCCTTGTATTTAAGAGACATTGTAGAACTTGTAGAACATAATTTTTACTCTTTAAATGATTTCTTTAATAGCAATAAATTTAGGTTAGACTTGTGAGATGCTTATATTTTTTATATTGTTTATTTTCTTAGTTTATTCTCTACATCTACATTTACATCCCCTTTACCACATCATCATCGTCATTGTTTCCTTTGGTTGCCAGGCGGTGTTCTCGAACCCGTCGACGCTGCTGTGCCTGGTGCTGGTCTCTCAGCTGGGCTTCGTGGCGCTGCAGCTGTGCCTGCTGTTCAGCTCGCTGGCCTGGCACAACTTCCTCTCCATAGTCATACTGCTCTTCATCAACTACTACACGCTGTTCAAGGTGCTCAGGGACTATCTTGTAGCGTGGAAGGTATGGTTTATAATAAAACTAGTGGCCCGCCCTCACTTTGTTTTGGAACAGTAGTTCCACTGTCTACCAATAGATGGCGCTCTGAGCGTCGATTGCGACGCGATAGTGTTTTGCCTTTTCGGTTTGTATATAAGGTTTGTCGATGTCTATGGAGTATATCCATACTAATGCTGTCTCTCTGTATGTTTGTCTTTCTTTCACGGCAAAACGGAGCGACGGATTGACGTGATTTTCTAAGTGGAGATAGTTGAAAAGATGGAGAGAAACATAGGGTACTTTTTTCCCCTTTTTAACCCCTCTCTTTAGGAAAGTGGCGGGGGGGGGGGGGATGTAATCGATATCTAGCGCCATCTATTAGTATAGTTTTGAATAACAAGAAAATTAAGTCATGAAACGAAGTTGGCCTTGAATTAGTTAATATTTTAATTGATATTAAAATATTAGACAGTCACATTTAACAAAATTCCAAACATTTGATCAAAGATGGGATTTTAGCGGAATCCTAATGTTATTGTAAACCTAAGCTCATGTGAACTTTCACTCATTAAATAAGTTGCCAATAAACTGTTAATAAACTGTTATTTTCTTCTTGCAGGTATACAAAGCCGAAAACATGATACAAGACAAGAACATACCGATGCAGACTGTTAATAATTGAGAGGATCAGAGATTCAAGGTTACTAAGCACATCCTGTAGATACATAAACTCAAACATAATACCTGACTTTGGCTAATGGGGGTTATCGCGTGTGAGAAATCCACTAGATGGCGTACTGTTGACTGAGGTTTAACTTCAACGTCATTGGTTGGTAATGACATTTTAGTCTGTAGCATCGTTTTATAATGTGGCAATAAAGCCATGAAATTAATCGATGGCGCCACTGCCGCATAAGATTGGTAGCCCCATTGGTTGTAAAACATGGGACCTTCGTTAGTTCCCCTAAGATCCGTTTTCTAGACTTTCTTGAAGCATTATGTAAAAAGTGAGGGAAAATGGCCATTATTTGTATTAAGTAAAAAGGCAAATTAAATAATTATAAAACAAAGTTAGTTTCTGTTTAAAAACGTTGCTGTCAATTTTATGACTAATTTTAGAAGGTAACATAATTATCTATCTCAAAAAAACTGTTATAACATTATTCTCTTTTTGTCTCAAAAGAGCCTTATTATTATCAAAAATGTCATAACTATAGGATGTGCTAGTGAGACCCTTGGATTTTTTTCTCTGTCCTGTGTTCCAATACTAGATTTATATGTAAGTGAAATTTTTCTGCGCACAAAATTATTCAGTCTTCTGTTCCATAAAGGGGTCTAGTCGTTTGTAAACCCCAGCCAGAACATTCCTGATAGCCATGTGGAAGTCAAGTCGCCTTTAGTGGCCATATTTAAAAAAAGCTATGATTTCTTTTGTTTGTTGTCATATTATTAAAAATTATTTTGATATATTTTCTTGCCAATCCAGTAAAAAAACATTTACCTAATCTGTACCATCCATAGATTCTTAAAGATTATGGCCTCTAAAGTTAATTTTAAAGAATGGTAATTAATGAAATTGGTTTAGTTAATTTTATTGAAACTGGCCATCATAAATTCATTTAAAAAAAAGTTTTGCATGCTAGTAACGTCAGCTGCTTCAAAATATAGCCACTAGAGGCGCTAATGTGCATAACCACATCGCAATAGTTTCACAAAGATGGAAGGCTCATCATCATTGTACTTAAGTTTGGTTGAAATCGCGCCCGAATCTGTTCGAACAAAGAAACTCTTGTGTTATGTTTAGCATTGAATGTGAAATTATATAAGACTGACATTAACTAAGGCGTACTTTTGTTTACCTGTCCTTTCGACGTCTACAATATGTATCTAGTGTGAATCATACTGATATAAGTTTATTTGAAAATGTGAACAATTGAAGATCATAATAATATACTTGCCATAATATTGCAGTTTTATTAGTTAGTACTTTAGATTTTTACATATTTCGTTTTCATCATCATCCAATCAGCTAATTACTAAAATACTTTTATAGGCATTTTCATTCATAAAAGAAACAATTTCAATGACAAAAACAACAAAATTTATTTATATTAAATACTTTTATTGGTTAGTAATCTTGTAAGTAATACAGTCACATTTGTTATATAATACATATTTACATAATTTACATGACATACAGATATTTTTCTAGTTCACTGTTCAGTACTGATACTGATAAGTTATTTATTTTTTTACTTCACAAAGTATTACAATAATAATGCATATTAAATTTATTGCATTAGGTTTATAGGATTATTAAGATTAGTAGACTTATCTTTAACCTGAAGGGATTATAGGATATTCAAGTAAAAATATATTGTGACCTAAAAGTGGAGATACGATAATACGAAAGAAAAATTAAAGACATAATTTAAAAAAAAGATTAGAGAGATTTTTTTATAAAGTAGCTAAGAGTCCAAATCCAAATGATTGCTGAATAACTTTAGCTTTATAGCTATCATAAAGTACATGTTAAAGTGGTCTCTTTATTTAACAAATACCCAGGAGGCCATACCATTCTTATTATCATTGATTTGAACTTTGATTGACTTCATTTTATCCCTAACTATGTCACATGCTACCAGTAAATCTTTGTCCTTTCTAGGCAGTGCATTTGTTCTGACAGTGCTTCTGAATTCAACTATTGTATCTATTAAAGCATTGGACACATTGTCCTGGGATGATTCCTTCAGTGTAAGACCCATATTAGTCAAAAAGCTGGTCACATACTCTGCTATTAGAATTACAGGAACAGGGTAGAATTCATTTTCATGCAACTTTATAACTTTATTTGTATCTGAAATTAGACTCAATAAGTTGCTGATGCAAGAGGCTGTATCAAAATCAGACTTGAGGAATTCCATATTAGCCTCTTCAGCTTTCTGGAGATGGTCAAGCAATTTGTCTCTGTATTCCCCACTTTGTCTTGCATGTTCACTGTTCACATATACATAAACATCCTTTAGAAAGAATTTAAACTTCTTAAGAATCTCTTCAGCTGTTTTCATTACTTCATCGCTGTATTCTATTGGATACCTGTAGTTGGACATGAGGCAAGCTATTCTGAATGTGTCTGAACTGTATGATTCCAAGAGCTTTGGAATTGATATTGTATTCTTTAGAGATTTAGACATCTTAGCATCTCCTTTAACATGTAGATGGCCAACATGGATCCAATAGTTGGCCCACTGCATGGTGTTGTGGTAAGCACAGGACTGGGCCTCCTCATTCTCATGGTGGGGGAATTGGAGATCAATACCACCAGCATGGAAATCCAGCTGAGAACCAAAGATTTTGCTGACCATTGCTGAACATTCTATATGCCAACCAGGCCTACCTTTGCCCCAAGAAACATCCCAAGATGGCTCATCAGGTTTATGACTTTTCCATAGGGCAAAGTCCATTTTATTCCTCTTATATTTATCTAATGGGTCTCCAGAATCCTGCATCTTTTGCAGCTTACCATAGGATTGCAATTTGCTTGTATCGAAGTACACTGATCCATCTTGTGCTACATAAGCCATTTCAGAGTCAATAATTTTTTGAATGAAATGTTCGATGCAGTTGATATGTTCTGATACTCTAGAGATAATTTGGGGCTTTTCCACATTGAGACTGGCCATATCGAGCCAGAATTCGTGTTCGTACCGTTTTGCTACAGTTCGGAAGTCCGTTTTGGTTTCGATACCCCTCTTGATAATTTTGTCGTCGATGTCGGTGACTCCCATGGCGCTTACGACTTTGATGTTGAAGAAGGATTTGAGAATTCTTTGAATGATGTCTAGCTTGACGTAGCAGCTCGCGTGGCCCAGGTGTGCCGAGTCGTACACCGTGGGGCCGCAGGAGTACCATGTGGCGATGTGAGGGTCATTTAGAATCACTGGCACTTTTTGGTCGGCGACACAGTTGTACACATATAAACCAGTTGGGTTTCCATTCGGCATGAGCCATTTGGTTTCCTTGAAAGGCTTTAGACGACAGACATGTGACAAGTTTCTATAGAACACTGGTAAGATTTTAGACATTTTTTTCGTACGTTATTGCACTGTAATTGAGCAATTTTGTATCATTTCATTAACTTTTGTACCGCGCACAAAGAGTAAAATTGCAAAACAGCGACAACAAACAGCTGATCGCCTGTCATCTGTCAACGAATGTCAGTTTGTTTTTTTTAACTGCTTATACCACAGATGCTGCAAACTATTGGCCTTGGGCTATTTTAATATTTATATATTTATTATAATAATAGAAAATAAAGGTAGGAAACCTAATTCTCAACCGAATGCTTATTGCCGTCCCTTTTGCTGTGCGTCTTCCTTTTGGTTTTATTGGAGAATTTTATATTTTCTCAAAATTAATAGGTACCTAATTATAGCAAACTATAGTCATAAATTGTAGAAAACATAAAAAGTCAATGTCATTAACTTTTTGTTATGTCAAATAAATAAACTGAAAAACTGTCAAGAAGTCTTTAATCTTTGTTGATTTTTGTTTTCAATAAATTTTAATAAACTAACAATGGTCGTATTCGCTCCAGACGA
The DNA here is from genome assembly GCA_014851415.1 of Cnaphalocrocis medinalis. Classification (NCBI taxonomy): domain Eukaryota; kingdom Metazoa; phylum Arthropoda; class Insecta; order Lepidoptera; family Crambidae; genus Cnaphalocrocis; species Cnaphalocrocis medinalis. Next base: position 2,336,592 of record CM026284.1, read on the forward strand.
AGTAGGTTTAGCAGACAAATCACCATGCGCAAATATCAGAGCTGATCTAAAGATGTGTTTGCTGGAGAGCGACTGTTGTAGAAAGGTTAGGTTATCTTAAATTTACTATCTTTGTTTCCCCTGTTTTAGTGCAATAATATCTAAAGTAACTATTGTTTATAACTTTTTAGGCTAAAATGACGCCACGAGAGTGCTTAAAGGATGGCCGGGTGCCTGAGGAATGTGCTCTATTGCGACGTACTTTCTTCGAATGCAAACGATCCCTAGTAAGTAAAGTTGCCGAATATAGGTATTATTCTCTTTGGAAACATAGTTTTGATAGCTTATTCATCTAATTCTTTAAAAAATCTTGTGTATAATCATTCGTTGGTTTTAAATGAAATTAGCTTTACTTCACTTTAAAATAATATTTTTGATAATACCCAAATAAATTTGAATTTGTATTTTGTACTTACCTTTCGCGATAATATTAGTAGGATAATATATTAATAGCTACATAACTAATTTAACAGCCCAGACATGGTAATGAGATCACTATGTGATCAAGAATTCTTTATTTGAAAGTTTATCCTAGCATGAACTGGTTGGCAGTGGGTCGTAGATGGGCAAAAAACTAAATTATTAACTGTAAGATTGTTGCTGAATAATATTGTTTTAAAATTCATATAACCTCACTTAAAACCTTTTTTTTTTACTTTATAATAAACAGCATATTTTGCCTGTTTATGGGATATTCAGAACTGGAAACAGACTTTCTTTTAGCTGTTTAAAGCTTCAAACTTGTATTGAGCTGTTTGAAGCTTGACTTGTCTTTGCACTATGACCCACCATGAGCAAGTTCATAGATAGATAACAGATTTATGAGAAATTAACAGAGTTTCCATGTTTTATAACTAATGGGGCTACCATACCCTATGACGTAAGCGACGCATCACTTAATACCTACTAATAACGAGCCTATACCTTCCTAAAAGGCCGGCAACGCATCCGCACTCCTTCTGGTGTAGCTGATGTCCATGGGCGGCGGTGATCACTTACCATCAGGTGAGCCGCTTGCTCGTTTGCCTTCCTATAATATAAAAGAAAAAAAAAATTTTTACTTTATTGATGACACACTTCCTGTTATTTACCCTTTTTAATTCTTCTTTCAGCTTGATAATAGGAGAAGGTTCCGGGGTCACCGGGGCTATTGAAGTGAGTGTGAGTGAATTTAGTGGAACTATTAGTTTTATGTCTTTATGATTTAATACTTAACAAATGTAAATTATTTATAAATAGTTAAAATAAAAGTTGATTTTTATTGATATGTTGTTCTGAAATTACACGCCTATTTTTTGTTCATAGCATCTTTTAGGCATATTTAAAGTCTACAAATGAATCAGTAGACGTGACTCTTTTTTCAATAGTTTCTGGGTCTTTTCAGGTTGGGTCTAAATGATTACCTTATTTTTTCTAAATTGGGTTAGGTCAGCATGTGCTGATAGACGCCTTCTGTTTTAGTCATCGAAATAAATGAAAAACGATATTAAACAAGTACTTATTACGTATTTTGTTATCGCCGTCGTAACGACGGCTGACTGTCCCAATCCGAACAGTCAGCAGTAAGTACTAAATGTATGTTAATATTGCAGCATTTTAAGTTAAATACATAATTTGAATAATCCAACGCGAAAGTTTAAAACCTCATATCGTCATCTAGTAGGTTCTAAACTGTAATCATAGTACAGACAGCAACACAGCTTTTCAATTGATATTGTACCAAATGTGTTTGGTGGTAAGGTGCAACTTGATTGAAGAAATATACAGTTTTGCATTTATGTTGATGGATATGTGGCATTAGGATTAAATGACACCTAATCATCACTTACCATCAGAGAGTGAGAATGTGCCAAATTTCTAGTAAAAAAAGAGCTCTAGTTTGAGACAAGTCAATTGTAGGGTACGGTCTGGTGTATTAGGTATTAATATTGAATGAAAAAGAAACACAAATTGGTTGAGTCATTTTTATTACAAAAATAATTGAAATTCAATTAAACCATCTATAATTCTATGCATAGAGCTTAGCCCGTATTGCAAACTAGCTTTTCAAGCTAAACAAGGAAACCCTACCTATTTGTATTAGTTCAGCTCAATAATAAAATTCTTAATCTCTAGGTCCATCTTACTGTGTAACATTATTTCATTTTCTCTTTTTAAAGTTCACACAATGAAGAAAGTACAGTCAGCAAAAGTAGTTCCTACCAATTTCTTTAACAACAGCATACATAGTAAAATCTGTTTTCACTTGATACATGTAGTTGGAAGATACATATTATGCCATAATTTATTTATAGGGGGTTAAAATCACCCCTATGTAAGCTTATTTCTCAGTTTACGATTGTAGCTAAAAACTGATAGTCATCCTGCAAAGAATTGATAAAAAGATCAGTGATTTTGGTAGGTACTTGTTCAATTTAGGAGCTTAGAAACCAGTTAGGAGTTAATGATAGAAACTTACTTAGCTTCTTGATTGAAAAAACTCGTCGACCATAAACATTTTTGTTTTTTATAATAATTGTTACAGAGTCACACATTGGTTTATACAGTTTGTCCACCACATGATGTCAAATTTCATTAAGTTGATTAATAGTAGGTACTTATGAAGAAATCAATTGTGTAACTAAACCTGTGACTGTTTCTCCCAGTTCATTAGGCCAATTTAGAAAATGCGTGAACCTACATTTCGTCAATCCATACAAGTAAAAATTCGTTCACGAAACGGCTTTTAAGTTTTTCTATTTTAAGCGAACTGTAGTTAGAAGGTTTTTAATTAATCTACAAATATTAGGAAATGTGAAAATGTCAAACTATTTCATACTAAATTACTACATAACAAATTCAAACTTAATCTCTTCTAAAGCCGATTTAACAGTAATAATATTCATACAATATTGTTTGCAAGCTTCCCTTTCGCTAACTAGAAATTGACTAGAATTAGCACCATAGCAAATTAACTATATTCGTTTAAGAAGGTAGCTATGACAACAATTTGCGATTTTAACATTTGCTTTATACTTTACTTATAGTGACCCGTCTTCATTTCCTTTCGGAACTTATTGTGCTAATTGTTCCAAACTATAGATGGCGTTGAGTGTCGAATGCATCGCGCAAGTGTTTCGCCTTTTCTGTGTACAGTCGAGGTCAAAAATATGTTTACACTTTAGGACCTTGTCACAGTAACATATGTATAAGAAAACGACTTCCACTTTCTAATAAATATGTATTGTGACAAGGTCCTAAAGTGTAAACATATTTTTGACCTCGACTGTACCTAGGACCCTTGTCGTTGCCTATTTACCTCTTTATAAATAGTATAGATAGATAGGTACATAGTTCTGTAGGTATTGTAACATTTAAGTTTTTTACTTTGATTCTTCAAACAATGTGTTGCACAATTTATTAAATTGTATAGTTAGCCACAAATATAAATGCACACTGTTGAATCTTATTTCGTAACACGTAAGGGTCAAGACTGTTTGAGCTGTAACTGTGTAACCAATGTACGTAAGTAGATGATGATAATACTGCTCCAAAGAATAAAGTCCGATTTGCAATATGTTCAATATAGGAGATCGGGCTTTGTTCTTCGGAGGAAGCGTATCGTATATTCGTTATATTTTCTCACGATGATTCTGTTGAATACCTACAGGTAAGTACCTAAGGAGATATTGTAAATTAGTGCTTACCTACTTGAATGTTACTGTTATTGCGATGCTAGCGATATTAATAACAATTATTCATATTGTTGTGGCACTTGCAGTTCGTAGAAATATTATAAATATTTAGTAACGTCTATGTTAATACATGATTTTAAAAGCCAAAAATATGTGCGTGTATCCTTAATTAAAATAGAAATTTACAATTCTTGGTCATTTTAAAACAAAATCAGTTTACTTAAGACTTAATTGCACAAAAATATACGTAATCTCTCTTCTATCCAAATTAACATACAGTAAATAAAATTTGGTAGAATATTATCGTATGTAAGTAACCTATAAATTATGTAATTTACAAACTTGAAAAAATCAATAACACTTGTGCAATTCTCTATTTACCTAAGTTATAAACTTTGAACATCTCTTTGAATTAATTATTATTAATAATGACAAAGTATTTTTATTCTCCTATGATTTAATACTAAGAATCTTAAAGCAGCATCTTCGTCATTTTAAGTTCACTGACTTTAATTACAATTGTATATCCATACATCTAACAAACGCTTTCTTGAAAGTTACTTACAATTATCTACAAATTTTAATTTAATTATTAGATTTTAAAATGCTTCGTTTTATTTTAGATAGGTATTCGTCAGCACGAAAAGTATTAAGTTAGAAAAGTTAGGTCATAGAGTCAAGAAATAATTTTAATAATACAAATTTTATTGTAAATTAAGATAGCTTGCAATGTTCACCGTTGTGATTCAAAACTTTAGAATGTAGTAATAAAATACAAAGATGATTGTAGGTATTTTATCCTACAGGTAATGTAGAAATATCTAGCAAAGATATTAATGTATAAATGTCAATCTGTTGTATGAAACGAACGCTGCTAGATGATATGTATCACAAGATATGTAAGGAACTATGAGTAAAATATAATGTGACTTTGACTGAAAATAATTATAATTTTATATTCTTCTCAAATGGAAGACTTTTGACAAGTAAACTGGAGCGTGATGTGTCGACACTTTTTCTCGTAGTGGGCTAGTAACTCTCACAACACGGCCCAGTCGAGGAATAATTTAAGAATTTAAATAGGTATAGTCAAATTAGTCATTAGATAAATAGTCAAAAGATCACACGTTTTGATAATAATAATTCACCCTTTTAGGAAAATGGTATCGGCAACATTCAGTTAAAAAAAGGCTTAATTAGGTAAAAGCCTACATTTCTTGTTTGGTTTGAAATAGCTCTTATGATTTTGACTTTACTACTAGAACACAAACGGAACATCGACGTACGTAACATAGGTACAGTCGAGTTAAAAAATATGTATACACTTAGGACCTTGTCACAGTACATATGCACATATAAGAAAACGACTTCCACTTTCTTATAAATATGTATTGTGACAAGTTCCTAAAGTGTATACATATTTTGAACTCGACTGTACCAGGATTCCAACATTCACTTGTTAAGTTATTTCGTAGCAATGATTACATACTTAAACGTAGTTTTCATACCATTTTCCTAATTTCCTAAACATATTTTTGGCAGTGTAAACTTGCGAAAATATTGAGAATTTAATGTTACTTTATAGCTATACAAACACACTGGAATAGTATAAACAATCGTGCCCAGTGGCTTAGGTCTCCCTGGAGGACACTAACCGTTCTGAAAACGGGCTCCCGCGGCCTTGGTGCGGTTAGTTATTGTATGCTAAGCAGCCTACAACTCGTACTTAATAAACACTCTTAAATCATATAAATTTCTTTTTCAAAGTTTACTTGAGGACCTAAAATTTTTTAATAACGTTAGTAAAAGCGATTCATTTTAAAAATATTTAGGTATTCAAGACTTTTCAGGGTGTATCAATCTCAATAATTGAAATACGTTTTGTAAAAAATAATTGTATCTTTTTTGAGATAAAGAGCCAGAAAACGTGAAATACCGAGACACTTTGAAAGAGCGTGTTTGATCACAAAAAGTAGCGAGATCAAAGCTAATGCATCGAGTAAACAATCCAAATCCGAGTTTATCGTTAACTATGTATGAAACGCGACTGTAAACCTTATCACATAAGTTATTCACTAGGAAGTAGAACACGTCGGCTCGCAACATGCGTTTGTTACCAATCACACATTTTACAGCTTTCTTACCATTAAAATATATTATTTTGGTCCATTTTGTTCACAACTGGTGCTGTTCAACGAACAATTTCGAATCGAGACCTCATCCTGGCGCACATAAGGATCTTTACATAAATAGAGTTCTTTTTTCTAAATTATATCAGTCATTAAAATACTGTTGATTGTTTTTGTCAAAATTGACACATACGCGATTTCATGACTAATTATATCGTTGATTGTACGTTACTATTAAAGCCTTCATCACTCGCCATACTTTTTAACAGATTTGCAGTTTCGAAAAAAATCTTACACATCCAAAGTGGTCCAGCTAAATTTGATTTCAATTAAAAAATTTGCTCTGTTCGCAGTCTGATAAGGCATTTCTCCTTTATCGCACTGCGAACCCGTTATCTTTCTAAGTAATCTAACTCCTTGCCGTTGTCTGTGTTCCCTGATCATTATAATCTGAACAACTTAAGGCAAGAGTGAACAGGCATCTTTTAGGCATACGCTTAACCTTCTGACCTCATCGTCGCTTTCCATTAGACGCGATTGTGATTAAACGTTAGCTTTTTAATGTTGGTTATAGGTAACCAATATTAAAAAGTTTACGTTAAGTGACTGAGATATCAACTTGATTATCAAGCGTCTCTGAAAGTTAAGAAGCGTTTTAGTATCCGGACAATCATCCTTGGTGGTTTATATTTGTCGACATAATTTGACCATTCAGAAAAGACCGACTTCATGTCTCCAGATTAATTAGCACCGTCATTGACAAACAATTTTTACTAAAAGATCCTTAGCAGCTCAGTTCTACAAAACGACACAGTCCAGGGCTTCGTGGCCCTCGTCCCTCTACTAGAAAGTCTGTATTGGCCTGTAGAGGCCGGTGTATCCGCAGAGCCGGGCGCGGAGCGCGGTGACGAGCATAGAGGCGCCGGAGAGGTCGGTGAGCAGGTTCGCGCACTCGCACACGAGCAGGTACATCTTATCCCCGTGTGCCGCCACGGACTTGTGCAAGGCGATCTTGCGCATGCCCACCGAGTGCGGGAGGTGCCGGTACAGCATCCTCGCGCCGGTCCAGTACAGCCAGTTGCGCTCGAACCGCTCGCCGTCGTCGCCTTCGAACACCTGGAACGGACGAAAAGGTATTTTGTTGCTGTGTAAGATATCGAGCGAGAGACAAAGATGCCAAGTGTATGGTAAGTAAGTATAACGAAATCTTGTTAAATGTGGTAGCCGGCATACGATCAGGCACCCACAACACCGATGGAATCAAAAGTGCAATCCCCTTCCCCCTGGATTGGCACCCTCCACTAGCAAAATTTTACGTCGTTTTTCTGAGAGTCCGTGTTATCAGGTGGTGTTAGATGTTGGTAGCGTGCCATAATATTATGATCCACATACAATCTATTTTGGAAAAATCTCTTAAAAAGAATTTACTTTAGGGATGTAGAATGTACTAAAAGAATATTGTATATTTACCTTATAGACACTGATGATGAATCCAGTAGTAGGTGTGTGCGACTTCTTCGGCCCTCCAGCGAGGTCGTTGAACGGAGGCCTGCATATCATGGCCACCTCACTGTATAAGTCGAGCGTGTGCGCAGCCGAGTATCTAATGGTCTTCGGGTCGAACTTCGTCAAGGACGCACTCCTCATGTTGTTGTAGAAAAGCAAAGGGTCCGATTGGGTTGTGTTTATCACATAGTATGATATGAATGGGAATTCCGCGTTCCTCTCCATGTTTGCCAGCAGCATTCCGCCGACAGCTGTGTTGGCCTGAGCGACATCGTTGAGGAGCTCCGCCGCTGCCGTCTTCTGCCGTATCAAAGGCTTGGCCAGTGGCGATTCCAGTATAGGCTCTATAGGCTCCAATGGACTCATCAGATGAGCCAAAATGCACAGCTTGGGATCGGCAACTTCGAGTATGCTGAGGGAACTAGGGACAGTCTTTGTCATTGCTCCTTTTTCTGGAGTTGGGGGTGGCACTGGGAGCTGGAAAAGAAAATATTGTGTTTTTAGTATTCACGATTAGTCAACCACGCAGAGGTAATCTGCATTTGAAGAGTCTGCCATAAAATTTTTGGGAGTCATAAAATTTTGTGTGTAATTTTATAAAGCGAGCAATATTCTGCAGCAATCCTGCACCGTCAGGTAGGTAGGAATCGATCAAGCGCATGGGCTGATATCACCAAGCAGGTCGAAGGCTCGAAGCACAGCTCGAAGGTCGCCACCAGTCACGGGCTTTGTGCGCCGGCGATTACTGAAGGCCCGGTGCATAAGGTAGACCAAGGGCTCAGAAGACTAAAAGATACAGAGTAGACCTACCGGCACGCCGTCAGGCAGGAATCGTTCTAGCGCGTGGGCCGGTATCACGAAGCATTCCCGCTTGAGGGTCGCCAGTCACGGGCTTTATGCGCTGGCGGTTACGTGTGCATAAAAAGGAGGTGCTAAAGGGAGACCAAGGGCTCAGAAAGACTAAGAGGGTAGACCTACCGGCACGCCATCAGGCAGGAATCGTTCGAGCGCGTGGGCCGGTATCACGAAGCAGTCCCGCTCGAGGGTCGCTAGTGACACGGGCTCGGTGCGCCGGCGGTCGCTGGTGGCGGTGGCGGCGGGCCGGTCCCACCGCATGAGGGACACCGAGGGCTCCCTCGTGACCAGGGGCTGAGGGGGCTCGGGCTCGGGCCCCGTTCCGGCGCCGAGTACTGGCCCACATCGTTCTGTAAATAGATAAGGTTGAAGTTAGTACAAGTCTTATAGTCCCTCAACCCTGGCCCTCTCAAGGTTGCCGCAGTTTTGAAGTAAATGACTGCAAACTTTTCTAAGGCAGAAGACATACACACAATAGTTTAAACTTCTAAGGTGAATCAATATACCTACCTATTGTTATTGTTTTATGTTGATGCTATACCCAAGTTTCAGAATATTGTAGTAGAGCAAGTCAAACGAACGATTTTTCAAAATTATATGTAGTTACTGGTTTATTAGGTACCTATCATTCCAAGAAATCTAGCTTATTAACAAGAATATACTTATTCATGATTGCGAAGAAAGCCTAGAGCGTTTTTGGGTACCTAATTAGCTACTCTAGGAAAACCGTCGCAGTAAAAACAACGTTGAAATTAAATATTGTTTAGTCGTCAGCCGGCTTTTATGGGATTTTCTTATAGGTACTTACACAAAGTTAGGTATATTTCTCTCGAAATGTTTTTGTTAATACCTAAGTGTAAGTGTAACGAAGCTTGTTTTTAAATAGGTACGAAAATTACTTAACTAGAAGGTAATAAAATTTGAGAATGAGTAACTAATTATTAGTTCGACTATACAATATTAACTTGCCGTAGTTTCATGTCGCATTACTGAAATAGAGCGTTCGGGACGCGGTTTGGAGCCAAATTCATTTGATCCGGCTTTTACCGGTCGAAACCAGCCTTGAAAGATATTATTATGTTTACGCATTTCCCTTGATTATTGAGAAAATAATATTACGTTGTTCATAAACAAGGATGTGTCCATCACGCCGCGTATTTATAGCCACACTTTAACCACAGATTTGAACAGCTGAGTTTGACGAAAACACGGGTGCTGTTCAAAAATACATCGCCTCTGACGCACCTTACACTTACCTTGGATTTCGGGATTTGATTTACGAAAAGTTCCACACACGCAGCCGATAAGTTGGTCAACAAACAAAAGTTTTCCCGCCGCGTTGTCAGGCGCTGCGCGCACGCCGGCTACTAGTTACCTGAGCCGTCGTTGTACTGCGCGCTGGAGCGGGGCGCCGCTGAGAGGAACAGGTGAGTCTTCAGCGTTTTGTAGTGGTTTTCCTCCATGAAGGAGTACCGCTCGCGATCGCGACGCTTGGCATTCCTTCCTGCACCGAGGGCCCCCCGCGCCTTCCCGCCACCCCCGCTCGACCCGATACTCTTCTCCCCGCTGAAGTTCTTCCGGAACATCAAATTCATCTTGGAAGCTTGCCACCGCCGTCTCACTTGCACTTCCTAACCCGGTATATCTCCTTGCCACTCTAATATTATGTCTAACAGTAATTAGCCAGCCAATGCACGCCAAGAAATTAAGCCCGGCTATATTCAGAGATCTTTCGTCTCGTTTCGACTAATGAGTCCCACTATGCAGTTGTTTTATTGCTGTTTCGCGCCGTTTGGCTCAGGATTCGAGACTGATGGGAAAGATAAGTTTTCGTATAGTTCCTAATGCGAGGTGATTAAAACGTATGGGATGTGTGTTGGGACATTTTGGTTCTAATAACTTTGAAGTTTAACTACATTAAATATCAGTTAGGAATGTTCTTATCTTAAAGTGGTTTTCGTTGTTTTGCTAATAAATTCATCACTTATTAACACAGGGGATATGTACATAAGGGATTTATATGGTTTGTAGTTTATGACAAGAGATCAACAACAACTTTAAGCAGCTTTTTACGCTGAGAAGCGCTTAAATATACGGTCATGAGGGGCAAGAGACAGGCACCGCTGCCCTTGGACTGAATCAACAAGAACGATAACTGCAGTCTTGCTAATTCTAGAGAGTTCTCTTCACATCTTTTTGTTTACATTAATGATAGTTATCATTGAAGTATAGTAGTTCTGGATTAACAGATGGCTAAAATTAGAACAGAGTGGTAAACTTTCGATGGAGGCGATACCTTTCTAAAAGGTAAGATATCGGTTACCACACATCAAGATGTGTCCCAAAATCAAACGATCGATTGAAGAACAGCCTTGTATACATTAACTATGACCCGTCCTATCTTCGTCTTCATCTCGGGACCTAAGTATTAGAACTTATGTCCAGTACTAATAGATGGCGCTGGACGTCGATTGCGTCGCGATAAGAATCGCCTTATCAGTTTGATTATAACATTTGTCGATGTCTAGGTGTAGAATTTACCTTAACATTAATGTGTGAGTGTGTGATTGCTTGTATCTATTCTCATCCGTGAGTAGGTAAGCACTAGAATATACCTACAACAACATACTTAAGTAATTTAGTTTCAGTTTTAATAAAAAGGTCATAATTATGAAAAGTTATATTTCTGAGTTCCATCTGTTGCCTACTCGTTACTATCTAGGAACTCGTCTCGTGTCTATGTATCGCGTAGTTAGTCCTAGCTGCGCATCTTATAAACAACTAGTGCTATAGTATGGCTGTAAGTACAAACTAGTGTATTTCTAGGAACGCCAGTTCAATCAGTTCTCGGAAGCCGTTGGATGAACCGCCCGATGTAATATTCAGGTCGTATTATCGACAATATCGATACAGCTGGTTATTGGAGTGCCTCGGGGCTTGCTTTATGACTTCACGATGTGATTACATTGATAAGAAGATGTCGGGTACTTTTATTAGAAGAATAATAATTTGGGTATGTACCGACTGTCTATGATGAAGGCCTGTTCCCTGCAGTGGGAAAGTATTTATTGTACTGTCCCACTGCAGAGCAAGGGCCTCAGCATATGCTGATACTTTATTTTAATTTACCAACTCATAAGTACCTACATAGATATATACACGGTGAAGTGCCAATACCTACTATCTAACATAGATTTTTCGGCCAAATTAGTTTATGTTAATGGAATTAAGTCGCTCTTATGTTTACGACATTTATAGGTACCAATACCTCCTCTCCAACAATTTATGGAGAGGAGGTATTGGTATATAGATATGTCGTAGCCGGATCGTATAATCAACCGTATTACACTACGGCTAGCCGTTGGATGAACCGCCGGATGTAATATTCAGGTCGTATTATCGACAATATCGATACAGCTGGTTATTGGAGTGCCTCGGGGCTTGCTTTATGACTTCACGATGTGATTACATTGATAAGATGAAGTCGGTACTTTTATTAGGAGAATAATAATTTGGGTATGTACCGACTGTCTATGATGAAGGCCTGTTCCCTGCAGTGGGAAAGTATTTATTGTACTGTCCCACTGCAGGGCAAGGGCCTCAGCATATGCTGATACTTTATTTTAATTTACCAACTCATAAGTACCTACATAGATATATACACGGTGAAGTGCCAATACCTACTATCTAACATAGATTTTTCGGCCCAATTAGTTTATGTTAATGGAATTAAGTCGCTCTTATGTTTACAACATTTATAGGTACCAATACCTCCTCTCCAACAATTTATGGAGAGGAGGTATTGGTATATAGATATGTCGTAGCCGGATCGTATAATCCGCCGTATTACACTACGGCTAGCCGTTATAAAAACAAGGCCGTTTTGAAATGCGGCGGATCAACGATTAGCTATAGCTATACCTAACAGTCCAAATACTGATTGACTGCCTGGGTGGGATAATAATTCGTGGTGATTTTAAGAAAATGAGTTTGATTTCAGGGTCGGACCAAAAGTGTTCATCAATCAGTTTTTTCGATAAATTCGAGAAATTCGAAATTCTCAGTGTCAGCCCGGAGTCTGGAAATTGTACCTAATCCCGTGCCTCGGAGAGCACGGTAAGACTTTGGTCCTACGCCCGATGTCTCCAGTAGTGTCACATTGGTGACCTATCGGAATAAGGTTTCAATAAATAGGAAATGCGCATTGCTCCGTATTACTAAGTCCAAATGATTGGCATGGGCTGAGTTTATGAGCCAGTTTAACTGCTCTCCCGCCAAATGCGATGACACAGTTATTTATACGTCGTCTACGTAATCCTCGTAAAATTACGTAAGTAGGTATTTTACGTTACGCTGTGGCTGTGTTACAAGTACAATTGTCTGTTTTTGTCTACAAATTTTATGAGTTTATCCAAAGATTGATTTAAATCTTTGAGTTTATCTGCATGATTTGACATTTTAATATTTTTTAATCAGTATTTTTCTGAATCTCGACGTTTGTTACAAGGTCTTGTAAAGTTACTCTTTAACCTAAAGTTTTGCACCACCCCTATTTTATTTCTTTTCATAGGGAAAGTTTTTCATAGTGACGACGTACATTTTATTACTTCTTTTTATACTGTTTTAATCTACTTATGAATACTTGTCCCAGTCTCCATGACTCAAGAAGTTAAGTTCAATCTATGGTCTAACCCTGTTTTGCTTTGCAAGATACCGTTTTATAACTTCCGAAGAAATTTTGAAGGTAACTTAGGTTATAAAGATAAGTTACCCGGAAAACAATGAGATACAGTCACAGACAAACATCCTGTAACCATAAAGAAAGGACTTATGAGTATTATGACTTATCAACGCAAACACTTTTATGTCTTTTAAGGCGTAACGATTCAAAAACACATCTCGCTTGTATGGGTAATCTCCGTACCTATTACTCATCTTTATACCACTAAGGTACCCTAGCAAGACCAAGACAGTTTCGATGAAGATACACTCAACCAATAGTGTAGACGGGCCAAATGTACCTAAGCAAGTTGGCCTTTACATCTGTGGCGGATGTTTCCAGCAGCACCACACTTCGTGACATTAGGATACAACTGTGCTCAAGGCTGTAAGTCCTATGTGGGAATGAACCTGTCGTCTGCATTTGCAGCAGGTAAGTAAATTGAGCGCTGCTACGATTGGGGTCGTGGACTTGGCGTTTAGTACTTTTTGCCGCAAGTTGATTCAGCCAGGCTTCGCTTGCTCTATAATATAGACCCTCCGACAATTTTATTGTAATATTTTTTTCAGTTGTATAATTAAATACCCAAACATAATTTTAGTATTAACCGATTTTCATCCATCTCGTGGATGCTCGATAGAACATTTGGGGGTGCTGAAGCAGCGCAATATTTGCCTTACATGAATAGTTGGAGCATACATATATATTAGGAGAGGAGACCGCAGTTAGACACATGTAAGTAGGTACCTATAAGAAGGACGCATAGGATCTCGTTGGTCCTCTGACCTTGGATATGAATATGGAAATCCTGGGATCGAAATCTATGGCTCAGCATCAACGTTCTGCAGTGGACGGCCACATACTGGTGTTTGATATGCTACGAGTAAAAGCCAATATCTCAAATCTCTTATTGCTTTGCACTTTCCTTTTAAGTATCTCATACATCATTAAGCTAAGCGAAGCATTTGAATCCTTCAAGGCACACTCTAGTAACTCCTCGGAGGAATCTAAGAAGTAGAACACGACTGGTAATTGAGTTTTAAGTGACTCTTAGCTCAAGCAATAAACTTGAGTGCAGTCTGGAGTGCTGAGCAACATGTGGAATGGCCGCTATAATATTGAAAAATAACTATTGTGCAAGTTACAAGTGAAAAGCGTTTTTAAGTGCTGTGTCTATTAATATCTCCAGATCTTGGCCAAAGGCCTTTTTCTTTTGCTTTAATTCACCCAATGTTGATGTTCTAAATTCTAAAATCACTGGTATCGAAAGATTTCAAAGATACTAATAGGATGCACTGCATTCTAGCGCTAATAGGCTCTTACTTTTACTTGTCCGGGACCACTTGACAAGACAAAAGTTTCTAAGGTGATTTTATTTTTATAATATAGGAAGGCAAACGAGCAAGCGGATGCATTGGCGGTCTTTTAGGAAGGTATAAGCTCGTTTCTTGAAGATTTGGATGTCCACCATTGAAGGTGATGATTCCACCATCCTCAGGATCAACCAGAATATACTCGTAGTAACCATGGTCTTATTCCATGTTTATTTACAGACTTGTTACTCATTTTTATTTAATTCCGACACTCTTGCGGACTCGGCATGCATTTGGACCAAACCTCCCTTAAAACTGGTAAATGCTCTCAGCTTGAAAGTATCATAATTGAAATTTGATTTACGGATACTGATCTCATCCCTAAGCTCTATACCCGCTTCCCAAGAAACCAGTTGGAATCTAGTAACGCTTCTTCACCTATATTTTCCCTGTTGTTGAGTCGCTTGAAGCTCACGTATGGACCCCGCTTAGTTCGGCACCGGCGAAGCTCTCACTTGGACTCATAAACTCTTTGATTTAGAGCCTCAGAGGCGATCCCATCCCTCCATGCCTGCTCCTCGGAAACCTGGATCTGCCGTGTAATGTTTATTTACGGACTCGTGTTACTTTTTACGGCCAATTCACGTCTAGCTCTTCTGAAATATTACGGGATTATTAGTTCTCTAAGTAATATTGGAAAACTGTACGGTATCGGGACCTTAATGGTGTCATCGGAAAATAAGTATGTTGCGAAATTGTAACGGTTAGAGCAATAATGTTAGCATTTCGTTCACATTAAGATTTAGTTATGTACTTACGAAGCAGTAGCCCCTTCTTATTATAAGACATTCTGTACTCAGAACCGAGAGAGCTAAAGTTCCGAATCAAAATTTGTCGGAGCCCCTTTTAACATTGAGTGTTGGAATTTCAGTTCCGTTTTTAGGTACGAATAACTCAACCAGTCGCATATACACATATAGGTAATAAGTGTAGGTCGGTACCTAGGCAACTTTATTTGCACGGCCTGTAACTATTAGATATTCACGTAAGTCTAATCTTATGTATAAAAATATCTCCAAAATTGAAAAAAAAAGTGTATCAAAATATGATTGAATAGGTACAGATCTATGATCCTCCTTGAATTAAGGATATTATACAAGACTGGACTTCTCCATAAAAGTACGAGTTATTGGTTTACTTTTGGTTTTTAACTTATTGAATTTATTTGGATTGTGTTAACCAAATATTTTTTCTTATATTGTTTTCCTATACCTCGTTTATATCTTGTAAGTTATAAACCGCATCATGTGAGATAGGACTCATAAACGCAGACGAGTCGTCGGTAATAAGGAAGGGCCCTCGTCGCGCGCGGCCCAGGGCCACTAGTAACGAGCGGAGAGGTAGTTAGTCTCTGGCTAACAACACATTCCGACCACATATCTTGACTGCCAGCGAGGATTAGTTGGTTTAAGTACGCTCAGGAATTTGATGTTTTCTTGTCCCTTTTATAAGCTCGAAATACGTACGTAATGTGTCTAAAAGTCATTCAGATAGTATTGTTTGCACTTAGTGATAGTGGTGCGCGTTCTCAGCCGTGTTGCTAAATGAAGCATGCAAGGCGTTTAAAGAGACTTAGAGCCTGTTTTACAATAAGACCTAAGTACATTAGCTATGCTACCATAACCACTATTGTTGCGTTTCATGACTGTTCAATAGCGTTATAATAATGTCACTTTACGTCCATGAGTTAGGTAAGCGATTCCTGTCTCCCATAGACATCTGCAATACCAGTGGAGGTCACAACACAAGTGCTATATCAACCTTTTAAACCCCTTTTACCCCGATTGGGCCTCCTGTAACCTCACTCACTCCTCGAAACACGGCGCAGGTGCTGCTTTAAGCCGGTCTTCTGTGAGTGCGTACATCGTATGTGACTTTATCATGAAACAAATTCATAGTTGCTTTGAACAGTTTCTAGTAATCTTAAGCTTGGGCAGTCAAGTGCATCGCCTACACTGGAACGACGCCAGCCTGCTCGGGCGACTACCAGACACCACACGAAGATTGCTTATTTTGCAAGTTTTATGTGAAATTAACTTCTTCCACGTCCTTGAATTGAAAATTAATTTGATAAGTACACATAGTATTCTGAGAATTTGTTTGTGTTTTCCGATGTATTTGACGATTTAGCGCAGGTTTGAGCGCTGGTGCCGGGTTCGATTCTCGCACCAACACAAATGTTGGTTGATGAAACAGATATTTGTGGTAGGTCAGGGTGTTAGTGGTTCCTGTTTTGTTTCTGGTTTCCATAGCACAAGGGTAAACCTTTGTTTGGGACCAGGACAATATGGTGTTGTCTCAATTTATTTATTTAATTATGTAGCTATGGACCCCGGGGTACGCTTCGAACTTCATCCAGGATCTTTTGAAAGAAGCATTTATACCTACTTATAAAACAACGAAGCGACTGCCGTCTGACATTCGCTACCCTTTTAATTGGTGAACCAGACCAACTGAATCATGGTTACACGTTTGAGAAACGTTTATACTCTGATTTATAATCATGTAAAGTAAACTGACAGATGTCAATGTGTCATCCCCATACATTATCACTCAATTTGTCACATGCGAAATGTCAAAATGCATAGAAGCTTGTCATTTTCATCTGTCAGTTTACATGATTATGAATCAGAGTATAGTATTCCTCACGATGTTATATTTCTTCACTGTCGAGCTAATAGTATTTACTAGATAATCTAAGAATCTGAATCAGCTCTGATAGCTATCTGCTTTTGATTTCGAGTAAGTATCTATGTTATTTGTGCGCACATTTGCTTCCACGCCTCATCTTCCACACGATCCAATCTCATCAAAGTGTTTGTTGTATCACTGTCTTTATTACGTATACATGTAAATCGGCCATTACATAATATTATGCAAGCGTAACACTGTGAGAGCGTAATCGCAACATTAGGCAGTTATGTCTGTAACATATGTGATGTGACGCCGACGAAATCGTACAGTAGCGCTACCATGAGTTGACATCTAAAACTGACATAACGTAAACTATTGCTCTGTCTCTTTCAAATGCGTCACAATGAAAGAGACAAAGCGATAGTTTTCGATAGCGAGGATAGTATTTCAAACTCATGGTAGTGCTACAGAAGTCCTACTAAGAATAAGTAGATTTTTTTAGATTATAATTATAGGAACCACAACAATTACTTGACAGATGTTTGTCTTTAATATAGACTAGTGGCCCGCATTGTTGATCGGGGGAGAGTCACGCTTCGGTATGAATTGGCCGGCTCGACCGGACACCACGGCCTCACAGAAGACCGGCGTGAAGCAGCGCCTGCGCTGCGCTCGCCGAGTGAGTGAGGTTACCGAAAGCCCAATTGGGCAGTACGGGGTTAAAGGTGTTGCTGGTGTCTATATTATATTTTATTCCACACAAAATATGACTAGGTTTGACAGGTATGTAAGCAATGTGTTTTATTTTGGAATTTGAGGATGTTTTTATTTTGTTCTAATTATTTAGTTGCCTTAAATGCCCATAGTGTGAGGTAATATTATGCGTTTGGCAAGCCCATGGCCACGTACCGTTCTCTAGCCTAATTTAGATGATGTTTTTCTGCGAGTAATTTTGCACTTTCAGTTTCATGTTAGGCTGTTGTAGCCTACCATGAAATTAAAAGTGCGAAATTACTGTAGTGCTCGAGAGGATATTATGATTAGACTTGACATCTCACAATTAGCGTCGCGCCGCGCCAGAACTCTTTGATGCTGTTTTGGTCCATAAAGTGAGTTTAGGCAGATTGTGATCGGAGGCAATAACGTTGGTAAAATGTGAAAGAGAGCTAGTTTTTACCGTTTCATAAAAATAGTCACGCGCATTATACAATGAGTAGAATTCATTATCAAAGTTGATTTACGCCTCAGAAAAAACCGTGTAGTAGTACACTATGTTACATTTGCCTATAAACGTCCTTAATTTTGCTATTCTTATCTAATAAGGCGAGGCAAGGCGTTAAAATGGAATTTGTTATGTGATCGTATAAACAATAAATCGTAGGAACCGTAAAAAAATAATTATCGTAAACGCCTTGGCGGGTATAATAAGTTTTAGGTGTGGTTTTATTATACAACGATGAGATTTTACATTGTAGGTGTATGTAATTGCTTTAGCCTGTCAGCGCATTAGACAGTACCTACGTAAATATGTTTAAATACTAGTGACCCGCCTTCACTTCATTACACTTAGAGACATTAGTTTCACTCCGTACCAATAGGTGGCGCTGGGTATTGCTTGCATCACGTTATTGTTTTGCCTTTACGGTTTATTTGTTTCTACTATATGAGGGGAAGGAGGGGGACAAGACAAGACACCCCGTCTTAGATTTGCTTACTTTTGATAAAGTAGGGAAAAAACGGGAATATCAATAAAAAAAACATAAATTTAAGTTCTAGGGTTCACTTCAAATTAGCTCGATCATCATAGTAGCGATGACTTGATTATTATGATGGAGGCCTTTGCCCTGCAGTGGGACAGTATGGTACTGTACTTTTTTTAATTGTTGTTTAATCCTTCTATCAAATATATTATCCTCGTACTATTGACTTGTAAATTTTTCCACTATGGTCTTAATAAAATTATGAATGTATATGAACGAATGTATGCAGTAAAGATTAATTTATGCTATGAAGTAACATGCGGGCTGCGTGTACGCCGACCATTAGTGCGGGGCGGGTCGGCCGCGGCCAACTTGTAATTAAACTCTGACAACCCCATTTTTTGGGTAATGATAATGATTAAGGCGTAGGGTAAAGCATACTAGCGACGCCAATATCTAAACCAGATTTTTTTTAAATATTTGCAGACCGTCAGAATTTTGGTGACTTATACTATTTCTACGTAGGTACCTACTATTTGTTCAGTAAATCATTTAATATGTTAAAATAAATAATCATTTAATAAATAAGGTGGCGGCTTACGGGGGAATAAATTTAATTTAAATTAATGTTATTTAGATATAATGATATAAATATGTACTAACATAGTTTGTAAGGTAATATTGTTACTAACACCTATGGACTCTGTCATGATTTTAATAATTGTATTGTTTAATTGTCTTTCAATAATTAAAATTTTATTAAAATCCTTTATGTATTTTTAACAATTTATTAGTTAGCAGAGTATCTTTGTCTGATAACGTTGGTAGTTTAGCGATAAGTTAGGAATAAATCAAACAATAATATATTTAAAAAAATCGTTTTGTTTAATAATCATTATAAATGGCGTTAGCTAAGTTTTCGAATATAAATAAAAAGCAAAAAGTATGAATGATTGGCAAGATTCTGACGGTCCATTATCCTATTACTATTATAAAGGCGAAAGTTTGTATGGATGTATGGATGTTTGTTACTCTTTCACGTAAAAACTACTGAATGGATTTGAATGAAACTTTACCACAATATAGCTTATACATCAGAATAACACATAGGCTACAATTTTTGAGGTTTCTACGAACCTGAAGTCCACGCGAACGAAGTCGCGGGCAAAAGCTAGTTGGGAATAAGATACGGTTCAGTAGCTAATATATTAAATGTATTAGCGTCCCTAGTGTGCGTTACCCTTCGCCTTAACAGAAAGTTTATGTGGACGTAGGGAAGTCATGGTTATCCGTTCATCGCGTGACGAAGGCTGAGATGATTTCATTATGACCAGCTTAAATATTCCCACTGGAACATAGGTACATTTTACCGTGGGAGAGTCAAACTTCGGCATGAAAGAAACTGGCTTTAAGCTGAAGACGAGTTTTCGTGCCAGTATATTCCACATTGTTTGTTTTCATTGCCGTTTACGTGTTTATTTTCCGCTTTTCTAAACGAAACTTCTAATTACAACCGACCTTTTAACAGATCAATGAAACTTATTTCATTGATTTAACTCGTCGCGATTTATTCGTCGCTTACGACAATAATCGTCTGTTTCATAGAAAGTGGAACGACTACTCTTCAATAATGTATGGAAAAGCTGATTTATTTTTCGCTTATTTCATTGCTCTAACTTGCTAAAAGAACTTTACTGATAATACCTATAAAAAGGGCATTGTAGAAATTACCACTAAAATGTCACTGTGTATAAACCTGACCTATTGAGTCCGCTTTAGTATTCTCAACAAAAAAATGTGGAGAACAAAAGGGATTCCACAGAATTTTTATTTAAGTTTCAGCAATGATACGATCATTATTTTGTGACGTCTGTACCTACAATAACATACACTTTAGGTCTACAGTACATTCACTTTTGACCGATGACATAGCCGAAGTTTGTTAATCTCAAAGTTAGAATCAAAATTCTTTAAGACGCTTACTCGCTACGCCGTAGTCACCGTAGCACCTGTAGTAGCTCGTAGTGCGTAGCATTTGCTACGAGGGAGGCCAACGAACGCTGAAGGTCAATCGTTTCGGCGCATGACTTCGCAATCGAAATGTTAACAAATAAAAATACGTTAAAAATACAAACTAAATTCATTTTAATGAAAGAATGAAGAATGATGCCTAAGTAACTGATACAGACATTTGATCGTTCTTTACCGTAGGAGTTGGAATAAGAACAAAAACATTGTAATAAAAATGTTAGTGATTAACAAAAGTAACTGTCGAGTTTCTTGCCGGCTCTCCTAGAATCGATTTTCCGATACCGGGTAGTAGAATCGCATTATATCTATTTATTCAGTTTATCTTATATATTAACATATGTCTATGAATATTTAATTACATGTAAATTGTACGTTAACTTTTACAATATTTTTTAGTGGATGACGATTTGTAAGTGCTGTGTACGAGCCTATGCAAATAAAGATTTATTTGAATTTGAAAATATTTAAATCTGACAATTGATAAAATAACTTTTTATTAAGTATTTTTAAAGTACAAACACCTGAATAAAGAGTTTTGTACTTATGTTAGGGTCATAACCATGTTGTAACAAACAGAATGGTGAATGTTGTTGATGTTTCATTAGTAATTTTCTGCTATTACAGATGTTTTAGGCTTGTTAAGTGAATGAAATTATTTATACGATGCTTTTCCAGAAATAAACGCCTTATTTCCAATGGCATGTTACGGCGTTCGTAACTTATTTACTTTTAGTGCTGATCAGCTAAAAGGTTAACATTACTCGTATCACCAGTCGGGGCTATACTAAGGAGATGGTAGGTACGCGGTTTCTCATTTATAGCTTTTCGATTAGTAAAATGTACTCTAGAGATAGAAGTTCCGTTTTTTTTTGTATCCTAACTCCTAACTAATATTATAAATGCGAAAGTAACTCCGTCTGTCTGTCTGTCTGTCACTCTTTCACGCCAAACTACTGAACGATTTACATGAATTTGGCATACAGGTTGATCTAGACACTGAGAAAGAACATAGGCTACTTTTTATTGCGAAAACACGCTACGGGAAAAGGGGGTAGAAGGGGTAAAAGGGGGTACAAAGTTTACTTTTCCACGCGACAAAGTCGCGGCGGCCGCTAGTTGTATATAATTTCGAATGAATTGTATGTAATTTCTTACGGGAAATAAATGTCTTTAAACCCAAAGCTATGAAATCATTACGCCGCGCCCTTCAGGCTCGTTGCCGATGGCAACTGATCTGGAATAAACAAACTTTTGTGTTCCCGTCAGCGCGTGATGGATCGAGCGACGCCCGAGTGAGTGCCGCGGAGGAGGCGCGGAAGTGTCAGAGGTGAATGCCGAAATCATTAGCAAATATAAATAGACACAGAAGGTCAACTCTAGCCGGTGTACAAGAGTTCGTTGACTTACGATAGGTCGTACGTGCGACATTAACTGATTTGGTGTTCCAAATAAAAAAAATATGCTTGTCTCTGTCTCGCGCCGAAAAATAGCGAGATCGGCCAGTGATCGGGTTAGATATTGCAATTTAGGGTTAACGTCGCAGTCACTGTTGCACCTAAGGCAAATCCGAGTTTGGTAAATGGCATACACCTTTGACAATACAATTTTGTAGATCCATCACAAATGGACGCTAAATTTTGTTTACTTCTGTGGCCTTACCATGAGTTTGAAATACTATCCTCGCTATCGAAAATTATCGCTTTGTCTCTTTCATTGTGATGCATTTGAAAGAGACAGAGCAACAGTTTTGGATAGCGAGAGTAGTATTTCAAACTAATGGTAAGGCCACAGATCATTGCACTGCAATAACGCTTGCTTCTTTTCTTTTGAACATCAGAATATAATATCAGCTAGTAGAACCGCGACGCCCGGACGCCCTGCGACAAGATGGGATGATGACATTCGAAGGCTGGCTGGTGTGGGCTGGATGACAGTGGCCGAAAATCGGGAACGGTGGCGTGCATTAAGGGGAGACCTATGTCCAGCAGTGGACGAGTATAGGTTGCTGATGGATGCTGATGGAATAGGAAGACTTTATTACATAATGGCAAAGATCGGAAATACTCGTAAACAAAACATTTGTGTCTGCATTAGCAGTGATTGATCGGCCGTGCGACCCTCCCGGAGTAAATGCTGCCGCAGCGAAGAAGGAGGCCTAAAGGCGGATGCAAGATTCGATAGCCCACTAACATCTCTTATTCAACTCATGAGAAAATAGTTGTTATGGCAATGATCGGAAATAAACAAAACATTTGTATCCACGTTGGAGTGATTGATCGCGCCGCTCGACCCCGCGAGTAGAGTGCTGCCACAGCGCAGAAGTTTGCAGAAGTATCGATAGTGAATCTCCGAGAAATTGCAGAAATGTCAAAGGTGCAGCTGACTGTCACTATTTAATAAAATTTTAATTAAATCAATTCTCACAACAATTCGTGAAGTGCACAGTGTTTCGCCGAGTGAATGAGGGTACCGGAGGCCCAATCGGGGGAAAAGAAGGGACTGTGACTCCACTGGCGTTGCAGGTGTCGGCGGTAAGGGCTCACCATCAGGTGAGTTGTCTGCTCGTCTGCCACCTATCACATAAAAAAAGAAATCTCGTACATTGACCTGACACCGTACGTAGATTAAGCATTTATATCATACTACAGAAAAAACACAATAATGTTGAAGTTGTACGGAAGACACTAATGCCTGGTATTTTTGTAGTGAAAGTCACAAATTTCACTAATACATTGCCTATTAATATATGATAAAAGTCATTTTTGCTGATTTTGACTATAATTTCATAAATAACGATGTGCTGTTAAAAATTACCGTTGCGTTTATTCCCGTCTATAATAATCAATAATTTCATAAAATCTGAGTTTGTAGTAACATAACCATATTCTTATGTAAAAACCCTTTATTTTTAATACCTACGTGAATCTTTAAAACCAATATACGAGTAAGAAACAAAATTCAACGACAATTTAGCGATCTCTGCATTGTTACACTGTGGCGCGACCTTGCGAGTGCCCTAAAGGTGGGGCCGACCTTCCCCAGACCCACTAACCCCAAACACATCCCTGCTGAAAAACAAAGCTGCCGAGCCCCACGCCATTTGCATTCACCTGCCAAAAGATTTAATTAACCAGTTTAAATACAAAACTCTCTCGAAGTAAACCTTAAATCGGCATATTAATTGGGCATAAAGTTGAGACAGCTATTAATATTCATTTCGTATTAATGAGTGTCGACAAGCGTTTTTACAAGGAATTTGGTCTGGGAAAAACTGAAGCGAAACTGTAATATATCAATCATTCTTTCCAAGCAATTTACGCCTTCGAGTATAGTTTTAAGCTGGTTATTTCTAAGCTGTTAGTTTTAGCCTGGGGGTGTATACGTTATTATTGGATGCCTAAATAAGTAATAGTTGGTGATGATGGGTATAATAAGTAGGTAATAAAATTAAGGTGGTACCTTTAGAGTAAGTAAAACATTTTCCTTAATCACAATTCCACGAATGTTGCTTTCTTAGAAATTTTTTTTTGTTATAAAGAAATAAAGATACTTTATGAAATTGACGTAAAAGTAGGTTAAGTATGATGGTAGTTTATACTACTCATAAGTGCTCATAATGTATGCCAAATTGATATAAATTTTAATTTTATATTTTGCGTTCATTTTATAAATTGGGGTCGAGCCAAAATTTTTATTGTCTTCCAAAGAATTTTGGTGATTATTTTTAAAAATCGTTAAATAAATGTAGCAGTCATATTCAAAAACGTAAGATTAATTGTAGACAGAAATAAGTGTATATTAGTTCTATTTATTTTGTTAAAATTTCTATTAAAAAGCTAACGTGCGCCCCAAATTCCAATCTGTATGGGGATCAAAATAAATTTTAACATAGGTATGTGACAATTTAAACATATACCTATATTAGTAGGGTTTCCTATTGTAAGCACGATAATCGTATAAAAATATTATAATGGCCATATGGAAAAGCAATCTATGTATTTGTCGTACAGGATATCTATTAAAAGTTAAACTCTCGTAATTTCTAATCATGTTGTGCACCTACTTGCTTAGTCATATTCTAATGTATTCTGGAAACGAACAATAAATCTTCACTGCACAAAGCTGCTTCATTAGTGCTAATGTCGACTCTGTGGAGAAATCCACGAAATGACCTTATTGCATGTTGTGTGGAGCGATGGGTTATTGTGAAGGCTAGTTTTTGTTATAATAAACATTAAGTTTAAATTGAGTTTCAGATTGTGGAATAGATTAATATGTACGATATGCAACATTGACTAAATTAATCCAATTTTGGGAATTAATTTAAATTAATGCACGGACTACCACGCATTGTCATCGTCAAATAGAAAAATCACTTACGATTTGGTGTTTTATTTTTTCCGAACAAGAATGGGAATCAACCATAGTGCGAAAGTTGAATTAAAAATTCGAAAAACTAGTTAAGTGATAAGTAGTATTTACACATAGGTAATAGCAATCTATTCCGCTCCCATTCACAGAGGGATGTATCGCAGTCTAGACTGAAATGTAACAATGTCGTTCCAGTAGCACACATTCGCAGAAATTCCTGAATAAATGGCTCGGTAAGTTGCGAAACGCTGGGTTCCGGCTAGGGTTACCTGAAGAAGGAAGATGAAGAAGTAAAAACATCGATAGATACACAATACACATGTATAAATATGTGCTCAATTTGTTTATGTATGTACTACTGGACTGAGGAAAACTTGCTGATTTATCTGTTCTCTGTTTTTGTTTTAACTTTTTTTATGTTATGACTAGTGGCCCGCCCTCACTTCGTTTCAAGACAGTGGTTCCACTGTCTACCAATAGATGGCGCTAGACGTTGATTTTATCACGCAAGTGTTTCGTTTTAGCGGTTTAGCTATAAGCCCTGGCGTGAAATACGAGATAAACCTCTTTATAAATATTATAGAAGATAGATAGGTGGACGACATTACATTTTATTTGTTAAATGTAATTGTACGTTTCTCAAATAAATCCGTACATATTTAAGATTAGTTATTTAGGTATAAGTACTGAACATAGGAATTACTTGATAATATGATAGAGTGATTAGCCCCATATGCGACCATGGGCTTAGTAATTTTGTCAAATTAGCCTACCATTAAGGTTGATTAGTCAATTATTCTATAATCAATCACGTAAATCGCGTATAGAACGACAACTATTTTCATGACCCCACAAAATAGCTATCATAACCAGTAAAAAGTGTGTAGTGCGGTATAAGCGACTAATGAGGAGATTGATTTTCACCACCTTAAAGTAAATGACGGATGTCATAAATTGACAAGTTCATTGTTAATTTATCTTCTTTTTCAGGTCAGCCCTTTGATCATGATCCTGTCGCCCACAAAAGCTCCATGCACGAAGGACCGCTTTTTGATATTTTCGGAATTCAAAACCAATTACAATGGATTAGGGTCGAAAATAAAATACTAAATACTTTTGATTTTGGACCTCGACGGCATATTTGAAATTGAAAATATCTATAGCTGTAAAACTACTAATGTCAGCGACAGCGCTGTAGGGATCACTTTTTCAAACGCTTTCAGTATGGTATTTGTATATAGAGATTACTAGTGGCTTAATAAGTATACTTAATTTCAGTACAGTAGTTCCATGGTCTGCCAATAGATGGCGCAGGGTGTTGATTGTATCGCGCTAGTGTTTCGTCTTTTCGATTTGTATATAAGGTTTGTCAATGTCTATAGAATTATCTCTTTATAAATAGTATAGAAGATAGTATAGAAGATATAGATAGAAGATATCGATGTGTCAGCCCTTTTTTTTTTGGTGACCCAGGAGAAATGCGTTAAGCATACCCATCCGTCTGTAAACAGATGGGTTATGTTGTATACCGACTAAAACTCCTGGGACTCTCCCTCATCGTCCTTAAGTGAGAGAGGATCGTGGGGCAGTGGTACGGAACCTTACTCCACGGATGTGTCAGCCCTAAGCTATGCGTGGAAACCTTGTGTGCGAGTGAAGACGTCGGCGTGGACGTAACGAGCGGCGCCGGATTGATTCCCACAGCAAAAAGCGGAATTGCTGACGTCATAAGTAGTCATAGATAAAACTGATCAGAACAGGGAATGGGGAAATGTTTAGGAAATTGTATAGATATGTGGACTTATGAAGGGAGGTTGGGATACGGATTTATTTCGTTGTCGAATTGCTAAAAATAGTTATTTTGGCCCACATGCCGAGATCAGCTGCACCTGGGATGAAGGGATGGTTTTAGAGAATAAGAATGAAAAAATGTTTTGCACCTAATACACATCTTAACATCTATCATTACGGTCACAATTTTAAAATCTTATAATTTGTTTAGTTGAATATACAAACTAAGTGAACGGTATAGTTAGATTTCGAAAACAAAAGCGAAGTCTTGACTATCTCGGTTACCTTACTAAACGATGTTTATATTTGGTAGCTGCTCTGGCAGAGGACATTTAGCAAAATCCTCAGGAATTAATTGAGCTCCTATATTAATGTAGACTCGAGCCAATGAAACAGGATCTCAAATTCAATCTTCTTTATTTCAACACTAGTGGCCCGCCCTCACTTCGCTTCGGGACCGTAATTCAGAAATGAACCAATAGATGGCGCTGTGGTCCAATTACATCGCGCAAGCGTTTCGTGTTTTCGGTTACCTATAAGCCTGTCGTTGTCCTATAGAAGTTATCTCTTTATAAATAGTTTGGACAAAAATCATGTTCCGTCGTCTAGCACATTCACATATCTCGCATTCATTTGTTCACCGTTTCATTTAATCGTCATCTCAACAACTTCTATGCTATTGAAGCTATGTCAGCCAAAATGTTTTCTGGATGATGCTTACATAATATTTCCTACTCAGAAAACGTTCGTGTTATTATAGGCAAAGTGGCTAGACATTTGTCTCTCTAGGGTCAACTGAGGTCAGGTTGGAGGGTCGTCAGTAATATACAAGTTCACCTTATTTCAGTTATGAAGGCTTAGCTTCAACGGCCGTGTTTACCTGACCTCGCGCGTGGGCGAACAAAATGTTTCACGAATTTGAAATCATAACTTTCTGTAGGCCAAGCATAACAAAAAAACTTCTATGATAATTGAAGAGCTCCCTCTATTGTACGTAAGCAGAACTAAAACTGTAGCCATACCATGAGTTTGAAATACTATTCTCGCTATCGAAAACTATCGCTTTGTCTCTTTCACTGTGATGCATTTGAAAGAGACAGAGCAATAGTTTACGTTATGTCAGTTTTCGATGTCAACTCATGGTAGCGCTACTGATCGCACAAACGTCAGAAAGGATATTATCGCAATGTACAGTACATTTTTAAGGAACTAGTACGATACGATACGACGTCCTAAGGACATAGGTACTATAGATTACTACGATTTTTGAAATTTCATACTACGCGTATCGTAGCACGAACATCGTAGGTGAGTACTAACGATGTTTCAATAGTTCGTGCTACGATACGACGTCGAAGGTATGTACGTACTAGCAATTAATTTTTCTTTTTTGAAAAATACGTGCTACGATTCGACATCGAAAGTGAAGCGATTTCTACGATTTTTTTTAAAGTTCGTGGTACGCCTACTGGTCACAAATACGTTATAGATCTATAGCTTTTTATACTGTGAGCCCATCGTTACCGCAAGTGGAGACGGGCCACGTAACGAGGGCCCAGATTGATTTCCACAACAAAAAGCGGAGAATACCCGCGCCATTGTGGCTGCGGTTCGGCCGCTTCGTCATAAGTACGTCTGTTTAGAATAAGTGATGAGAATTGTTCAGCAAATTGTTTGATATAGACGTTAGGGATACTGACGGAATTCATTTCGTGAGAACGGCTGACCTTTTTTTTGTTTACTTTTTCATGTGATACGTGGCAGACGAGCAGACGGATCACCTAAGCAAGCGATCGCCGCCGCCCATAGACACCTGCAACACCAAGTCACAAGTGCGCTACCAATCTATAAACCACTTTCCCATGATTGGGCCTCCGGTACCCTCACTCGACGAAACACAGCGCAGGCGCTGCTTCACGCCGGTCTTCTTTGAGGCCGTGGTATTACTCCGGTCGAGCCGGCACTTTCATGCCGAAGCGTGGCTCTCCCACGGTAAATTATATTTTGACATTCATAAGTGTTCTGTATGGACCTTAACTTGGATGAAGATTTTTCTAGAACTATTTCTATTTCATGACGAAAGTTCAATGTTTTTTCAGTTTAAAGTGCTAGAATGCTTCCCGCAATTCAACCTCTTTTCTTCACCATCTGCGGCGGATATCCGGGCAAAGAGAGGTGTCCCTACCCTTATCCCGACCCATGTTACGTACCTATTTCCCCTTGTTTGTGAATTTTGACGTTGATGATATCTGCGGTCCGGTTCTATTGGGATTATGATTTTAAATGAAAAGATAACGGTAAACCACTCCATTACAAGGGTTGAACGGGACGGGGGTTGTATTGTGTTTCCTTTCAGATATGTTCTCACTTTTCGGTATTGAGAGGAATATTAGATAATCTTACTTGTATATGATTACATATTGTTTTCTCAAAAGTTTGTTTGCTTATTAAAACGATGTAGAGCTACTCTACAATACATAGAAAAGCACCTGAACCTGAATTACTTAATTCCTGAATTTTTTTTCCTAAGTAGGTAGTTAGTAGGTAGGTATATGACCATTGTTGCATGTCCTTATGTTTTCTTTTTTTCATTAATTAATAAATGAAAATAAAATTTGAACCTCTCAAGTACCTAAAAGTAAATTTTGGTTAGATTTTACACGCTATATTAAAAGGTCCAAAAAACAAATAATTAGAAGGTCATACTTTAAAGTGACTGCTGTGCTTGGGTTCGAACCCCGGGTCGGTCCAAAATTCGTATCAGAGATTTTCTGTTAAGAAATGTTCAGTGTCAGCCTGAAGTCTGTAAGATGGCGGTCTTATACCGCCTCGGAACCCACGTTAAGCTGTTGATCCTGCGCCTAAGTCCTCTTCGATCATGTACTCTTTGGTTTTATAACTATGAGAATTAGGAAATAGAGAGTGCACTTGTGTCTGCGCACACACTTGTGCACTAATTACGTCCTACGTCGATGGCTGATCATGGGAATGACCGCCAAAGCCTAAATATCGGTCAGGATGACATTACTATTACTACTGTGGTTGTCAGACACATCAATAACTTGTCTAACTAATTATTTTCATTGATGAAGTAACATTAACCATTAAAGTTATTGAGACCAATATAAATTATTTAGAAGAAGCAAGACTCTTTTGATTAATGTAGTTACAACATTTATGTACCACATAATGCAATAAATAATGAAGAGTTATGAATATTAAAGAGTGGAAGGAGAGTGACAAATAAAATAACTGATTGAACACGATACTTATCTCAAAAACTACATTAGATGACGCTAAAGATTTGGCGATAAGCCCACAAAGCGTATATTTATGTACGAATAGCATTAATATTAAAGAGAAATGAAAGCCCGCAGTAAGTAGAAAATATCTGCTTCCTTAGGTACTTTATAGATAGTTTCAAGACCCCTCATAAATATTTGAATAAATAAATAAATTAACACATTATAATCATTAATCATAGCAACTTTTTGTCTAGTTATTGCATGTACAGTCAGCCAAACATCAGGTTACCACAACCTGTCAAAGTTCCTCAATTAATATTCAACCTAATGTGTATGACAGTGAGATGAGAGTCGATTGAAGGAAATCTGTCAGTTTTGTATACTTTGAGTGTGGGTGTACGTACAGCGCCTGGCGTGGCCTGGCTATCCTCACTTAATATTACAAATGCGAAAGTAACTGTCTTACCCGCGACTTCGTCCACGTGGAGTAACTATGGGTAGCATTTCATTATTTAATAATTTTCACCCCCTCTCCTTTTAACCCCTTACAACCCCCTTTTCGCAATAAAAAGTAGCCTATATTCTTTCTCAGGGTCTAGACCATCTGTATGCCAAATGTCATTTAAATCCGTTCAGTAGTTTAGGCGTAAAAGAGTAACAGACAGACAAAGTTACTATCGCATTTATAATATTAGTTAGGATGACTTGCTTACTGGAACCGTTGATACTCTGGATTACTTATGTGTCGTTTTATTCATGTCTCATTGAAATATGAGAGAAAGGGAAAATTGAGAGTGCACTTATGTACCTACTATAAATGTCATTTGTACACAATAAATGTCCTCCCAGGTACTTGGCTGGTTCTTGAGAATGGCCGTCGGGTGGCTGAAAGTGGATGTTAAAGAGAATTCAGAGTTTCGTCGTTGACTGCGAAGTCTACACCCGCCCACTGGCCTATAAGGGCCTGTCGTTTATGTTTGTGATTAATGTGCATTTTTATGCCCTAATTTTCCTCTCGAGTGGTTCCAATGTTATGGATTGTGAAATCTCTTGAACTACGTAGCGTATGATAATATGGTATATCTTTAGATTTACAATAATGGTATCCTGTTATACCTACTCTATTCTTCGTGGACCGTCGGATCACTTCTCGACGACGTCTTTCCAGCAATAACTAGGTCGGCCTACCGGGCCTAATCAAATCTAATAAAACGTATTTTTAGAACAAGATGCATTCAGCATAAAATAAATGAGATATTCTATTATTACTACATGTAACACTAGGCACCCAACGCTTCTCATCCAATCATAATCTCGCTGGACAGACTCCAAGCTAAACTCGTAGACAAACAAAATGTAGCGATTTAGACACTACTTATTATTCAGATATTGCGATTTTACACCAACTTTATTGGCAGGTGGCGAGTGAATCTCTGAAAAATGGCAAAATGTCGTTCTTCAAGAGCAATAGATAACTACTGTACAGAAAGAAAATACAGGCACACAGGTATGGTACAGCAAGAGCAGGTAGGCAATGATATATTATTGTATTCTTTAATAAACTAGTTACTTAGGTACTTAGATATTATTATATTATAATCTACACCACGCGGGCAACGCAGCTAAAAGCCAGTTGAGTGTCAGAAAACATTTGGATGTAAATCCATTTGTCGAGACTCGTATAACTAAATTTGCCAAATTTTGAACCTCGGACAAAAAACTTTTTTTGTATTTTTTTCATTAAACCGCTCACCCAATACAGTTCAACCTAAATTAAAAAATGCGATAACTTAACCTAGGTTAGACTTAGATGTGTAATTATGTGTGTTTATCAATTTACACGTCCCTTTGCTTTTAATTATCGGTCTGGTATTTAGAGATGTTATCATTCCCACTGTTCAAAACATCGACATTAATATTTTTGGTGCGTGAGTGAATGGGTGTCTTGTCCGCACGCATGTTTGTTTATGTTAACGTGTTTAATCTGACCATCGAATAATTCAATGTTATAAATGTCCCTTAGAAAAAATTAATATTAAGTACTTTACTGTACCTATGTACTCGTATTACATACATGTCTTTTAACAAGCATTCTAAAAAAATATTTGTATGACTTTTTTGAAGGATTGTATAAAAAACACAAAACTTTTCATACAACGTTGGTCACGCGACTTGTACATTGTGTATGCAGAGTGGAAAAAAAATATAGACAATTTCCAAAAGCCGTAGAACAAATGTTGAATGGCTGGTGCAGACAGCCACACACCAATTGATATTCAACCTAATATGTGATTGACAGTAAGATGAGAATCGATTGAAGATATTTGACAGTTTTGTATACTTTGATCTGTGACTGTACGTACAAGACGAGGTTAAAGGGTAGATAGATACTCACAGATATATCCTGTATGCATATCTTATTTTTTGGTGAGTTTTTATTGTAAACCCTTTCATCTTTCAGCAAAATTTGTGGAGTAAATAGTAGGTAATATAATTGTTACATATATAGTTAAAATAATATAAAAAATATTAAAACGTAAACGCTCACAGACACGCCCTGTAAAGCCATTGTCCATATCCGGTCCCAAAGGCCAACAGCTGATAAGGCAGGACCTTCAAGAAGCGTCATAAAAATTATGGCCGGCCAGTATTTGGTCCCCCGTGTCGTGCAGTAGTTAAGCCTACTCAAATGCCCTGATAAAATCTGATGGGCTGGTCGCCTCTGTGATGGTAGCTGATATGACCAGTAAGGGCCTTTTCCCATGGTGTACCCGTTTTTGTAGGAAGTGTTTTACTATTATACCCAAAACTGGAATTCAAGACCAAAAAATCTACTACCATGTTGCTACTGCAATAAAATGATCGTACCATAGTATACGCCTTTTTTCTAAAAACACTCGCTGATGTAATTTATTTATTGGTAATTTTGATTCTGTAATTTTGAAAAATAATTTAATTTACTTTTTTTCACGAAAATACAAGAAACTTTAATAAAAACTTAACCATCTGTAATTTTAGTTTTCAAAGATGGTATTGCGCTTGTAACACTTCAGGTGTTAATAACATTTGGTATCTACCTACAACATATTAACAATGTATGGAAAGTTGACAGTTTAGTCTGCATAATAAGAAAAATAATGCCAAAAAGGTTGGCGAAACCTAAAAACGTCACTTGAAAATGACATAAGTGACTTTAACAGATTTGACAGTGACGTATCTGTCGTAGATTTTTTGGTCTTGAATTCCAGTTTTGAGAATAGTGTAAATGCGAGAAATGAAATTTTGAAATGTCAGTGCTTCATTGTGACACAACGCAACGGAGTCTGATAATGGCACAACGCGACACTACATCGAGATCGTGACAACGCTACCGAACGCAATGCAGCGTGTCACCACTGGGAGGCTGAGGACAGGAGTGTCGCTTCACAATGCGACACATCGTCGAGATCGTACACACCGCGTCACAGCGTGTCGGAGCGTCCCCACTTGGACTTAGCGAGCCACAACAGACAAAAGAAGTCACATAACGTGACGCCTAATTTTGTGACCTTTTACCACAAAATAATTACACACAGAAAGTAAGCTGCCCACTAAGAGCTAAAAACGTGTCATGTACTCACGCATGCACACTAACGGGGAAATATGCCTTTTCGACCACATTAATCCTAGCCTATGACATAAGATTGTCGAACTGTCGAGGTCTGTGGTAGAGGCCGCGCGCTTATGTTCTCATGCCGGGCAACAACCCTAGCATATGTCAACAAACTCTTCTAAATTCAAAATCAGGCTGAGTCTACCTTCTGTGTGTAATTATTTTGTGCTTTTATTATGACAAAAAGTGGTTTCGTGAGAGCTCTACCAGTTTGATTTTTCGGGAACTATTTCTGCAACCTAATTATCCCTACCATTACTTACCTAGTTTGAGACTAGATAAGTTAGTTTCAGTAGCCTGGAGCACTTCACCCTCTTAATTTAGGGCAAAACATCTGAAAAGATGTCAGAAGAAAGTCACTAAGCTCGCTGAGCTACGGAAACTTATTTAGTAGTTTAATATAAATGAATACAGGTTAACATTCTAGTGGCATAGGTACATTCCATAAGAAGAGGCCGGCTAGTTGTTTTCTTAGCAAAAAGAAGAACCTACTATCATATAAAAAAGTTACAACGAAGTGACTGCCAACTGTGCTGCTCAACATGGCAACCTTTTAAGGGGCTATACGAATGAAACTAGCGTCGTCAACCTATTTACACTGATTGTGGCGAAAATACGATAATTTTTAAAAAAGCAAAACATTACAGACTTAGATAAAAGTAAATTGAATTTTTCAAGATGCAATACAATATATAAAACACGCAAAATATTGTATTGCATTTTGAAAAATCCAATTTACTTGGATCTAAGTCTGTAATGTTTTATTTTCTTCAAAAATATCATATTTTCGCCACAATCAGTGTAACAAACAGGTTGGCGGCGCTGGTTTCATTCGTATAACCCCTTAACAGTGCAACTAGACCAACTGAAGTTGTAGTTTTTTTACTTCACAAATAATTTACGTTTACCATGTATTCGTTGATATGTCATTCAGTATCTGCAGGTGCTACGTGTATAAATAATGATGTAAAGCAAAGCCGGGAAGGTTGCGTGTGAACAAGGCAGATAGCCCCCGCCCTTTCAGCGGCGCCCGCCCAGGGTCAGCCAAATGTACACTCATTAAAAGTGTGGTAGGTAAATTTGTGTCTTTCATTTAGTGGTTACTAAGGAAGATTATTGCCCTATAGTTTAGTTAAAACGCTTAAAACGTTATGTTATGTTTAACGTCGTAAGAAGAATAAAGTCAATTGTTTTATGCCTTTTAAAAGGCTTTTGGATCTTACGACATTTGGTATGGTGCGTGATAGAAATAGCGTGAATTCATGAGAACCAATTAGAAATTAGTTGTGTGTATCTTGTTTATATATAGGTTAATCTATTTTAGAGTATCATAATCGATCACTCTTTAACAATTCTTCCACTCAGGTTACTTCAAAAATCTTCGTGTGTTAATTGGGTAAAAGATTCGTCGGCTTTCTGACGCCCTGTGCGATTTATGCTAATTATGTACGTACAGCCACACATCAAAGTATACAAAACTGTCAAATTTCTTCAATCGACTCTCATCTTACAGAGATATACATTGGGTTGGAAATCCATTGAGGAAATTTGACAGGTTTTGGTAACCGGATGTGTGGCTGACTGTACCTATGAACTTTCAATATGTTTTTCATTGGAATACGTTTCATATTTATCTTGTTCATTATAAATGTAGGTATAGGTATAAGCTTAAGGCGAAAGTTAACTCTATGTCCTACCATCGTTCTCGCCGAGTCACGATTTACATCATTCACGGCCGAATGAAATATCTCCAGCTATTTATAACAGAATTGGTCATAAGCGCCAAATCCGCGGTTTACGCGAACCAACGCGAACTAATTCCGACGATTTATTAAGTGCCACTATTAGACATTTGCCAGCCCAGGTGCGGCGGTAAGCGGTCTGTCGCCACTCTGACGGCCCGCGGTACCAACTAACCCGACGAATGCACCTCTCTCTCTAAACGCACCCACTTGAAAGGGATAGAGGTCCCTTCCTGACAAGCAAAAAGCTTACAGGCGACAGTGACAAGCCACATTGGAAGTCTGCCAGGGATGTGGCACTAACGCTAAAAATCATAAGAGTCTGTACACAAAGTGTTTTATGTATACGCTGAATGACGCCGCGTTTCGATCTACAAATGTATAGGTAAATTAAAAACGAATATCACCCTTATTAATCACGAAATTTCGGAAACTATAATTATCTAACAGGGGCTATACGAATGAAACTAGCACCGCCAACCTATTTACACTGATTGTGGCGAAAGTATGATATTTTTAAAGAAAATAAAACATTACAGACTTAGATCCAAATAAATTTGATTTTTCAAGATGCAATACAATATTTCTAACAAGCGACAAGTAACAATAATGTTAATTATTGCTAAAAACAGCCACTTTTAGAAAGTCTGTATGGATGTTTGCTTTCTTAAAAAATATTTTTTAAGAAAGCAAACATGAAACGAATGAACGAATGAAACTAGCGCCGCCAACCTATTGGTTGGCGGCGCTAGTTTCATTCGTGTAGCCCCTTAGTAGGTTTCTTATAGGATGTATGAGTTTAGGGAACGTCATCCTAAGGGCTTGAAACAGGGACTTCGGGGACTGCCGCTAGTATTCAAATGTTACTAAGCATTTTCATTAGTTATCATTTAAACCAATAATAACATTAGACCCCATTTTTTTATAAGAGAAAAAAAGTCGCAATGCCAAAGAGTGACAATAGTCAAAGTGGCGCAAAGGGGTTTGCTCGTTGATGGAAATATAATGTATTAAAACAATGTTAGCAAAATTTTTGGCACTGAATGTTGTTTTCGTAGATTTGCCTTGAGTAACTTACTGTTTCATGGGAGTTTTATGCAAAATTTCTAACGAGAGTACGGATGTCAGTGAAATTTAGGTCGATATGCTATGGCGTTTTATTCTGTACCTAAGTATAATAAGATTGTTAGTTTTGTAGATATTAATCTCATTTTGCTTTTGAAAAGCCTTATTGGTCTAGTGGTTCACCTGACGCACTTACTAGCGTTAATTAAACCTTAATAGTCACGTAATAAAAATATTGATCCTTATTTTGATATACATAAAGACTATCAATTTTAAGTTAATGTACAGTAAGTACCGGGCCGTGTACTCGGGGTCCAATGTACGATTCGCAAAAAAAATTGTTTCGAATGAAAGTAATGATAACAGACAAATGAATTGGAATTGAAACTTTTGAGAATTTATTAAATGAAACTATACTTAGTTATCTTTTCAATAAGTGGATTATCTACCCTCGCAAGAGATAATAGATCTCTCAAAGGATTAACGGACTTTGAATTCGCTGTTTATTTATTCAGATATGTTAAATAGACTTTCAAAGTTGTAAATTGTTGTATTCTTGAGTAGCGTGAGGAGACAACGAAGCTAAACTTCTCTCAGTATCATCAAATAATCAGGCTCTAAATATATTTAAGGGAGGCGATGTTGTATGGCACATTGATAACAATATTTATGACAATATATCGTCTGTTATATGACAATCCATACTAATATTATAAATGCGAAAGTAACTCTGTCTGTCTGTCTGTCTGTTACTCTTTCACGCGAAAACTACTCAACGGATTTAAATGAAATTTGGTATACAGATAATCTAGACCCTGAGAAAGGACATAGGCTACTTTTTATTGCGAAAAGGGGGTTGTAAGGGGTTGAAAGGGGGGTAAAAAGTTTCTTTTCCACGCGGACGAAGTCGCGGGCGGCCGCTAGTACTTCATATATAACAAACAACATCAGACACACATTGAAAATCAATTGTTTTATGCCTTTTAAAAGGCTTTCGGGATACAAATACAAAATTATTTATTTGCTGTAAATGGGGTGGTTACATTAAAATATGTGGATGTTAATTAATGTGCCTAAGACCTATTTAGCTACGAATAATAGCATGCAAATTGATTTCTACTCTACTGGTGGGATCTCGAAAAGTAATTTTCTCGAAAAATTAAAAATGGCTCCGAAATAAACAAAGTTTTCTTACAATTTTTTAAGTTCTTTTATGCAAGATTGCATTCCATTAATCTCCGCGAGGGTATCGTGGATGACTGTAGGGAACGAAATAAAAGAATCAATAGCAATCAATCAATCTGTAGTGGATAAGCATGGTGCCAAATCCCTTTCAGCGAAATGAGAGTAGGCCAATGTTACAAATATTGGAACAAATGGGAAAGAGATAGGCGATATTTTTCACAGTAGATACCATGAACAACAAACCAACCAAAATGTTTGTGTACTTTTTTTAATATGAAAGGTGGCAGATATTAAAAAAATCGCCGCCCATGGATACCCGCAACACCAGTGGAGTCACAGGTGCGCAGCCAATATTTTCCCCTAACCCCTAATTGGGTCCATCATACCCTCACTCACCCGGCGAAACACAGAGTAAGGCGGTTTTTTGTCTGACTGAATGAGGAAATTTAGCTAATATGACTTCGCTGCATAAGGTTCAGTTACGGAAGTCAAGTTTGTATTGCGGTTTTCACACCCTTCATAATTATTTTAATCTAGATTAGATCTTCCAAAAGTCAAGACCTAGCCATGTTCATGCTATTAGCTACCTAAAAACCGTCCCATACGGTTCAATTTGTAATCACCTGATCATTCATTCAGTTCACACGGTAATGGCTTCATTCCAAGTTCCCGGTAGTTTAGATCTACGAGCTTTTAAATTTTTATTAATGACTCCCTTTTAATGGTTTCCTAACATTTTTGAAAGACGTGAACATATCTGTTCTACATTTTTGCTAAAGAAAAATACAGACGTAGTAGTTATATAAGTTTTCGAGGCCATATAAATTTAACTATTCATTGTAACTACATACCTAGTGCATTTGCCCTGTATTATTCATAGTAATTATTGAGTATTTGAAAATGAGTCACGCTAGTAGAGTTAAAATCTATAGTTCAGTACAATACCACATCCACATTTTGGCTTATTGTATAGTACAGTCGAGTTCAAAAATATGTTATACACTTTAGGACCTTGTCATAATACATATTTATAAGAAAGTGGAAGTCGTTTTCTTATACATATGTACTGTGACTGTGAGGTCCTAAGTTGTATACATATTTTTGAACTCGACTGTACAATACCGTTAAAACATTTCCGTTAATATTACGCGAATTCCTTTAATGTCTACAAAATAATATTCTAAAGTGTGATAGAAATAATCACAGTACCTTTATTCGACAGTGCTGAAACATTTGAATGTAGGTACATTTTATTTCCGACAATTATTGCCTGAAACATGAAAAGGGTAAAAGTCGCGTATGTCCACGTTTTATTAATAAAACGAGGGCGTTCTCATTAAAACTTCACGAGATCATTATAGTGTCGTGTATCAAATCGATGGCAGGTTTTGTCACAACGTATTTAGAACCTTACACTCAGGTGTTAGGGATTATATTTCTGTTTAAAGTGGTGTGCACAAATTTGGTCACTCGACCACAAGTTCCTCCAATTAAGTAAGGGTTATAGGTTACGATTCGGTAGACACGTCTGGCTTTTTTATCATGCGTGTTTAAATTTTAATGCGTACGACAGTTTTTGGATAGATTGTGCTTTTTGACTGACATGGCATCTCCAATGTGGAGCGGCGGGTGCGATGGTGTCAAGACGATAATTTCGGGGTCAAATATTTGGTGAAGCATCGTAAATGTTGATTCCCTCTTACCTAATATTATTAGGGTCAATTTTTGAAATTTAGTTTCGTGAGAGCTCATAAATTCAATCATCAGCAACGCACGCTCGTCCACTGCTGGACATAGGTCTCCCCCAATGCACGCCACCGCTCCCGATTTTAGGCCACTCTCATCCAGCTCACTCCAGCCAGCCTTCGAATGACGTCATCCCATCTTGTAGCAGGGCGTCCAACACTACGTTTACCGAGTCGCGGTCTCCACTCAAGGACTTTATGGCTCCAACGGTTGTTAGACAGAGAACCAGAGTCACCGACATAGCCCACCGAATTAGCAAACTGAAGTGGCAGTGGGCTGGTCACATTAGCCGCATAAATTCAATATTCGTTCGAAATTGACATCAGAAGCCTAAAACCATGATTTTAACTATACTATACTTATTTGATATAAACGGGACTAAATGCGAGGATGTTTAAATATAAGTACATTATAGCAATTAGATAGATAGATAACGTTTATTGGCCACAAAAGCAAAAGAAATAATTACAATAATTTCAGTGTAAATAGTTTACATTTTGCGGCCAACAAGGCACGACCTAAGCATTTGCTAACAGCAGCTAGAATCACTGTTTGACGTGTCGACTGCGTTACCACGACCGTGTTGTGGAAGGTGGTGGCCGTGGCGTTTAGTCCCGTTTATGTCAAGTTTTTGCTACAAACATTATCTCAAAGAATAACCCACCTTACTCTATGAGTCCGGTTACGTATTTTATGAGATGGCAACCCTACTTAAGTACGAGGTCACGGCCACCATGGGAGCGAAGTCCGAATTCGTAAAACACGCAGCAATATTACGTTTCCGTAGCTACTGAAAGGTTTCTGCCATTTCACTGTGACCTTTGAGGGCACTTCAGGAAGGTGGTTCAAGTTCCAGGCTTCAATAATTATAATACTAAGCTAGTCATTATGTTAAACCTTTTATGAGGAATTGAGCTTTTGGAAGAAAAGGCAAACTTTTGTTTTAGGCTTGTAATAGAGTTCATAGACTTTCAAAACACATTTTTAACTTAAACGACTTAATTCAACATCCATGCCACTGAAGATAGGAAAAGGAGGCGTAAGATAGTCCAAGAGAAAGTAATTTATCAGGGTCACGAGAATGAGTACGGCGAAATAATTGATTTGATAATCCAACGAATATTGTAAACTCGAAACTTCAGTACTTTATTGTTCTTACAATATAATAGGTACATGGTTTATTGCTTGCTCTTTCTACTAAAAACTACGGAATGATTTTTAATGAAACTTTACAATAAATGATATAGCTCATAGGCGTGACCAGGTGGGAGGGGGTAGTTGGGGGTTCCAACCTAGTAACTTCTCGTAGTTATATTAACTACTAGCTGTATTTTTCTATTTAGACTATATCATCCTCTGCTTGAAAAAGGTATCTATGGCTACCTGGCAACGCCTATGATACCTATAGCTTACATAGAAGATTAACACATTGACTACAATTCATAAAGAAAGTATCTATGTATATTGTACAAATTAGTTATAATGATAATTCTATCAAGAACTTCAAGTTTAAGTTATGTTAAACAGCTGTTTTAAAAGTCGATGAACTCTAGCCCTTAGCCCAGTGTGTGATGTAATTTGTGTTCTAATTTACCGCTTTGACCTTTCATGTAATAGGTACCTTGTTTGTCATTAGAATAAAGATTTATTATTAGGTTATTGTTACTTTTAACAATCTATTTGTATGGAGGTAAGTAGTACTAGCATAATTATGACAAATACTACTGGAAAAAAATCTAAGTTAAGAATGCTACTTAATTAATAAAATAATTTAATCGTAATGTCTCCTTCTTCTTCTCTAGCCATTTCTAGGCGTAGGCTTCATTATTTTATGCCATCTTTGTTGAGCTTAGGCAATTTTCATCTACTTTGTTCTTGCTAGCCTTTTGATGTCGTTCTATCAAAGCACTGGACGTATTCCTCTTGGATTTCGTAATATACAAGCTATATTTCCGTCGTCTTTTATAATAAAGAAGATTGTATCATTACCAGCCACAATATAATATTATGTTCCATACCAGTTGCTCCTAATTGCCTAGTCTCCATTAGCCGTATCATTAATTCATACTTCTACATACAAGATCCATCATCCCATACATGTTCGTATCCCCAAAGCGTATAAGTTGTCCCGTAAACAAAAGACAACCTCAATACGGTAGTGACAATTCCACCTAAAGTCTAAGGAAAACAGACTTCATTACCCCATCGTCGAGATAAGACGTTAGTTTAGTTAAGTGTATGGGGTTATAAAACTGTCTTACGATGTATGACGGATATCACAGTATAAAGATAATTTGTAGCAAAACAGAAAGTTGCCAAAGTATAGTCCGAGGCAAGAAAGTGTAGTTATGACCTTGAGTGCGCAGAAACCAATTTTGATAGAAAGTCTTCTTTTTTACAAGTGCGCAAAATAACGGTCATCGCTATACTTTCGTGCCTCCAGCTATAGTTGGTTAAATCATTTTGTAGCGGGTATAGTACTAACTCACGAAAATTACTAAATGCACACCAAAATTATAAAGTGTGCTTCAAATATGGTTTGGTGTATGTACAAATGGCTTTTTGAGTGCATCATCAGCAACACACACTTGTCCCCCGATGGACATGGATCTCCCCTAACGCACGCCACAGCTCCCGATTTTCGGCCACTCTCATCCAGCCCACACCAGCCAGCCTTCGAATGTCATCATCCCATCTTGTCGCAGGGCGTCCAACACTACATACTACGCTCACGCTTAAAGAGACGCACTCCAAAAATTATATTTTTTCCAAAATAGTATTTTTGTTGCACCAAATATTATAACCGCCTATTTATTCGGGTTAACCGTATGGGCCCTAGTGAAACATATTATGTTGACTTGTTGACCTACTGACTTTATTAACACCATGCCAATATCAATACAGAGTCAATTAACCACGAGGCAGAAGTCCCGGCTTATTTCTGCCAATGTCGGTTTATTATGTCGCGGGTAATAACGGAGAGCTGTAAAATTATTTATTACCTTCAGGGCAATGTGCTGAAGGATAGCCTGGACTCGGAGGCGCCAGAATTCTAAAAAAAGGTTATGATTTGTATAAATGAATTAAATGCATGCGTCAGACAATCACACCAATTAACCTGGTCTCAATCTAGGGCAACCCCAGTAGTATGAATACCAGATGGCGATAATTAACTGGGGGCGTCAACCTAGAACACCCAGACCCAGGAAAACTTAAAAAATATAGTTTTCTAAACTGACTTGACCGGGAATCGAACCCGCTTCGGGTAGGTATGATGAAAGGCAGGCAATTACCGTAGTCTATATGTATGCGTTTTCAAAGG
Organism: Cnaphalocrocis medinalis; assembly: GCA_014851415.1. NCBI lineage: Eukaryota > Metazoa > Arthropoda > Insecta > Lepidoptera > Crambidae > Cnaphalocrocis > Cnaphalocrocis medinalis. The sequence continues at coordinate 2,379,372 of CM026284.1, forward strand.
AATTCCCGCGAATTTCACTAGGTCGTAGGTCCAAATTGTAGGGGGCCTAACACTAGCTGTGACTACCTTTACGTGGCCTCTACTCGAGGACCTTTGCGCTCTGCCTGCCACAGATGTCTGCTTTTTTATGTGATAGGTGGCAGACGAGCAAGACTGGATCACCTGACGGTAAGCGACTGCCGCTGCCCATTGACACCTGCAACACCAGTAGAGTCACAAGTGCGCAGCCAACCTTTAACCCCCTTAACCCCCAATTGGTCCTCAAATACCCTCACTCACTCGACGAAACAGCGCAGGCGCTGCTTAACGCCGGTCTTCTGCGAGGACGTATCATTCCGGTCGAACTGGTCCCATTCATGCCGAAGCGTGGCTCTCCCACGTCTGTTCTCTTCTTCTCACAATGCCGGCCTTTTAAGAAGGTTAGATACTAGGAATACAGTAAGTATCTACTTTATTACAAGCCTAAAGGCGTGTCGTCTGTTTGTCTGAATCGTTTGATCCGCCGCCAGACTCTGCGACTCTACTAATTTGCCTACCGTTGTGTCATATTTTATGTATGTTATATCTAGAATTGGCCTTTCCTTGGCATATACTTCGGGGTATATTGCGGTAATTTTATGTTTATCATATGTTTTGCGCAAGTACTCTCCTAGTTAAGTACTTAGGTAAATAATAAAGAGCGTGATTCAGAGTAATTCTGTCACTTTTCTAGGAAGAGTCAAATGGATGCTGTATCTTACGTGACTGGAGAAGGACATCCAGTCAGACAAAGATATACCTTCTATTACAAAATTGATATCCATAGAATACGCCGTCCGATGGTTTAAAAATCCGAGGGTCATTTTTGGTCTCAGGGGAAATCATCAAGGCCGACACCTTGTCAAAATGTGGGTATAAGGTAGTATAGGGTCCTAAAACCCTTGTCGTGCCTAAATCACCGCAATCATAATCGGAAACCAATCAGCCGGGACTGGACCGTACCGCTAATTATATTAGCTAGTACTTTAGTGTTTTAAACTATTAGGTGGCGCAGTGAGTAGTGGGAAAAAAATTAAGCATTAAAGATTTTTTCATTAAGGAGCCATAAAATGGTAGGTATTTGCTCCGGGGACGCTATGCCACGAACGTGTTAAAACTTGAGAGAGCAAAATAAGCTCTATTAACACTGTAGTAGCATCAAAATAAAGCTGTACTTATAATTTGTACCTATGATATAAATAAATGCGCCAGACAATCACACCAATGAACCTGGTCTTAAACTAGGGCAATCCCTGTACTATGAGTACCAGGTGACGATAATTAACTGGGGGCGTCAACCCAGAACACCCAGATCCAAGACAACTTAGAAAATGTAGTTTTCTAAGCTTACTTGACCGAGAATCAAACCCAGAACCATTCGCGCTTCTGGCGAACACCTTAGCCACTGCGCAATCGAGGCTATCAATGTCGTATGTTGAGCTGTATTGTCGGTGGCTTAGTTCTTTACTCGTATCGCGACTTTCTTGCTCACTTGCAACAATGTTAAATATACTAGCTCATAGTAGATTTGTTGTGTTAGTGTACAAACATTTAAATTAGAGATGCGCCGAATATTCGGTTGGTATTCGGTATTCGGCATATTCGGCACTTTTTTCACTATTCGTATTCGGCCGAATTATTCGGTTTTAGTGCTGGTATTCGGTTAGAGTATTTCTATTTTCCTGGCTATATAACATGGAATTTAAAAGGACAAAGTTTCTTTATGTAATATTTATGTTTTTGTCAATTAAATAAAACCGGCGAGGAATGTGTTAAAAAGCTAATAAATGAAATCAATTAATCTTGAAATCAACGTGTATGTTAACATCTAGAGTCCACATATTTATTTCCTGCCCTATTATGTAACTAACATTAACTTTAAAAATAACTAATTCATTTATTTTTAAGCCAGATCAATCAATATTAATTTTACTATTTATTTTTATACTTAAAAATATCTGGCCTTTTTGTTAAATTTAAATAAATAATAATTACTTATAAAGCTTTGTTTTCGAACTCAGATCAAAATTATAATTTATTTATTTTTTAATAAAAACACTTACCTATGTATGTGGCAAATTATTAAAATAAAAATATGAATCAACAATAAATAATTTTATTATAAGTTATTTAATGATAAACAATTTTATTTTTGTTACTTTTTTATATTCTTTGCAATTTATTCTCAAGTAGGTGCTCTTAAAAATCATCCAAGAGTCCAGGTGGTACTCGACCTTTCACATACCACCACCCACTGCAAACCAGAACAGCCACCCGGTATGTAGAGGGTTGTGGGTTTGAGTCCCACTTGAGTGCATTATTTACTTAAAAGACACTATAACAGAGATCATCATCATCATCATTTCAGCCAATAGACGTCCACTGCTGGACATAGGCCTCCCCCAAAGTTCTCCACACAGATCGGTCCTGTGCCACCCGCATCCAATGGACTCCCGCGACCTTTACCAGATCGTCGGTCCACCTGGTGGGAGGCCTGCCACGACTGCGGCCTCCTGCGCGTGGCCTCCACTCAAGGACCTTTCCACCCCAACGGCCGTCTGTTCTCCTCGCATGTGCCCTGCCCATTGCCACTTCAGCCACGCAATTCTTTGGACTATGTCCGTGACCTTAGATCTCCTGCGGATCTCATCATTTCTGACACGATCACGCAAGGAGATTCCGAGCATAGCCCTCTCCATTGCCCTCTGAGTGACTTTGAGCCTTCTTAAGCGGCCCATTGTAAGCGGCCACGTCTCAGTTCCGTATGTCATCACTGGCAATACACACGCATTAAAGACTTTCGTCTTCAGACACTGTGGTAGATGAGCCGAAAATATGCTGCGTAGCTTCCCGAACGCTGCCCAGCCGAGTTGGATTCGCCGGTTTTGATTCTGTCGAGATTTGGGCCGTGCTACAGTCTCTCCAAAGGTGCCAAATTGACTACCGGTACATACAAGTGTTGCAGTCCCTGTACGCAAACGCCTCCATGTCAGTCCGTCTTCAGGACCAGAAGTCTAAGCCTATACCACTCCAGCGAGGTGTGAGACAGGGTGACGTCATATCGCCGAAACTGTTTACAACTTTGTTGGAGGACGTTTTTAAGCTTCTGGAATGGGATGGACTTGGCATCAATATAAATGGCGAGTACATGACGCACCTTCGATTTGCCGATGATATCGTAGTCATGGCTGAGACCTTGGAAGACCTAAGCAGAATGCTTGACGACCTCAGTAGAGTCTCTCAACAAGTGGGTCTCAAAATGAACATGGACAAGACGAAACTCATGTTGAACTCTCATGTCGTACCCACTCCTGTAAAAGTTGGAAGCTCTACACTGGAAGTTGTAGACGAATATATTTACCTCGGACAAAAAGTGCAACTTGGTAAGTCCAACTTCCAGAAAGAGGAAGATAACAGAGATACGTTAAGAAAATTTCTGACACGGAAGGAATAAACACTTTAGTTACATCTCAGTACCTACGGATTGACTTAAGTGCTTTATGGTCACCGTATCTAGTATAGAAGAGAGATCGGAAACAAAACAGAAAATGGTAAACCGAATAATTCGGCCGAATATCCGGTTCGGTAGAGATTGAACCGAATATTATTCGGTATTCGGTTATTCGGTGAAACCACTATTCGGCGCATCACTAATTTAAATCTACAACTTTTAGCAGCTGTGTTTGAGACCTTCACAAATATTATGACATGTGCGTGTCGACCTCATAGCCAAGGATTTAGCAGCCAACTCAATTAGGTACTTGTACTCTAATGATGGAACCGCAAAATCAAAAATAAATAGGTACTTAAGGTAAATCAGTTTTATTGAAAACGAGTAACCGTCCTCACTTCCTTTCGGGACTTAACTTGACCAACACCAAACCAACACCAATAGATAGCGCTGGAAACCAAAAATAAAATAAAATTGTGCAACTCTTCGTTTGTCGGTTTACTTTGGCTTTGCGATTTACCTTTATGAAAAGATAGATAGAAGATATAATTAAAAAGATAGCCGATGTAATATTGACATCTTACTTGAATTTTACTAGTTACGTGTAACTTTTGTGCTTTGAAGTGATTTATGATGCTTTCAATCGGGTAGCGGCCGGAGAAGTTAATCGGAGAGCTTTTGTGGAGCTGTCGAAACGCGATATCTTTCTTTTATAGATTTGTTGGCAGTAAAAATTCTACGTCATACCTACTTTTGCTACGTATCTTCAATATATATTTACTTATCCGAATTACACATGGTTTCCGAGGAAAACACGAGAGGAAACAGATACATTTATATAGGCTAAAATGTGTGACTGTTGTATGATTGTTATGTTGGTAGGAAATTCTTATTGTTAGAGTTAGATTTTGTTGGATTATTGTGAGAACTAAATGTCAAAGTTTATAGGAACTTTTCTTGTCTTTGTTCAGTAACAAAAAAATATTATTGTATTAATATAGTAAGGATTGAATTATTGGTACTTATGGCTAAAGTGAAGAGTTTTGCAAAATAAAACGACCGTTTATACTTGTAACTGTAACTTCATGAGATTTGTAAATAACGAGTTCTTGCAATATTCCGACGATTTACAGATTTTAGAAAGTGTAGTTGTTTATGCTTTACAAGTCTAATAACGTGCTCTATAATCTTACAAAAGGCGCCAAATTATAAAATAAAATCCACGGATGGTGGTTTTCACTTCCCATCACGTGCCGCACTTAAAAGCTCATCTTCAATATCTTTCTTGCCTCTTTTATACGAAAATGTTTTCCATCATCCTTGTTTTATATAAATCAGCGTAACGGTCACGGTCACGAAATATGAGGAACGGAGATAAGAAGGCCTACAAGGAAACCGTCGCGTAACGAACAGGAACACACCAGTCGCAACAAAAAAATCCACGGCACTTGAAAAAGACGGGGATAAAGATTCATTCGTGAATTCCGTTTCGTTGCAGGTCCTTAACCTTGTTACTCACTGTAGTAATTCATCAGTGGTAGGTAATCGGCGAGCTTCAGGCCAGTGGTAGGTAGAATAATTACGAAATTGGGTTACGGTAAGACTTGAGTTAATATGATTATAAGTGGGCTGATTTTTACACCACGGCTGTGCACAGATAAAAGGGGAGTAAATTCCGAATTTTCATTGGGGCAAGTGTATTGATGTAGGTAAGTGTACGTTGTAGATACATTTAGTTTTTATTTTTAATTTAACGCCCCGTACGCTATCTCAGAGACCCTTAGTCTTGGAAAGCTGTACTCTAGCATGAACAAATCTACATAATTTGTATGCCAACAAAATTGCAGAATAAAATCTTAAAAAAAACATTGTAATGTTTTTAATTCAACATTACAACATGATGACAAAATAAATTCGCAGTCTCCTGTCTACCTCTTTATCTCCCACCACCTTAATGGAAATTCAACTCACGAACTAACAGACTTAATGATTTTCTAAAACTTAATAATCCTCCAACTCGATAAAAAGTCAAGATTTGTATTTCTAAATCCAATAAAAGTTTATCGCCCACTCAATAAGAGTTTATAACTTAAGCAAAGAACCGACATAGCAGACTGAATAACAATTTTCCCTCGGTAAAATAAATAATACAGTTATATCTACAGGATTAACTTAAAGATAGTGCGCATATTTTTTCTTTCCTAGCATCGTCATACCTCTTTAAAAATATTATTTGGCCATTTGTTATTTTAGCAAGTTAACATACAAAATAGGGTTTAGCGGAAATCACAATACGTTTAGCGGAGTCTAAATAGGAACTGCATAGCCGCCTGCTTAAAATTAAAAAAAGATTATCAAATTTTATATCCTATCGTTCTTCATTTTGACGGTGAAAAACCTGAATAAGTACTTATAAATACTTAATCGCGCCGTTAGCTTTCGGTCAAAGTGACCACAACGGCCGGTCACTTTAAAGTACTTTTTAGTTCAAGTATTTTGAGTCATCTGTATTTTTATACCATATTTTCATGGTAAAATAAAAAAGGGGTTTTTTGGTTTGTAGTTATCTACGCACTGTCTTCGATCGAGGTAACTTTCGAAATACTACAAATGTATACAAGACAATAATACAAGAGATGGAATTCATTACAGACAGCTTATGTAAATTCGTTTGTTTTCCAGAGGCAAGATTCTGAGACAACGACCTTCACTTGTTTACAAACCACTGGGTATCCTTGTTATTTGGATACTTATGAATCGCAATGATCGTTTAATGGTAATAATTATTTGGTATAAGTCGAAATCTTCAGGGTATCTCGTACACAAGGACGCAAAAATCAACAACTTAGTAAATTGGGAACATGAGATGGTTATTTTATATTCGGATATCATCTTAATCGATTAAGCGTAACTTTCTCCTGACAGTACAGACTCTTTAACAATAGCATTATTTTACTTTGCCTTTACCTACTGGCTGTAAGTGGTCCACTTTCGAGGATTAGATCTGTACCGACAGATGGCGCTGGGAGTCGATTGCAACGTGCAAGTGTGTCACTTTTTGGTTTACCTTTAAGCCTGGAAGTTGTATGAGCTAGTAACCTAAGTTTGCTTGATCATCGTTACTGTGTCAGTTAAACTAAACATCCTTTATTACATATAGGTACAAAAGAGATCAATTTTGAGAGCTAATAAGACTCTCCAGTTCTCCAGCCAAGTTCCTACCTAACCTAGATATTAGACGAACAAATAAAGCGGACTATGAGTCTATGAGTAACTAATGTCTATTTATAAAGCGTTGCCGATGTAACTAACAAGCATACAATGGCCGATTGTTCCGAGACAGACATAATACCGTGAATGGCAGCTTTTCAAGCGGTTTTCCGTGCCGTGCAGCGCCTCTAGAAACTTGTATAGAATGTCACTCGAATTATTGTAGTTTCGGTATTGAAATGTTGTGATGCGAGATACGAATTCAAGAAGTTATTGTCGTAAGACTTCTCGATCTCAGTCGCAATACAGTAAAAGGCCAAAGCTTTATTATGTCTTTTAAATAGATTTATGCCCGTTTTAAATGGAAATAGGGGTAAATCTTTGGAGTGAAAAATAAGCAATAACTTACACTCTCCAAACCTACATAACTGAATGGTTTATAACTGTTATGTTTTCGATAAAAAAATCAAAAGTTTATAGAACTAGAAACACGAATAATTTTCAATTCCATTAGTCTGAAGGTAACAAACCTACGAAAATAGTATTTTAATGATCCATTCATTCACTAAACGATTTTTTATGTGGTTGGTAACAGACGAGCGGACGGATCACCTGAAGGTGACCGATTACCGCCGCTCATACACACCTGCCACACCAGTAGAGTCACGTGGGCTGCCAACCTGTCCCCAAATTGGGGCTCCGGTACCCTCGCTCACCCGATGAAACAGCGCTGGCGCTGCTTCACGCCGGTCTTCTGTGAGGCCGTGGTATCACTTAAGTCGTCCAATTCATGCCGAAGCGTGGCTCTCCCACGGTTGAACTTTAACTCAATACTCAATGCTTTATTTGCGTTTCACAGCGTGGTACAGACAAGATCTTAGTCTCTGTTTTGTAAAAAGGGGGATATATTCCTGCACTCCGAACACGTATGAACGATTTTGAACGATTTGCGCGCGGTATCCTCTTGACCTGATAGAAGCTCAAGCGCATAGGAATTACTTATCCTAGAAACTGTGCATCCGCTGGGGGCACAATAGCCAAGATATGCTAAATGCAGTCGTTAGTGAACCGATCTCCGTTTTTCTCAGAGCAATGAGAAAAAATATCTAGTCCTAGGTACTTATAATAATCTTGTTATACGGTTAATGTATTGGAATGTTGTACTTTTATCAATTATTATAATATGGTATTGGACAATTATTGAATGAACAGATTATTGAAACGTTGCCGAAACGGTCGAAAACAGACGTTACCAGAGGTCGGAATTAGGTAGAGCTTTTAGTAGTAGCACAACTTTTTCAACACAGAACGAATAAATTTAATTTATTTACATTTTGTGGCTTATCGAATTCAATGTAATAAATAATTTTCGGGATAGGTATAAGTATTTATCAGAACTGAAAAAACCCTATTTCTTAATATTTTTTTTTTTAAAGCTGGGGGTCCAAAATTGTGTCCTTGGTATCCGTAATGTACCAAAGTAGTATTTAGCAGAAAGAAATAATTTCATGATGTCCGATTCAAATACCGGAAAGACACATTAATGACAACATTTCGATGTAAGTACATAACTCTTTCTAATGCCAACTCCCCGGTCATTATTAGGTATATATCGTTTGTTGCAACCGCTGAGTGCTTAGAGCATTAAACCATCTAAGTATATGGGTTTGGTTCAGCTGCGTTGTGTCATTGTTTTTGATTTATAAAAACAGAAAATCCTGAAAAGTGTCATTGTTATACAGCAAGTCATATATAAATATTTATCATACATTAGAACTGATCAGTTATACCCAGTATGAATTCAGTCTATCACTTTCCTAGAAATGGTTTGCTCGACTGTAGTTTTCTATTTGTCAATACTTTTATTGACTTTTCATTTATGGGTCAAACAGTTTTCTACTTCAAACGTAATACATTTTATTGGTTGAAAGTTCAACACAAGCAATGCTACGTGCAAGAGTAGAAGCTATTTTATGATTCCCTTTCTAGACTAGGTACTTAGTACCTACTTATCTTGCTAATAATATTACCAGAAAAATCTTGGCGAATAAGAAAATGATTTTTCGGAAAATTTTTAGTTAGGACTTAGAAGGTATAAAGTTTTTTAAAAGGTACCTATACTGAAGTGACCTAGTACCTAGTGATCATGTCTGAGATCGGTTTCATAATTATTAAATGGCCATACTACAAATTGAAATCAATTTAGTACCTACATTATGAAATTGGCGTTTTTCGTACTGGCCACTTTAATTATGATTTTCTCATCTTTGGTAAGGAATTCCAAATTCAAATTTCTACAGCTATTTACTCATGTAAGTATGCTTTGATGGCCGACATTAATTTGTTTTCTTCTTTTGTTTTTTTCATGTTGAGTCACTCATTTTACAAGTTCCGCCGTAGCTAATAATGCTTCGGAAAAAGAAAGAAAACACATTGACTAAATATTAATATTACCGGCTGATATAATTTATAATGCATGATATACTTATTAGGTATTCTTGATGCAGATTTACAAGCTGTAGATTTAATACCCATAATGTCAGTTACCACAGGCCACACGACACGTCCTTGGGTGCCCCATGCCCTCCTGTCCGCGAAGTCCCCGTAGATCGATATAATTGCTTACATTATTCATTTACTTAGTTTCCGCCCGCAGTTTGTTCGAGTCGAATTCCGTTTGTCACACAATTTATTGTTTTCCTGAACATAATTGTTTCTTCCGTTTTGTTGGAGAAATTGTCTTTTGTTTAGTGTCCACAGGATTTTTTACTTAGTCAAATAAATCCCGGTGACATAATACTATGCAGGATACTAAATGTACTATTTAACGACAACAGCTACGAGTAGGAATACTCTGTTTAGAGATTGTTTGTGAATCTCCAAACAGAGTCACTTTTCTGTATAGAATAAGTCTTGTATTTCTCACCCATCCCTTAAATAATACTTTAACTGTAAGAGTCATGAAAAAGATAGATAATTCTTTGAATATTTGTTTATAGGCGTTGGACAACTAAGATTCAAGGAAGATTTTTTAAGATTGATAGAGTCAGACATTATAATGTTGGTAGGCAATATGTTCAATGACTATTAAATAATAAAACTGACTTTACGTAAAGTAACATCTGTATTCCCAAAAAAAGATAATTTTCATCCATATAGATTGAATCTAAAGCGAATTGTATTACCTAAATGATTGTGCAGTGTAGCTAATGGCATTATTATTTTTAAAGATAAAGATGTTTTTCTTGTATACATGTTTGATTACTATCTCTCAGTATTTGTACCGTTTAATATTCTGATGCTGCTATATTTATTAGACGTTTAGCACGCCGACCGCGTAGCAATCCGAGTGCTGTTAGCCAAATGTCCACTTCTTGCAAATTTATTTTACCAAGGTAATTCTGCAAGAATAACCGGACAGTCTCGCCCGGAATAAATCACAATCCCGGAATAGCGGCGACCGGAGAACGAATAATGGCCGGTTTATTTTCGAAACTCTTAAAAATATACGATCTTAAGAGTCTGCAAGAGGAATAACATCAACATGACATTTGTGTTGAGGACAGTTTTGAATATGAAGTGGGGAAGGTAATGGGTTTTCTCCAGTTGGTTGTTATTTATTTCGCATATTTGTTGAAATGTTGAAGTATTTCTATTACATATAGCACAGTATTGGCTGGCGTAGGTATAGAATGCGAAGAGATATTTCGTTTATTGATATTGCTATAATTGAAAATCTGAAATACTTAACTGTACAAGTACCTACCTAGTTATAGGATCGCCTTATTGTATTGTTGTTGTAACATACCTGTATTATGTTTCAGTGCAATAAATAATATCTATCTATCTATTTATAAGTAGTGAGTGTGGGCAGTGACATTCAAGTAGGTCGCTGCTTCTTAACACTTTACAAATAAAAGATATGAAGTTAAAACAGTAAACAAAAACCAAAATAATGCTATTCTTAACATAATCACTAGAAAAAAAACTTATTAGGCAGGTAAGTATATCAGAAACAATAACCCTATCATCTTCTATACCTACTATTTATGAAGAGATAAATTGTATAGTTAACGTCAGGGCTTAGGTATTATGCAAACCGATAAAGCTAAATACTTGCGCGATGTAATCGACTCCTAGCTCCATCTATTGGTCTCAAAACGAAGTAACAGCGAGCCATTAGTAAGTAATAATAACGTTACCGTTTTTTAGGGAACGAGAATGACAATGCGCGGTGGAAATAATTTATTCAAATATTTTTAGTAGCAGGTGTAAGAAATCATTACGAAATATACCATTAGTAAGGTTAATTAGATTTTAGCTGAACTCAGCGGGGAGCTCTAGATTTCGCGTGTTATGTTACGTTACATTACGTTTGTGTTATACTACATTATACATTCCGTAAGACCTATTTTAGGTGATGTGTAGCGTATTGAAATTTCTGGAAAACGAAGGTCCTTTCAACTCGTTATGTTTTTTGAGTTTTTGTAAACCAGGTTACCCAGCTGTTTTGATAGGTACTATGCCGGTACCTTTTAGTCGGCGGAGCAACCTTAATGTACTCAATCAACAACACACACACACGTGTGACAAACATGCTAATCCAAAGCTACTCCGTTACCAACGGGGTTAGATATAAAATTATTAAATTTGAACTCTGTTGGCACTTGTTCTTTTACTCTTAATAAATTTAAGTACGCGTCGTCAGCAACTCAAATCATTACGAGTTAAAAATTATAAATATAAAAACTAGTTGTGCGACGCGATGTTACCCACGGTTTCGCAACATTTTACATACTGCATATCACATATTATCAAATTAGCCCAACCGTTTGCGCACGAGAATTAATAAACATACACCACATGAGAATGTGCATACACACATACTCCACACTTACGCCTTTATAGTTGTAGTGTGATTAGTCATATCGTCGCCATTATGAGTTCACAAGATTAAAGATTTCATATCAAAATAAAAGGCCGGTGAACCACTCCAAAACATTGTCAACGCGCTCTACTCGGGTGAACCCATTAATATAATGAATGGCTTTAAATGCTCAGTTATAATATTGAAGTGACATCATACTAGACGCGTAATAAGCCTACATAAATAATTGTCTGCGAGCACATGCGTTTGCGCTGTTCCCGAAATAATGTCGACCAATGGGACGGCGCGTCACTGCTTACGGTTTTCATAAAACGAAGGAATGTCAATCAGAATGTCAAATCTGTGGCATTTTAAAAATAAAACGATGTTTGGTTCTATTTTTAAAATGTCTTACATTTGATATCCTTTTAAATTTAGTACTACCACACGTTTGGATAATTCATGGTTAAGTTGTTCACTCGACTATTATAACAGCAGTATTTGAAAACTTATTATTACATTAGACGCGTATAATTACTTTTGAGGGCTGCTTTTTGTTTTTTAATTAAATATAAATAAGTAGCATTTTCACAGCTACCAACCGAGAAAATAGACAAGGGAAAAATGTAAACAGCATTGTTAATTAGATTCCGTGGTTTGTTTCATGTCATGAGCGGAAGAAAATTAATTTAATGAAGAAGTCGGAAAACCTAAGGGAAGAGCAGAATATCGAGATGTAGTATTTTTATTGACATAGGCTAAAATTGTCTAATTTAAGTGAGAAACACACCGCAAGACCAAAGTTCGAGTTTATAATAGTACGAGTATATCGGTTACATATCGGGCAGAGCTCAGCTCTACCTGAGCCACCTCCTTTTGCTTTCCATCTCTATACCTATTATCTTAAAAATATGTATACGATAAGTTTTAGTTCAAGAAATATACGATTCTTGCCGACATTAAGTATGTAAGCCTACCTACCTACATATCTACTTGTTTTGGAAGCACTAAACGCAACTTTATATAAATGGGTCAAATGTTTACACTTTTTAATTCCAATCATAAAGTATAGAAACGTGATAATTAAAATAAAGTGGAAAGTAAGTGTGACCTTTTCCCCGCAAAATTCGAGCGGGATATTGCTGCTGATTGTCTTCCGTTTTTCTGCTTGTTAAATAAATCAATGAGTCAGTCCTCAGTTACTCAAGCAGCTCTCAACATAGACTTCTTTATTGAGATTCTACGATAGATATTTTATTTATTTATTACAATCGTAAATAGACAAAGTTTAAAAAGTAATAAGATAAATAGTTAGGTATGTAAAAAAGTCGTTTTCATTTCATGTGTATTTATTGATAGAGTCAGGATTTTTTCTTATTAATTCTTAAGACGAAGTTTTTGTTAAAAAGTATTCGAAGATAATAATAGCAGGGCCAACTTTAAACAGCTAGAGTGAAAAGTTTTCTCAAGAGCTGCGAGTCTTCAATAACACGATCAAGTTGCGCTTAGCGTCCGCTGCTGTGATAAATCAAATACCTACATAGTAATTTAGCATCTTGTTTAACTAATTGTTCCAGTCAAATTATAAATAGGTACCTAATAGATGTGAACTTTGTGAGAGAAAATAAATACATTTTCATTATTTATTACTAAATATTCGAAGAAGAAATTGTAAGAATCTCGGAATTTGGAAGACCTATAATAATTCCTAAAGAACCTTTGGTTTGGTTGGACATCCTATTACTTGTCTTGTTTTAAAAGTTTTTTTTTATGTGATAGGTAGCAGACGAGCAGACGCCCATAGACACTTGAACAACAGTAGAGTCACAAGTGCGCTGCCAACATTTAACCCCTTTCCTCCCGTTGGGTCTCCTGGTGGGGTCTGAACTCTGAGGGTACTCACTCACTCGACGAAACACAGCGCAGTCGCTGCTTTTTTCGTGGAAGAGACAACTACGCCACACTACCCGTTGGGTTCCACAACCACAACAACTGTTACTTGTTTTAAATCGGATGAATAAGTCAGATTGTAGATCTGTGCCATGATTTTATCCATAATGTAACTTACGTATATGGATGTATATGATATGATGTTAGATTTATTTAGCTACTAGCTGGAAAAATTGAGGAGGAAAGGCCGGACAGGGGGACAATTCTCGTGCACTCGACATTGAAGTCGAATTTAGAAATTTCATACATTGGTCCCATCCATCTATCCATTAGTTGGTTTCATACATACCTATCCCTAAATCGACTTCAAGTGTTCAATAGGTGTTCAATATAATCTGACAGAAGTAAGGCCCGAAATACATATGTAATTGAAATAACTACTTCGGATGCCTGTATTCACGCAAGAGACACGTGAATCTAAAGTGTGTATAAAGTAACAACAAAGTTTTATTATACTAAAGAAACCGACGCGATAAAATCGGTAGATACAGTCCTTTTACAAATGTCTTAATAATATCGGTGTGTGAACATTTTGTTAAATAATAACTATAACGGGTGAAGAAGACTAGGTTGTCTTTTTAGGGGCTATACTTTTTACGGTTGTAAAGTATTTTTTTGTAATTGAAATGGTTATTTAATTACAAGATATATTGAAGCATATTTTGTGTAGGTACCTAATAATTATAACATAGGTAATATGAAGATGTACTTATTGCAGAATATTTTTATGAAATAGTAAAACTAATTATTATCAAGGCTAGACTAGATTGGATATAAGTATTCGCTTTTTCTACAGCAGATGCTTAATTGGTACTGTAATAGAACCTAAAAAATGGTTTTCAAACTTTTCAAGAGATAATACTCGTAGGAATTATTTCTAAGTAGTTTACCTTGAGTTGCTTATAATCACCTCGCATTAGAAAAACCTTACCAGAAAACTATTAATTAACACTTATATTAACTCTACCTACTACATACACTACTTTATACACATACACTGTTTGTTTTTATTTATTTATCATATATTAGACCTAAACTAAACATTGATCACTAAGTGTTTTGTGTGTGAAACTTTTTAATTTATTGTCATGTCATTTTTTATTTACAAGTCTGTGGACGCGCGCCCGACCGAGCGCATCGCGTTTCGCGCCGAAACTCAAAATTAGAACGCTAAAATTGTCACTGTCAAATTTCTTTGTTTTCTATTCGGCCAGTGTTTTGTGCATTTCGTCAAGTTTCGTATCGTCCACATACGAGGGGGGCGCGATGGTGTTCCCCGAGCGCGCTCGCTTCGCCGACTGAGCGTCTCGGCGGCGAATACCCGTGATCGTGGTCACTACAACACTATCGATGATTTTCAATCTTGATAATATACCGTAACAAAACGGGTCAGGGCTTAACTTGAATCTCGATCGAGTTGCCCTTAAGTGAGCGTGGCGAAATTCGTTAAAATGTTACACCTATTTCGTGAAATAGGAAAGTGCTTTTCATTTAATTTAATCAACTACGGTGATTTCATTCAGTAGGCGGACGTTCCCATACATAACTCATATTACCCTTCATTAATTTATTACAATACGGAAGTTAAACAATATTACGGGTTGATCTATAGAAAGTAGTCATTTATGAAATTGATGTAGGAAATCACTCACGGTAGATAATAGTTTAGGCGTGGCATAGGGTGCCACAGGGTCGAGCTTGAAGTTTCTCGGCTCAATTTTTGATTGGATCAGTTAAGACAAGTTTAAAAAAATAACTTAGGTGATAGTTTTTCTTAGTAACTCAGGTTAGATTTTCTTAACTGATCCGATCGGGAATAGTACCTAGACACTTCAAGTTGCAGCGCATGATTTTGTGTTTGTTTTCCATTTGCAACTAGAAATCTGTATCAATTGTCAGGCGCGTATACCGCATCATAATGTAGGTAAATTTAGCACAAAGGTAATATAAATAACATCACTAAAAGCAAAAATATACGGTTTATTTATATGCGCAAATGCTTTTGAGTCTACCTAATCGCGGCTTCGTATGCGTGGAGTTGGACAATCCACACAATATATTTTTGTAAATTCTGATTATTGTAAAGTTTCATTAAAATCCATTCGGTAATTCTAGCGTAAAAGAAGAGCAAACATCCATCCATCCATACTTACTATAGGTACTAAGTTAACTTTCACGTTTATAATATTAGTGGTAATTCTCAACGAGTTGTTTCTACTGAAGTAGTCCTGAAAAAATGACAAAATAAGATTTGGCGATGTCTAGTAGATTTTATTTCCTTATAAACACGCTTCTTATAAAATTATAAATAATGTAGTAATACCTGGGTATCTACCTACACAGAGGGAATATACTCGTAAAAGTGTCTGAGATTATGAATAACTCGCATGGTATGAATGTAAATCATTAATTTCATGTCCCTGGCTTATTGTAAGTAGCTACTATAATGACAGTGCAATTTGAAGGTAAATGACTAGTGAGAACAGCCAGCTTTTATAAATGTAGGTGGCAGACGAGCAAACGGATCACCTGATGGTAAGCTGTTGCCGCTGCCCATGGACACCTTTAATTGCCTTCCTTCCCGGATTCGCCCCGGCACCCTTACTCACACGGCGAAACGCAGCGCAGGCGCTGCTTCACGCCGTTTTCCCGTGAGGCCGTGGTATCACTCCGGTCCGGACCCGGACCATGCAGAAGCGTGGGTTCTCATACGGTGATCAGCTGAAAAGATGTATATAACTTAGTAGTACCGCCTCCTAATAGCGACTTCTACTTTTTACAAGTAAAGTTAGGACAAGAGTAGCTAAAGTAAATAATGCACTTAAAAAAAATCATCGGGTTCAGGTGGGATTCGAACCCACAACCTTCCACATACCGGGTGGCTGTTTTACTGATTAAACTAACCAAATCTCGTACTAAGTCGACGAATTTTGTAACGGCGCTGTTGGTATCACTTTTTCAAACTCTTTAAGTGTGTATAGAGATTATATCGATGGATATAAGTAGGTAACGTAAAACAAAATGATTATAATCGGATCGGTCGTAAACCCCCGCCCGTCAACGTGACGTAGACGCTACGTCCCGCGTCCAATATTGCTGGTAGTTGCAAAATGCGATATTGCTTTTTACATTGTTGCGACTTCAGTTTCATTTACTAGCAATGTTTTGTAAAAATATAAAACAAAAAAAGCCTTCAACTGGAGAAAAAAGTCTGGAGAAAAAAAAATGAATTTTAAAACTTCATTTGTTCTGTTCACCTTCGTCTGTTGTTTTTCAAAAAATAATTTTACTCTAGTCTTTTTGGCTTGACAATCAACGCGTTAGTCCAACGGCTAACTGCCGTGATCACGGGGTTCAATTCCGGAGTGAAGCAAAATTTTCAAACATAGCTCAGGTTTGTGATCACCATTCCGCATTAGGCAAGTATGGTGATTAAGCTCAATCCAATGATCGTAGCGATGACTTGATTTCTATGATGAAGGCCTTTGCCCTGCAGTTGGGCAGTATCATATAGGTTGATATCTACTTTTTTTTCCTACTACAACTTTCTGACTATTTATTAATATTCGCAAGTTATTCCCGCAGCGTGTGCCGCGGCCAGTTTTTTAGGCGGGCGGAATTCCAACGAGCAGGAATGTGATCCACGCACAGACCAGGTAGTTATGTAGCTGGGAAAGGCATCCTCTACTTAAGCCCTGCGAATGAATTTCCGCATTTTTAGGATCCACCCCCCACTTTGGCAGCCCTCCATAAATTATTACACTTAATTTGGTCTTTTAGACACATAAATCTTCCCTTGTCACAATGTCGGGAGACGTTTTTCATACATAAATTATATGACAATCATATTTTATTACTTTTAAATTGCTCGATCCTCATTTGTACAGTAAGCCACACATCAGGTTACTACAAAATGTCAAATTTCCTAAATTGATATTCAACCTAATGTGTATGACAGAAAGATGGGAGTCGATTGAAGGAATTTGTCAATTTTGTATATTTTGATGTATTTTTGACGTACATTTGAGAAGTAAATCCGTATAAGGGGCTGTCAGTTTTTGAGTTATTACAAGAATATCTACGTTGCTATATGTCTTGCCTTTTTAATTTCAGTTTATTTATGAATTAATATCAGAACAGAACCGTCAATTCAATCTTTTGACTCTCTGTCTATTTCAGAAATAAAAGGGTATGAATCAGATCACATACCTTTCTCATATAGCCCAGATATATGCCATAAACCTTTGTTTAAAGAATGCCAATACATTATGTGGCATCTGATATATACGGAATTACGGACCCATAACCCTGGCAATATTATGGTTGAGCACAAAAAAGGTGACAGTGGAGTATCACCACAGTATACAATAGTTACATTTAAACTTCAACCAACCACAACACTTAGAAAGTAAGTAGGTACATCATATGTAGAGGTATTTATATAGATACGTACACACAAAACAGTAGGTACTAAGATACTTTAAAATGTTATATTCGACATTGTTAAATGTCTCTTTCTCATCTTAGCGTATAATTCCCGTTACACTTCTATACAACAAACAAAAAACAGACAGACATGACGAAACTATAAGGGTACCTAGTAGACTACGGAACCCTTAAAAGAACAAACAGAAATAATAATAAAAACCCAATGTTTTTTGACCAGCAGGTATTTATTTATGATAATAAACAGTCTGACAATTATATTAATTAGAGAACACACAAACAAGGTTACTTGTAGGTACTTGCAAACGTATGTAAGAAAGGCTTTCGTGGTACATAAAAGTTAGGTTAAGGTTATTTTTTTATGACCACCCGGAATAAAATTAAAGTATTTTTGGGTGGTCATAAAAAAAATAACCCTAACCTAACCTCTACCCTAAATACCTAACCATACCCTAACATGTTTTTTGGCATTTCACTGACCAATTTAGGGATTTAAACCTAAAAATATTATTTATTTATGCAAGAAAGACTTTTAGGGCACTTAAATTCAGCAGATTCAAGTTTAAATTGTTATCTGGGAGCTTATGTCAATATTACCACGGTCGCGTGGAAGTTTTATATAATTACCGGTAAATATGGATAATTCACTACATTTACCATGTACATTGGTGATTATCTATAATTACCGGTGATTATAGATAATTACCGATTGCTTACATTTACCGTAACATATACACAAAACAGTAGGTACTAAGATACTTTAAAATGTTATATTCGAAATTGTTAAATGTCTCTTTCTCATCTTAGCGTATAATTCCCGTTACACTTCTATACAACAAACAGTAAACAGACAGACTTGACGAAACTATAAGGGTTCCTAGTAGACTACGGAATCCTAAAAGAACAAACAGAAATAGTAATAAAAACCCAATGTTTTTTGACCAGCAGGTATTTATTTATGATAATAAACAGTCTGACAATTATATTAATTAGAGAACACACAAACAAGGTTACTTGTAGGTACTTGCAAACGTATGTAAGAAAGGCTTTCGTGGTACATAAAAAGTTAGGTTAAGGTTATTTTTTTATGACCACCCGGAATAAAATTAAAGTATTTTTGGGTGGTCATAAAAAAAAATAACCCTAACCTAACCTCTACCCTAAATACCTAACCATACCCTAACATGTTTTTTGGCATTTCACTGAACCAATTTAGGGATTTAAACCTAAAAATATTATTTATTTATGCAAGAAAGACTTTTAGGGCACTTAAATTCAGCAGATTCAAGTTTAAATTGTTATCTGGGAGCTTATGTCAATATTTACCACGGTCGCGTGGAAGTTTTATATAATTACCGGTAAATATGGATAATTCACTACATTTACCATGTACATTGGTGATTATCTATAATTACCGGTGATTATAGATAATTACCGATTGCTTACATTTACCGTAACATATACACAAAACAGTAGGTACTAAGATACTTTAAAATGTTATATTCGAAATTGTTAAATGTCTCTTTCTCATCTTAGCGTATAATTCCCGTTACACTTCTATACAACAAACAGTAAACAGACAGACTTGACGAAACTATAAGGGTTCCTAGTAGACTACGGAATCCTAAAAAGAACAAACAGAAATAGTAATAAAAAGAAAATAGACCGGCTATTGCACATACAGGATGTATCTGTGAATATTTACATCCCTTTAACCACGTGTTATATCAACCATTCTGAACAACATTTGTTCAACAACTTTTCCAAATTCTTCGAAAAATTTTTCGACTCGCCATACAAAATGACCAAGTCACGTGATCGACTTTGTATGGAAAGATGAATTTTTTTTATGCGAATTTTCAAAAGTCATATCACAAATGATGTTTAAAATTGTTGGTAGAGCACGTGGTTAAAGGGATGTAAATGTTCACAGATACACCCTGTATATACATGTATAGAAATGGTGTTTTATTAAAATCCTGATGTCTTAAAAACTTTTGAGAAACGTCTTAAAAATAACATCTAAAACTATAACATTGATCTGGTCATTAATCCTAACTCTTCCTAATCCTAACTATATTATAAATGCGAAAGTAACTCTGTCTGTCTGTCTGTCTGTTACTCATGCCAAAACTACTGAACGGATTTAAATTAAATTTGGGTTACAGATGATCTAGACCCTGAGAAAGAACATAGGCTACTTTTTATTGCGAAAAGGGGGTTGTATGGGGTAAAAAAGGGGGTAAAAAGTTACTTTTCCACGCGGACGAAGTCGCGGGCGGCCGCTAGTTACCTATATTTTAGCCTTACCATGTCATAAGTATTCTGTATAGACCTAACATGAATAAAGATTTTTTCTATTTTCAAGATGCTTTACTGATGTTTGTCGTCTGTGATGTTTGTAAACCCTGGATTGTCAGTGCCAATATCAATAAACCGGCCGGCGTTGGCAGAGTTGTGGCTTTGGTACGAGACTGAAAACGGATTCAAACATGTGTGTGCCGTTCCGTGTTCCTTGAGGGTCGACTTGTCAATTATTAATGAATGCCAGTTATTTAAACATTGTGAATTTGCGAAAAAAAATAAAGCGATCAACGGACCGAGCCAATTTGTGCGAAGAGACGATTGTTTCAAAATAGTATAGGTCTTGGCCACTGGCAGACACGATGGCAACCATAAAAAAAAACAATACCTACATAATCAAGCAGGGCCTGATATTCATTTGCAAGTCAGGCGTTCACATGCCGTGCAGCGCCAGAACAAAAAAAAAGTCAGAAGTTATAGATTTTACTTTGTAATTATATTCTGGCATTGTCATTGTCCCTTGTTCCTTTTGTGTTGGCGACCTACATCGTCAGCACATTTTTTCCCACTAATAGTTTAAATTCTAGTGTTCTTCATGAAACATAAACCCTACATAAGAAATGTGTCTAATAATCCACCCACAGACAGTTGTTGTAGCCCTCCCGTGCCTTACTACATATGTGTGTTTTACCAATATAAAGTGATACAAAGTGATGATGTGCTTGTGTAAGTTCTAAATTTTCTTTAAAATCCATCCTTATAAGCCTTTTCATTTTGAATGAGGGTTTTTGCAAATGAAAAATGCCATGGATGGCGTCTCTACTTAACGTCCGATCCAACTTTGACCACATTGGTTGTTTTGGTTGTAAGTAAAGTTAAAAGAAAACCAATCTCTCGTTTGGGACCATTCTTCACGTAGCGCCATCTATCGAGTTTTTCATTTGCAAAACTTTCATTGCAACAGGTCTGTTTTGCCTAGAAATAAATAATTCCACGCCATCTTTGCCGCGCTACGAGAACCGTCGGCTACGCGAGGCGGGCCGCAACGCCAACTACGGGCGCTACGGTGTAGCTCCGCAGCTACGGCGCGGCGCTTTCAGTCTCTTTTGAGGCGCTCTCCGATAGATGGCGTTACAACTACTTGCTACAAATTAATTTGAAATTTTCGCAAAATTTTTAGTTCTGTCAAGTAAAAGAACACTGGTAGTCCTGTTTATCAGCTGTGTATGTTAAAATTTAGCATTATTTCGTCTAAACTTGTTGCCAATAAATAAATCTATTCTTCTTAGAATATGTATTCTATCATATTGACGTCCGTCCGCGTTATTAAGGGGCTACACGAATGAAACTAGCGCCGCCAACCTATTTACACTGATTGTGGCGAAAATATGATATTTTTGAAGAAAATAAAACATTACAGACTTAGATCCAAGTAAATCAAATTTTCCGAGAGGCAAAACAATATTTTTTACACGTGACAAGTAACAATAAAGTTCATTATTGCTAAAAACGGCCACTTTTAGCAATAATGAACTTTATTGTTACTTGTCGCGTGTTTTATATATTGTATTGCATCTTGAAAAATTCAATTTACTTTTATCTAAGTCTGTAATGTTTTGCTTTCTTAAAAAATATCGTATTTTCGCCACAATTAGTGTAAATAGGTTGGCGGCGCTAGTTTCATTCGTATAGCCCCTTAAATGAGAATAAGCGGCTGTCAAAAAGCCAAATGACTTGTATTTTTACTCATTCAAACAAATGATACAATTTTGTATTTACGAGTATTACATAAATCTAATCATAGTAGCGATGATTTGATTTCTATGATGCAGGCCTGTGCCCTGCAGTGCGACGATAAATAGGATACCTATTACTTTTTGTGAATATTAATAATAAAGAAATTATATACGATATCGTTGGAAATATGACCCCGAAGCTTTTAGTGTGCTTTTAGTCCGCATTACTGGAAATAGATTTCGATCTCACTTCTCCGATGTTCTAACAAATATTTTATAAATATGTAACCTGCCGTTAGGGAATAAAAATTGTTGCGAAAAGTCGAAACGCTTGCGCGATGTAATCGACTCGCAGCGCTATCTACTGGGAAGAATTTAAACTATTAGCAAAATTATGTCTTAGTCATAATATTTATTGCTTTCATGTAATACAATAAGGTCTTAACATAAAATATAGGTACAGTCCTAAATATAAATATTTATGTCCCTAAACGAAGTAGGTATGGACGAGCTACTGGTGTATCAATAAAACTGGTTCCTGTTCTTTGTGTGAGTTTGTTAACAGAAGGTTTCCTAAGACCTGCGTTATTACTTAGACCACTCCAGATTAGGTATTCATCATCATCATCATCAGCAACCCACACTCGACATAGGTTTCCCCTAATGCATGTCACCGTTCCCGATTTTCGGCCACTCTCATCCAGCCCACACCAGCCAGCCTTCGAATGTCATCATCCCATCTTGTAGCAGGGCGTCCAACACTACGCTTACCGAGTCGCGGTCTCCACTCAAGGACTTTACGGCTCCACGGTTGTCAGTTCTGCGGCTAATGTTAGGATTAGGTATTATTAATACCTAATGCCTTAATAATCCCACCGGAACGTTGACAAGCAAGCTTTTAGCCGGGGGCGCTGATAATTCGCTTTCAAACGGGCACGTGACGGCGACAGTGGGCAAACATTCACCAATCATGTCAACCTCGCCCGCTAGTCCATAAACAACGTCGAGGAACAAGTTAATGGATAGATAGGATGTCGTACAACATACAGCTTAGTCACTAAAATACCTAGTAAAGGTTTATAATAATTGTAATTGTGAAATTTTGGCAGTCGCAGAATACCAGCGTGACACGCAAAACCGTATACTGGGGGGCAATTCTCGTACACTTGACATAGAAGACGAATTAGAATTTTGTATGGACGAATGTATGAAATCCCTAAATTGGACTTCAATGCGCACGAGAATTGCCCCCCTAAGCGGAGACTATTCTGTTAACAAAATTACTACATTATTATTGTAATTTTATAAGTTTAATGTTAATTTTAAGTTATTATGTTTTGTCATAACTGACGACCCGTTTAGCGCGGTGGTTTGAGCACCAGTTGAGAAGCAAGGATTGCGAGTTTGATTCCCGCACACCATTTTTTTGTTAATGAAACAGATATTTGAGTTGGGTCTGGGTGTTAGATAGATACCTGCAACTTACAACTAACACCTGCAACACCAGTAGAGTCACATACAAGTGCGCTGCCAACCACCCCTTTCCCCCAATTGGGCCTCCGGCACCTCACTCAACAACGCAGCGCAGACGCTGCTTTACGTCTTCTGTGAGGCCGTTATCACTCCATTCAAGACGGCCCATTCAAGCGTGAACCACAAAAATAATATATACTGCAATATTTTAGGAGCGTCAGTGGTGACGTCACATTTGAGTATATTCAGTATAATTAATCCGAACCTCACGTCACTGTAGGCAACCAGCGACGAGCTGGTATTATTTATGGGCATGCCTCAGTCGCGTGCTGGCTTCTGCCAAAAACAAGTCACGAAAGCCTAAACATTTGGCTGCATCGTAAAATTTCAATGTTTAAAATGTTTAACAGTATTTGATAAGACGTTGGATGGAAGTGGTTTATACAGACACTGAACAAATACAAGTATTAATCACAGAATTGTTGGTTCAATGGGGGCTATCGCATAAGGAAGCGTTCGAGTAGACTGAGGTCCAACTTCAACGTCATTGGTTATTTAGTGACGTTTTGACATCTCACATCAAAAATTACCAATCACCGTGTGGATCGTGTCTAACCGTACGCCATCTAGCGAATTTTTCACAGCCTCCATTGGAGGGAAAGGGGATTAAAAGTTAGCAGCGCACTTGTGACTCTACTAGTGTTGCAGATGTCTATATCCGTCTGTTCGCCTTCCACCTATCACATAAAATAAAATCGACGGAATATTGGATTTAAAGACTGCCACGATAATGAATGACATCTCTCAAATGACCCAAATAAACATAGGAAAGACGCCAGATTAAGAAAAAACTGATCGTTTGGGCGTCTTTAAGTTTTCCAGTGATCATTTTGAGCATTTTTTAATTAGTAAAAAAATTAGTAGGAAGATCACATTTTTCTTTAGTAGGTATGACATACATATGATATTTAGAGACACATTTAAGTATTCTATATCCACATTACACACACACTAGGTACACAAGACACAAAGCTGGCGTCCGTGGCACTCACTGCCACGTCTGAAAACCAGCGTCACGGCCCTGTCAGGACATAAGCTGAGTGAAGGCCATTTATGTTGGACGTCACAACACACGAAATCATTTAGGTACCTAACTACTTACTGCCTGGCTAATTTGTATAGCGTTTCATGTAAATGTATGTAATAGAAGTTTGTATTGTGTTGTGATGAACAAAATCTACTATAGTCTGCGGCAAGAAAGTGTAGTTTCATGAAACTGCAGACTCAAGGTCATCCTTGAGTGCACAGAAACCAATTTTCATAGAAAGTCTTCTGTTTTACAAGTGCGCAAAATAACGGTCATCGCTATTTTTTCGTGCCGCCAGCTATACTATTTATAATATACTTAAAGAGATATTCGATGAACATCGATTTTTTTGTGTAGGAATCGAAAATACGAAGCACTAGCGCGATGTAATTGACGCCCAGCGCCTTCTATTGTTTCAGTTTCGAACTACTGGTCCGAAGCGACGAGAGGGTGAGCCGCTATGATGAATATTTATATTTCTAGATATGTCGCAAACGCAAGTCTGTTATCAGATGTTGCATAAATCCTTAATAGGGCATAAGTCAACGAAAAATTTCATGTGTTTTCCCTCTTATGCAATCATAAATAAGGCTCAAAATCAGATGGGATCTATTTTCCTATTGCCTTATCCAGGCTTAACCGTTTGGACATCACATCATAATTTTTTTGTGATAATTTTGACCAAATTTTTTATTCTTGAGTAGTAGGCGAGTCTGCAGATCTGTCGTCAACGCAAGTCTGTTATCAGCTGTTGCATAATTAACGAGTCTTATCTCACCGCCTTCTGTATCTATATGTACCTACTCTGTGGCTACAGTAGATAGGTGCTGGTTTTGTAGATATCTACCGCATTTTTAGTGTTCCGTAGCCAAATAGCAAAAAACGGAACCCTTATAGATTCGTCCTGTCCGTGTACTTGTCCGAGCGCATGATATTTGTATTTTGTATTTTAGTCATATATACTTTTATCCGAAACTTGGTAAGTAGGTAAATGTATTTTGTTTGTAAACCGCATACAGAAATAGGAAATCAATTTTGGGGGCTCCATACTCATAAAGTAGGTATTTTTATCCAACCCATATACGAGTGTCTTCAAAAATGATGTTAAAGCTTCTTATTTTTTTTTCCAAACTAAATAGTTTGCGCGAGAGACACTTCAAAGTGGAAAAATGTGTGTTCCCCCCTCCCTAACTTCTAAAATAAAAGTACGATAAAACTAAAAAAAAAATATGTGATGTACTTTTCCTAAAAACTACCAACAAAATTGGTTATAACGAAGTCTAATACTTACAATACATTATCTTGTAAATATTTTCCTCTTATCTTTTGATTTTGTTTTACGTTTTTTATGTGGATATAGGTACTATTTTTAAGTTACAGTACATACATACATAAATTTTTATAGTTGAATAAAACATTCTGACTTAATATTATCTGTTTAGTAATATTATCATAAAATAAGCTGCAATAATACATGAACAAAAGATATTTCTTTGATGTCAGAAGTGGGATTCGAACCCACGCCCACAGAAGTGGACTGCGACCTGAACGCAGCGCCTTAGACCGCTCGGCCATCCTGACGGGTACCAGCATATATGAATCTAACTACCACTACTCTTCAAAACATGAACCATACATTTTGAACATTCATGATTTTGATGAACAGCCAGGAGACTAGAAATTGGCGGCTAACCATTGAGGTATATGTAGAACTAGAGGAGACACCACCCATCATTAATTTGCGGTGGATGGTGGATTCCATTGATTTGCGGTGATTACACCGCACTTCAATCAGTCGCTTGCTAGCACTGACGGGTTGACCATCCAACAGTTGTTTCAGTGAAAAAGTACTACAAAACGCATCAAAAATGCCGTGGTGTGTATTGAAATATTGCATAAAATAATTCAAGGAATACGGCGAAGTGCAATGGGATAATTTTCCACCGATGAGTAATTAGATATTTTCGTTTAAAAATTAAATACGAGCACAATTTGACAGACGCCATTATTGTCGAATTCGACATAGATTAAAATAAACAGAAGGGAAATTGTAGAAAATTGTTACATGCCTACCTACATACCGTTTCATTCTATAATTTACTTTTGGGAGCTCGAGTACAAACAAATCAATTAGTGATGTCCTAATATCTACCTACCATTCGATTTTTGATGTAACGATTTTGGTTGTAAAGAATTTTTAATCGATATTTTACTGTCACTCAACATAATATTAATTAATTTATCTAAACGGCAAAAGTTAACTAAAATTATTTTGTTTAAGGGTAACTAAATAAAACGTATTATTTATTTTGTATTTACGCTTTTATTTTAACCTATTAATTCGTGCATCGCCCCTATAGGAAGAATAAAATTTCCGTACTTGAAAGGTATCTCTTCGTTTCATTTAACAAAACATATAAACTGGCACAATCAATCTCATTTGGAGAAGAAGGAAGTTTAAATATGTAGGTAGGTACTCTTTAATCATATCAGACAATACTTACTTATACACAAATTAGATAAAACGTAAGGATTCTTGTTAGGTATAAAACTCCAAGATACGAATAGTCCCTTCTGTTATCTGTAGCTTAGTCAACAAAATGACATTTTGTTGAGGTACGTTGAACAAAACGCGTAAAGTGCTATGAAAATCACGGCGCTTACGCCTTTTTGTTCGCGAACAAACTCCATCCTAGAAGCGATATAGCGCTGCGTGAATTTCGCATGCTTAGACGTTTAATTATTTTTCAGCGCTGCATCGCACTTAAAGTTTGACAATTCCATTGACAATTCAAAATGGAACATGACTTTTGCATACGATAGCTCCTCTAGTTCTACATATACCTCAATGCGGCTAACATTGGAAATAAGTTAAAACAACTTTCAAGATATCCAAATAATCAAATAAACTTCATGTTTAGTTTTAGTTTGCTAGATGTAGGTATTTATTTATTTATTGTACAATTCAACAGTTCTTAGTATATAAGGTAAAGGAACATGCACCCTGTTAGGGTGTTGCAAGAATTACAATAATTTCGTCAGGTTAATAAAATCGTTAGTGGTACATTACATAATATGGCAAATTGTATT
The DNA here is from genome assembly GCA_014851415.1 of Cnaphalocrocis medinalis. Taxonomy (NCBI): domain Eukaryota; kingdom Metazoa; phylum Arthropoda; class Insecta; order Lepidoptera; family Crambidae; genus Cnaphalocrocis; species Cnaphalocrocis medinalis. Next base: position 2,407,004 of record CM026284.1, read on the forward strand.
AAATAAATTATGTAATGTATGGAAACTAGTGTATTTATGAATAGTATAGAAGAAGATAGAAGATATTATACAAAATATAACGATAATTGTTGGCGCAGTTAATTAACTGTTAATCATGGGTGCACCTTACCCAATGTTGGGAATCGATGTCATATCTCAACCGAACTCTAGTTTCACACGGAACTTTGTGGTCGCGTTGCATACATAAAACAGGCCATCTACCAGACGCGAGTGTCTGTCTGTCTGTGAGTGCCAACATGGCGGACTACGAGAACAACCCTGCTGTCACCAATCTGAGGAACTACCTCAAAATCCGGAGCGTGCATCCAGATATTAACTATGGTGAGTCTATGAATTTGTATCTACCGTAAAATAATCGAAATCGTATTATAATAACTGCAGTTTTAATTATTTAAGCGCTCTAAAATTATGTTTCAAAATAAATTTAATTATGTCAGAACTGGTGACCCAACATTTGGCTGCCGTGCTGAAAGATCGCCAGTTCTATCCTAAAATTATCTAAAATAAAATTTAGCACCGTTTGTTATTTTTTTAAATTTGATCAGCTTACTGTTCCGACTATTTTAGTTACTATTTTTTTCTATATTCTTTTTTTGACTTAGTTGACAAATGAGCCAATGGCAAGCGGTTGCCGCCGCCCGTTATCAGCGACACCAATGGAGTCACAAATGCGCTGCCCACCTTTTCCCTGCAATTGGGTTTCTGATGCTCTTTCTCACTCGGCGAAACACTGTCAGTAGAACCGGCCCATGTATGCCGAAGTGTGGCTTCCCGCGGGAAACGACTAACGAGACTTCTTTGACCATGGCGGACTTTTTGCGCATAATCTACCAATTATTGAATTCCTAACTTGTTTGAAATCGTTCTAGACTTTCCCAATGCTTTATTAGGAGCATTAAGGCTGTCTAGACTTGGCTGACTTCCATTTTTATGTCTCTTAATTAATTAAATGCTATTTTAACGTGTTGTATTCAGAAACCGCAGATTTTTATCTTTACCTATTATTACAGAGCAAGATTTGGTTTTATTTTAATTTGAGTGGTACATAAAGTTGATTGGCGGTAAATTATACAATCTAAAGTGTACTGTGTAGACCAGAACTGAAAAAAAAAATTACAACATTTCGTACAATAGAAGAACTTAATATCAAGGGGCATTCTGTACCACTCAACCTTTGGGTCTTGCAGAAGTTGTCAAGTTGCGGCGAAAAGAGAACTTGAAGATACTATTGCAACTTTGCGGTTTTTTCAGTGATATTGAAAATTATTTACAACGATAAAAGAAAATGGTAAAAGTATACACCCACCTAACAAAGTTGTCGATAGCGTAAACTAGAGTTGTCCAGATCCAGAACGGTCGTTCGAAAACATTAGACTAAGACTAAGGCTCGATTCGACTAATATCTATCCGTGAATGAAACTTCATACTATAACCGCTTAGCGCTTTCATACTATACAACCCGAAGCGTTACAGATTATTCTCGGATAAAGATTGGTAGAAACCTAAGACTGCAACTGTAGCAAAATCAACGCGAAAATTCATATCTAACTTAGCCGTATAAGTCATGGCCGGTCACTAGAAAAATATTTACACTCGAGTGGAAAACAAGTACTTATATGACTCGCCTAATAGTAAGCAACTACCGCAGCCTATGGACGCCTGCAACCTAGTAGACTTGTTCCCGTTGCCGACCCCTTGAGAATCAATCAATCAATTAACAATCCTTTTTTGAAGAACCTCATACTGTAGCCCCTCGGGAAAACTTCTGGAGAAATGTGCATAGATGAATTAAGACAACACTAGCGGTATGTATCGGAGAGAACGAGTTCCGTTACTGCCAGAGTTGGACCGCTGCAGTGGAAAATGCCTGCATCGGAACTTAAATAATAAATACGCTAAGTTGATACGGGCATCTCCAAGCTTCAGGTGTACGCTTAATGGATGGTTAAAGTTGATGTTTAAGGCTAACTACGGGCATGATGGATGACATACGATAATCAAAATGTCAATTACTTTAGCTGACGTGCAGACAGAATAAACCAGTACAAATTGCTTAGTCATGTTATAACTATAAAATAAAGACAAAAAATATGTATCAAAAGACAAACTTTTACTACTCCGTTTACCATTAACATTATTTAAAATATTAGTTCGTAGATGGTCTTTTACAAGTTAACTAGTACCTAATTGCTTGGTTTAAAAGGAATTTTAGAAAAGTATGCGGACTTGTCTACCTGTAACAGTGTTCCAGCTACTTAGTACCGAGTCAATGTAAGAGATGTTGTGTGAATTTGTTGTGTAAATAACTACGAAGTAACGGGTAAATAAAATGTTGATGTATATACGAATTGGATTGTTCTGAGAGAAGATAAAAACAAAACAAAGTCTTTTATTAGGATATCTGTTAGGAAGCTCCTTTCATTACCATAGAAGTGTTCCAATCGTAAACGAATAAGCAGACCGCATCTGTTTCAAGAGAGTATTAAATGTAGATATTTAAATACACACACACATACAGCTTTGCCCGCGATTTGCCACAAATGGCATTGGATAGAGAGCGGTGAAGGGATTTGGGGGAGGCCTTTGCTCAGCAGTGGGACAATGTAGGATAAATAAATAATTAAATACCAATACTCAATCGGTCATTCGGCTCATTAGTCAGGTGTAGACGAATCGTTCTTTTCGTTGTCGATGAATAGCTTTCGTCAGAAGTCTGATGTGATCCCACAGTTTCCCTATTGACTGGCCGGATGGTGCATTAATTTGGTAGTGACCCTGCCTAATACGCCAAAGGTTAAGGGTTCGATCCCCATCCAGGACTAACATTCGTATGACGTATTTGTACAGTGTCGGGGTTTAACATAATTATGTATTGAAGCATTATATTTGTGATCCTCTGTTGTCTGATATCTGTAACACAAGTACTTAAGCTACTTAGTACGGAGTCAGGTCGATGTATGAGATTTTTTGTGTCGAACCGTTTTATACAAAAGTCCCTACTATTTGGGCTTGTTTTGTGTAACTCCATGCGCGGCCTTTTCCATCGCTCTTTAAACTACCTACTTATATCTTTCTACATTTAGGCCCATCTCAGAGCCTCATTCCTCTAATCATTTTGCTGTCATATAATTCCACAGATGAGTGCCTCACCTACTTACGAGGTCAAGCGGCGGAACTTGGGTTATCAGTCCAGGTGTTTGAGCCTCAACCCCGCAAGCCCATCCTAGTGATGACCTGGGAGGGTCTCGAGCCGTCTCTGCCCAGCATTCTCCTCAACTCGCACATGGATGTCGTGCCAGTGTTTGAGGTTGGTAGTATCCACATTCTTTTTTATTTGACGCTGGGAAATGCCTCCTTACCCATACCCTCCTGCCGGGGGGCAGGCGGGGTATGTCGGGCTCTCCTACGGTGGCGGAGGCATACAAACTAAACCCCAGCGACGCTTCCTCATCGCCAAAGTGGGGGGGAACCTTACTTCACGTCCTTCCCCAGGCAGTATCCACATTCCTACGCGACACCCTACTATAAAGAGGTACAGCTTAAGTTAAATCGTCTTTATAATAAGTCTTATTCAAATTAATTTTCATCACTTGACATTGGTAGAATTAATTGTATCTTTACATACTTATCTTACCCGATACTACCCATAAAAAAACCGGTCAAGTTGCGGGAGGTCAAACGGCGTTAGCGTCATTGTAATGACCAGACTCCCCAAAACCAGGATCATGGTCCAAGCGTATCGGCTTCAAACCAGGAATATTTTGCTGAAATGATGATGTTGGATTTATTCGACAGGAGAGCTGGACATACCCCCCCTTCGAGGCTCGCATAGTGGACGGCGTTATCTACGCGCGAGGCATCCAGGACATGAAGTCGGTAGCCATCCAGTACATCGAGGCGGTCAGGAGGCTCAAGCAGAACGGCATCCGGCTGAAGCGAACAGTTCACCTGTCATTTGTGCCCGGTAAGTGATTATGTTGCTGTCATGGCCCGTGGACTTCAAAGCGACAACTTTGGGCACAACAGGGAATCCGTTGAGATGATGATCATGATGAAGTTGGACAATGATTTATAAAGACCCTACGTATTATACATATAGTATATTATAGTACATAAAGCTTTAGTATGAAAAGGCCGGCTCGACCGGAGTGATACCACGGCCTCACAGAAGACCAGGGTGAAGCAGCACCTGCGCTGTGTTTCGTCAAGTGAGTGAGGGTACCGGAGGCCCTATCGGGGAGAATTGGTGTTGCAGGTATCTATGGGCGGCGGCAATCCTTTACCGTCAGGTGATCCGTCTACTCGTCTGTCACCTATCACATAAAATAATGACAATAATTATGGGCTAAAGTCTAAATGAAATGCTAAATAAATACCTTTGCGTATATCAAGAACTTTTGTCAAGTAGGTAATATTTTTGCTTGAAATTGCCGAACTTTTACAGGGCTTATACCTAATTTTAAACTTTTCACGATAATTATTTTCATCCTCAACTTTGAGCTGAGTTTAAAGTGAGCCATCGTGGTTCCTTTCAATTCGCGATACTACGAGGCTAGGGCTGACGAAATTGAAAAATGCGAGTTCTTAATACATTTTTCAAATACCGCTGCTGAACTAAATATGCATTCCTATCGACCAGATTCCAGCATTCATTCGCGAGAGGGAGAAGGAGTTGTGAAATCCGGCGTAGCCCTATCTATCACGAAATCCCCTGCTGACCTAAAAGGCCTAGCCTGCCCCTGGCCCCTCTAGGTGACAGAGAAATTAAAGCAACGGAACCCATGCCCTTCGGGCTCCCAAACAACTGCTTTGGGTGCAACCAGGAATTACAAGCTGATGAGGGACTATGAGGGCTACTTCGCTGTTTCTTGTACTCAGTAGCAACCCTAGAAGCTCAATTTAACATTAATCCTGCTTACTCGTGTACAGTGACGCGAAGCGGGCTGCGCTGCGAGAGGTCGCCGTCACGATTTTACATGTCATTATCACGTTCTGCATATGGATTACGGTTGACGGGATCTGTGTATAACGATTGCAATTTGATGGAATTATGAATGAATACGTTGGGTTACTACAATTCGTTCGTCATTGGAATATCGGATTCGGACCGTGGAAGAGCCAAGCTTTGGCATGAATGGGTATGATGGTAACCGATTGCCACCGCCCATAGACACCCGCAACACCAGTAGAGTCACAAGTGCGCTGCCTATCTTTCCCCCGATTGAGCCTCCGGTACCCTCACTCACTCGGCGGAACACACTGCAGGCGCTGCTTCACGCCAGCCGTCTGTGAGGCCATGGTAACACCCATTCATACCAAAGCGTGGCTCGGCACAGTAAATAGTTATTAGATTTGGAGTCTGGTCATTGTATGTGATGTTATCTGTTGTACAGACGAGGAGATCGGCGGCGGGCCTGGTATGGCGAAGTTCGTGAAGACCGAGGACTTCAAGAAGCTAAACGTAGGGTTCTCCCTGGACGAGGGTTACGCCAGCGCCACGGACGACTACCTCGTCTTCAACGGAGAGAGGAGCATTTGGCGTGAGTAAGCTTCGGATACCATAACCCTAAGGATACCCCACTGCCGGGATTGGGCCGTACCGCTAATCGCGCTCGCCTCTACACACCAATAGGGTATTTGACAAAAAAAAATTATGTGTTTAATCAAAAGACCTCTCAATTTAAGAAACATTACTGAAAGAATTGCTCGATTCTGATTTGAATCACCTGAGATATCACAACTTTAAGAGCACATATTTTGGGCAAGCCCAAAAACGCTCTATACAAAATGGCTACAGGCAAGTGACGTCACACGCCCGTATCTTGTATGCGCGTCTAGTAAATTTTGTTTGGTAGCTATATCAAATGTTTCGTTTAAGTAAATGGTTTCATAATAAAAGTTGGTGAAAAATGTACGGGTAGTTCAATGATATAATTATTTTTTTTAAATTTTATACTTTAAAAATGGACTTGCCCAATGAAACTTTGAATGCTCATAAAACCAGCTAGACTTTATATTTTTAACTGAAAATTTTGGCCGTTGGTTCTTATTTACCAGTATTTTGGAAAAGTATAAATATTTTTTACTATATCGAGATTAGTCAAATACCCTATTATTGGGCCATTACGGCGTAGTGGTTTGGGCGCCGGTTGAGACGCAAGGGTTGCGGGTTCGATTCCCGCATCAACACAAATGTTTGTTGATGAAACAGATATTTGTGTTGGGCCTGGGTGTTTGTAGTTCCTTCGTTGTTTCTGGTTTCCATACAAGGGAAAACCTTAGTTTGGGACCAGGACAATGTAGGTATGTGATGTTGTCTCAAATTATTATTTATTTAATGCAAGCCTGATTGCATGACCTACCAGGACACCCAGTAGTATTTTCAGTCGCGGAGTCGTGACACTGAGCAAGCCACTCCCCAGTAGTGGGTGGGTATGCTCACGTACTCCGAAGGCCCGATTAGACGCCTCTTAAGGGAGGCAGGGAATACCTTGGCAGTAATCTTAACGCCTCTAGCTACAGGGTGCATCATCATAACCCTACCCGAATCATCACAAGAGGCGTGATGACTAAGTGTGCTAGGTGTCACTTCATGCGCGTGACGTCCCGGTTTTCAGATGTCCCGGTAAAAGAAAAAATTAAAAACAAAGTTTTTTTCATCACTGCCGCCGAATGGCTGAAGGTAGTGACCCTGTATCATACGACAACGGTCGTGGGCTCGATCCCCACCCTGGATAAACATTCGTGTGATGAAGCTTTAAAAATATTTCGTTCTTTATGATTATCATCAAAAGTTAGACGGAAAAGTCCATTTAAAAATGTGAAATTCTCAAATGTGGGTGTCATTGGATAACCCAAATTAACTAATGCTTTTGTAATTGTGTACGGAGATACAATAGCTTGGGCACCGATTACAATGGAAATATGAAGTCCCCCGGGGTGACAATTGTAGGAACATTCTAATACAAGACACAATTTCGCGTAGATGTGGTACAGTCGCCCGCAATAAAATATACACAACTCAACTCTTATACTAGGAATGTAAGGTTCATATTTGAATGAGGTTGTTTACTTATTAGTGTACGTGACTGTACGTACGTTATCTTGGTCAATTTATCATCTCCATCGACATCCTAATACCGTTGGTTCGGATGTATTTTCTCATAGATCTATATCTTCTATACTATTTATAAAAAGGTTAATCTCACTGTCAAAGCCCGTAAAGACAAAACACAAGCATGATGTAATCAACTCCTAGCGCCATCTATTGATACACCATCTTGGAGGTGTAGAAATCTTCGCGAAACGAAGTGAGGGCGGGCCACTATTTAGAAACCGATATTCAGCTACGGCGGCCAATCTTAACAATCAGTCACGTAAATCATCATCATCATTTCAGCCAATAGACGTCCACTGCTGGACATAGGCCTCCCCCAAAGTTCTCCACACAGATCGGTCCTGTGCCTACCGCATCCAATGGACTCCCGCGACCTTCATCCAATAAATAAATAAATAAATAAATAACAAACAATAAATAAATAAATATAATAAAACGACTGCCTGACCTTTGTGAATTCAAAAACATAATATTAGTGTTATCAAACATCCCATTAGGCAGTCATTTATCTACCCACAGATTTATATACAAACGGTATTGATAAGTAGGTAGCTTAGGAAAGGTCAGCATTATCCTTTTCAATATAGTAATATAGACGGGTTTTCTAAGGAATCCCTTGCCGAGTTGGGATGGGAACAGAGGGCAACACATTTAGTCGAGTGCCATTGACCTTTCAGTATGAATCAGCATATAATTTTTGCCGATTTTAAGGCTTTGAAGAAGTTCTAAGTTAGTTCTTTGTATTATATTAAAAAGGTGTTTAGAACAGCTTGGCAAAACCAAAAGTAAACTTGTCTTGAAGAGGCAAAGGCTTTTGGGGACGCTAGTACTTTGGACCGCGGTCCCAAAGAGTACTATTTATATTCGCGGTCCTAATCTTTCAAGAGCTGGCTCATACTCGTATGTAGCTTGATAAGTCTGAGTTTAATTTTCGATTAGCTTTTCTTTCATTTTACATTTATCTTCCAAGGAACTAAAATGAAGTGGTTGATTTATTGAGTTATTTTGCAATAAATATTTTATTATTTTTATTTATACATAATCACCGCTACCCATGAGCATCTGCGAGAACAGAGAGGTCGCTGAAGCGTTGCCGGCCTTCGCTCGTTTCTTGAAGTAAGATATAACAAGTTAGTTCGTATTATTTGTTACAGATATAACAGTCAACTGCCCTGGGAAGTCAGGGCACGGGTCATTGCTGCTTCCGGACAACAATGGCGAAAAGGTAATATTTCCCCCACAGACCGAGATGTTCCCGTATTTCACACGAGCGGGAGCGCTCGAGCGGGGATTCTGAGCGTAAACGACCCCTAAGTGAAGCTATTATGAGGAATTATGAATGTAGCACAATTTCTGGAGATTAAGCCGAAGAGCTGCGCAATCGGGGTAATCGCTACGTATTTATGTCAACCCATTCAAGATGGCTTTGAAATCCTCAATTCAATTGAATGTGAGTCATTTATGCTCGCTTGTAAAAAGAAGTTCTTAGCCTAAGATCCCTGTTTGTTTCTGAAATTAACATGTAAAGGTTGCTTTACTTTCAATTAAGTACTTAATAATTTTCTTTCAAGTTTAAAGTTACAATTTTATATTAGACTATGAGTCAAAGTCTATGACTATTAATACTCCTAGTATACAATTTAAATATATTTATTTTCTATATTTTCGGATTTTTTTAACTTTAAGGAATTATGCATGGTGTTGACGTTTTATTGTTAACACATGGCAACAATATTATTAGGTTTTTGGGTTTAAAAATGACATATTATAATTAAATAAACATCCAATTAGTTAGATGCATTTTATCAAATTAAATATTCAAAGATTAATGAGGAGCTTTCCAATCACATGAGATTATCTTTCATAGGTAAGTGCCCGAAACTATGTCTTCAAGCAGTTTTACATCGCCGAGCTATTGCAGAAAAAATATTTGCAAAATCTACATGTGCATACTCGGATATGAAGCTAAGACTTCCCGTATGAAACGCTTGTTCTTAGGTATCCGATTAGCTACCATTCGAGTTTTATATTCCTTTGTTCAACTCTCTGTCGGCTTCGACAGATCTCTGTGATTGAATCTCCCCGCTGGCCCACTGCCATGCTGCCCGGGGCTGCAGTCCACAGATGTCGGAAACATAGTTACCGAGCACATACAGAGTAACACGGTTAATCATAATTATGCAAAGTTTGAACTTTGCATAATCATGATTAACCTTCTGAATGTATTTTTTATGTAATGTAGGTAAACTGTACCTAAGTAGGTACTGTATTACCAGCTATAATATATTATAAGGCAACTTATAGTACACAACGTAATTTGTATTTGTGTGACTAAGTCATAAAGTCAATCGCTGTCACTGCGCGTCGCACCAGCCAGCTTTCAGTCAGTTCAGTCTTTTTCAGACCATGATACGTATGCATGCCGTGGGATATCGTGGGATGGGATGACATGGGAGTCCCATTTCAGTCTGGTCATTGCTATGCAAGTGTGTACCTAAGTGACGAGAAGTGTCGTGATTGGTGAACGCAGGTGGGAACAGCCTCGCTAAATGCCACACAACATCGGCCTTAAAGTGGTTCACCGAAAATGTCCCCCATTGTACCTTTGTGACGCAGCATTTTAGTACGCATACGTTCGGCAGTAGATGGACTAGTAGAGTAACTGCTAAACTACTCTTATAATACTAGGGCGTTCAATACTACCCGACCCTACAAGAAAAGTGCAAGTAGCATACAGTTTCACACGTGGTGTACAATCAAGCCAACTGCATCAGTTTTCGTTTATGGTCCATTTTGTACCACACAAACATGTCGCGTTGGTACTAGGCTTGTGCAGTTCCCGAATGTATAGATCTATGTACCAGATTATTTTGTAAACCAAATCTCACTCTTTCTTGCCTGAGCTACATGGAGTTCAGTAATTCAATTGAAGAACAGGACTAGAGCGAGATTATAACGTTAAAAAGATACTCATCCGATTGAACTGGATGTAGTAGTGGCTCTCATTTGAGTGAATCTTTTTCAATGTCGTTAAACTTTTGAGAAAGTAGAGAGAGAGAGTAATGGTTGTCACTCCACTCTCAATAATGCTTTTCTTCTTAATGGAGTGATCCATAACTAAGAATTTTCTTTTTTTGCCGCACGATCTTCTCCCATTCCCTCGAGTCAAATGGTCGAAGGTCAGTTGACCGTCCATGATATCGCTGAAGGTATGAGTGATAAAGATTTGCGTGTGGACTCCAGGCTGATGACTGGCAGGAGATGGAGAAGGTACTCTAGATGTAGGCTCTAATTATCGGAGGCCATGGTTCACTTTGGATCGCTGCGCCAGCCGCCCTGCCGCTCGAGATGAGTGATTCAATACAGTTCGATTCAAAAGAACTGCATCTTTTTTAAAAACTGAATGAACTGTTCTTCGCAGTTCTATTTGGCACTCCGCCAGCGCGCGCGCACTGCACTGGAACGTAATTAGCCGTTGTCGGTAGATGTAATCGTCTCTACGCGATGTTACTACCATCTAATACGTGCTGGAATTACTTAAAGTTGGCAATATGCTTTTGAATGTGGAGATTGTTTAGACTAAAAGGGTATTGGATATCAAATTAGTCCATGTTACGAGAAAACTGCAGCTTACTAGGTATAGTTTCCTCTTGATCCATGGAAATTAAAATAAGGTTCCATAAAGGCCTCTCTAAAACTGTAGATGTCTACTAAAACCGTGTAAGTATGTTACAAAAACATGTCTGTCAAAAAAAATGTTACATTAGCAATACGTAAAGGAAAAAAAGGAGTATGTTTTCATAAACAGAGGATAACTTGGAAAGAATTTAAATTACAATATCAGACTATAATAAATTAAAATATCAATATAATTTTTATAAAAGATTAGTGTCCCGCCCTCACGTTGTTTTGGGGACATTAGTTCCACTCCGTACCAACAGATGGCGCAGAGTGTCGATTACATTGGCTTACTCATGAACATAATTATGATCGTAGAAATGGGATTTCATTGTGTCCGACAGTTTATTGTAATTGCATTCACGTTGAGCAAAATCTTAGCCGCCCTGAATTCAAACATTCCCTTCGTTAATATAAACTACTACAGTAAATTGTAATGTTATTTCAAGAGGCATTATTAAATCATTCCGATAAATTAACATCTCCGACCCGACAAGTAATAAGGCTAATTACCAAACTTAGGTGTTTATCTTCAGCCTTAGGGATGTGCCAGCTCTAGAAAAACACGACTCATTTTACCTCGAGTTGAAATTTACGAAACTGAATGGAATAGTTGTGCCATAATACATTTTGTTCGACATGAAGCTTGGCGCCAAATGAAACAGAGAAACGAGGGTATCTACGCTCTGACTCCCCTATTGGGTCCATTTTTACCGTGGGAGAGCCACGCTTTGGCTAGAATGGTCCGGCTCGACCGGAGTGGTACACGGACTTCAACTTCACAGAAGACCAGCATGAAGTAGCGCATGCGCTGTGTTTCGCCGAAAGAGTGAGGGTACCGGAGGCCAAATCGGGGGAAAGGAGGCTAAAATGTAGGCAGTGCATTTGTGACTCCACTGGTGTTGCAGGTGTCTATGGGCGGCGGCAATTTGTCGCCATCAGGTGATTCGTCTGCTCACATGCCACTTATCACAACTTCTTCTTCTCAAACCATGGCTCATCTCCTGGCATGCCCTTTATGCCCAGACACCTGCACATACGGTGAACTCCTGCGCAGTCGAGTCGTTGTGGCGGAGTATTAGGCTGAGACAATTTAATATCTTGATGCTATCGACACGATAAGAAGGAGAAGACATCACATGTCAACTTTGGGAGAGCCACGCTTCGGCATGAATGGGCCGGCTCGACCGGAGTGATACCACTGCCTCACAGAAAACCGGCGTGAAGCAGCCCCTGTGCTGTGTTTCGCCGAGTGAGTGAGGGTACCGGAGGCCCACCCGGGGGAAGGGAATAAAAGGTTGGCAGCGCACTTGTAACTCCACTGGTGTTGCAAGTGTCCATGAGCGGCGGGAATTGCTTACCATCAGGTGATCCGCCTGCTCGTCTGCGACCTATCACATAAAAAAAACATAATAGGTACAGACATTTTGACGATCATACTACTACGAGAATCTAGTCTTTGCTTTTGTTGGTGTCGTGTAATGGTCATCATATCTTATTTTTTTGGTCGCAGTGCCTCCAATTTACTAAACGGTTGCCCCAAGTCTGGTTTCCTGGCAGTATGCCCGGCCGTTCCCACTTGAGTCTTACCACTTCATGCGATGTCATCGACTGCTCTGTTTTCCCAGCAAAGCAATGGCGGATTTACACATTTACCGCCTGTAGGCTGATGTAGGATTAGGTAGGCTAAATGTCGATGTTTTGAGTTTCTAAGAAGCTATTATCTTCTATCTATAAAAAAGATAACTTGTATAGACAACCACGGCTTATATGTAATCCGGAAAAATGAAACTTGCGATCTGTAATCGACACCCAGCGCCATCTTTTGGCAAAGATTCGAACTAATACAAAAACAGCAAAACTATGTGTTTGCGCGCTCACTTAAGCACTATAATATATCCTACGTATGTACGTGGCTGATCGTTATGATTGGCGGACTTAGCCGAATATCGGTTGAAGGATTATCATTAGACACATCACTATCTAAGCCTAATGTGAGCCTGATGAATATGTGATCATGTGCGTGGAGGCTTAGTACTCAAGCCACGCTCTTTGCTAGCTTATATCGCGTTTGTTGTATTTTTAATTAGGTTCATGTGAGAAGACGCTTTTGGAATTCATAATAGGTACTTATACTTTTTTAATAGTAATTACAATATTTTTGGTACCTTCACTTTATATCAACAGAAAGATATAAATATCAGGATATTTATAATATCTTGATAATGTTAAGGGGCTTACTACCGTTAAAGTTATGGGACATCGTATATTTATAAAGAGATAACTTATAGGTAAACCGAAAATACGAAACACCAGCGTGATATAATCGATGCCCAGCGTCATCTATTGGTTCAGTTTCGATCTGTTACTTTCCTAATGTGTAGTGAGAGCAGGCCACTAATGTTATCATGAACTATGGATCATTGTCCAAGCATACCCCTACAAAAATAATTCAGCATTTCATTCTCTATTTAACAATCTGGTCCGTATTTCAAAATAATGGTATAATATTTTGGCTTGCTCCCTATTTTTCAAACGTACGTTTTGTACTTATTTTGTAAATGGCCCATTAATGTTCAAGTTTTTCTCTTGTTGAAAAACCAATGCGCTAGTATTGCATTCGTACATCAACCATTGCATTATTCCCGCAGGGGCCACTATCTCTAAAGTAATGCTCTACAGGAAAGTCGAATGCCTTTTTAATGGAACTAATGGTTGATGTTTTTATTTATTTATTCTTATAATAATCAAGTATCAGCCCTCCCCTTTATTCAATGGTATTTTACTGCTTCTGAGTTAGCTTGCTTCATCGTAGGCTTCTTCTTAACTCTAGAGTTCAAGGTGCAGACAAGAGTAACTCTGTCTGTCTGTCTGTTACTCTTTCACGCCAAAACTACTGAACATGAATGTTTGGTGGGCTGAAGGGCTAGATTCTGAGAAAGAACATAGGCTATTTTCGCTGAAGTCGCCGGTATCAGCTAGTCTATTAAATTTATAACAAAAAAAATTGTAAAGACAATGTCAACACAGACGATGTCAATGCTTATAGGTAAACCGAAAAAGCAGAAAGCTTGCGCGATGTAATCTGCGACCAGCGCCATCTTTTAGTATAGTTTGAAAAGAAGTGAGGGCGGGCCATTAGTCAACAATAAAATAATTAAAATTCAGAGCTTACACTGTAATTACAAGCATTCTACACTTAATTCGTTTCGGGTATTCTCAAACCCGGTCGGCATAACCGAATTCTTAATTAACGTTTTGGCGATTTCCATTTTTACGAGCAGTAAAATTGGCGGGGTTGCGCGGGCGGCTATGAATCATAAATGAGGGTTTACAAATAAAAACCCGTTAGATGGCGTTATATCGTCGGTCCAGTGGTAAACTATGCAATCTGCAAAAGTTCAACTTTTCAGGAAAGCAAGAAGAAGACAAAATTGATCCCCAGATCACGGACCGGTACTTATACCACTACCTAGACCAAACGGGGCGTTCCACTAGACCAAACGGGGCGTTCTACTCAAATCTATACTATTTATAAAGAGATACTTCTATAGACAACGACAAGGCTTATAGGTAAACCAAAAACACGAAACGCCTGCGCGATGTAATTTAGCACAATGCCATCTATTAGTTCATTTTTTAATTACGGTCCCGAAGCGAAGTGGGGCCACTAGTCCTGTATACGTTTGTACAATCCCGGCACGTATTTTTAGCAGGCACCGTAATAAGTGGGTGAGTTTGCGCACTTATAAAATAGCTCTCATTATACTCGTAATAACCAAAATTGATTTTTCACCAAACAAGGTCAACGTTAAAGATAGGTACGTGTCGGAGCTTGTACCTATGTACATTTTGTCATTACGAAGCGCGTCTGGCCCTCGATTGTCCGTGCCCTAAGTAAACACTGTTGCTTTATTTAACCAGTCATAGGAGATCATGTAGGTTATTATTTTTGTGGTTATATTTACTATGTTAATTTGTGTTAACTTAATCGATTTTATTTATAGTAGGACTGAAAATTACTACACCACTGTCAGTTCTGATTTGACGCAAATGTTTCCAGATCCGCTACATCATCGACCAGTTCATGAACCTCAGGCAGGAGTCAAAGAAGAAGCTGGCTGACAACCCTGCGCTCACCATCGGTGACGTCACATCCGTTAATCTTACAATGCTGAAGGTTGGTACTCTAGGATATAGATGTAACTAGGGTTGCCAAGTTAGAAACGAAAAGTCGGACAATCCAACCAGTTTAGCCGGACATTTAAGTAGCTGGAGTCCTTCTAATTTGGCCGGACCGGAAACAACCAAAAAGCCTAACAACATCCGGCTTTATCCGGACGCCGGTTTACCCTACGTGTAACCACAGAATACTTAATAGTACAAGGTACAGAAGACCCACTTCTAAAAACCGTTTATGGAAATAAAGACTCAGACTACTATAATCTAACGTTGAAATTCCGACCGCTCTGCGTTCAATGCCTACCATTATTCATACCTAGAAGTGCGTTCTCTTTCTATCGCAAGCAACTGTCGCGCGTGCGTCGCCGCTCGTTCGTGATTTTCTACTAATTTTCCCCTCCGGAGGGGACGCCGCATGTACTTGCAAGTTCGATACCGACACGCGGAGTTTGACAGGCCTGGTATGTAACTTAAGCTATCCTGCGTTTAAAGTTGAATAAAATGACAGATTTTTGTTGAAGTAGGTGAAACATCCGCCCTTCTATTACAAAACGGAGACTAAAAGTTAGTCACGGTTCAAAAATTATGCTGTCACTTTCATAAGGGTGACAAATATAAGTGACAGCATCAGTTTTAAAACAAGTTTAACTTTAGACCGCGGTTTGTAATAAAGCGGCCGTAGTTATTGAGACTATTATAACTAAATGTTTATTTACCTACTTAAAACTTTATCGCACAAAACTTCGTAGAATTGGCGAACTTCATGCCAAGAAGCATTCTCTCGCTGTCAACCTTATTGATCATACAGAAAGGATAAAGGTACTAATTAAGGGTAAAATAAACAGTAATTAAGGGCAAATATAATATTTCACTACATCACATACATTGATCTGACTCTGAGATAGGTAGCTCAAGCACCTGTGTTACAGATATCAGAACCAACAGTGGGATTACAAATATATACATTTAATACTTTTCTTTTGTAAATACATACTTAATACATAGAGAAAACACCCAGACCAATACAAACAGACATGTTTGTACTGTGCGGGGATCCAACCCGCAACCCTTGGCCCAGACACAGCATTCACTACCACTGAACCAACCGTTACTCTTAGTGTAAACTAAAAGTGATATTAAATCTTAAGTTTTTTTGTTGTTCTACAGGGCGGTATCCAAAACAACGTGGTTCCGGAACAGCTGTCAGTCAGCTTTGACATCCGTCTGGCTACTTCCGTTGACCACACGGAGTTTGAAAATATGGTAACATCCCAAGTTTGATTTGTAAAAACTTCTAATAATGAGATGAGAGATGGAAGAACAAATGGAATTACAAAGAAGCGACTGCCGTCTGACCTTGGTCAGTTTCGCGTTTTAGAACTATTCCTTCACCACCGAACTAATGGTATACTTATACTTTACATAAACGGGACTAAACGCGACGAAATAAATAATGCAACGCGAAAGTTTAAAAACATATAATGGTATAGGTACTTTCTGGGAAACCCCGCCGATTAATATGTTAATGATTTCTTGAAATAAAGCAGATTTTTTTACAAGCAACATAGTTTTTAAGAACCAATTAAAACACCAACATTAAAAAGTACCAATCGTCGTTCATATTCTTAAAAGGCCGGCAACGCATTCAGCGACCTCTCTGATCTCGCAGATGTTCATGGGCAGCGGTTAGGGATTGCAATTGCTGGATCCAGCATACAGCAATCCAGCTGGATCCAGCGCCTTTTTAAACATGCTGGATCCAGCATACCGTGCTGGATCCAGCATTGCGGATCCGCAAACGCATCAATTTCTATTGTTTAGTTTTGAGTTGGATGGTAATACAGTAAAATTATTATTTTAAATAATTTAGTTCTTAATGTTGATTTGATTCATGTCTCTTACTTTTCCGAAGAAGGAAGCGATAGTTTAAATGAAATGTTAAGTAGGTACATACATTATTGGTTTTGTTAAGTTATTGCATCGTGACATTATTTATTTATCTTTAGGCATCATGTAAGTTCTATTAATCTGTTAAATTTTTTTTAAATAATAAATTTAGGTACTTGATTTTTAGAATTAAGTAATTTTTACTGTCACCGAGTAAATATATTACTTTTTTTTGTTATTATCATACATAATAATATGTCAGTATACAAATAATAATATTTGGCTCATATTAGATCCATTCCTCGCTTAGAGCAAATATATTTTACGGAGATTGTTTCGGAGTATCTTTTGATACAAAAAAAATATTGAACATAAAAATAGTATTATTTAATTTCATTTTAAGTTGATTCTTTTGATCTCAAATGATAAAGAAATTTAAGTTAACTGATATAGATATCACCAAATGAGTGAAAGATTTCATTGATTTATCGTAAGAAGTACAAATTATTAAAAAAAAGTCTTAAAAATGTCATCTTTTTATTTGCGTTCCATACTTTGCTGGATCCGCGCTGGATCCAGCTGGATTCAGGTCAATCCAGCAAGAATCCAGCTGGATTGAAAACGCCGCTGGATTGCAATCCCTAGGAGCGGTGATTACTTACCAGCAGGTGACCCGCTTGCTCGTTTGCCGCCTCTAGTATAAAAAAAATATATTGCAATTTGTTCTAGGTATACCAAAGATGTTTGTTTTTTTTTATTTACAAGATAGGTACGCTTTATATTTATTAGTTGTGAATGCGTCCGTAAAAGGTCCAATAAACTAGAACAAGCTGAGCAGGACGCTTTACTTTAAAAACATTTTGGTGTCTTAAAAGTTTTTTTCCCAGTAGGTATGCTGTTTTTACTCTCCTGTAAACTTTTGACTTAGAACAAATTGAAATATGAACGCCGCAATGTGACTTGATGACCGCATTACCGATTTGGCCATTGCAGATTAAGCGTTGGTGCAGCGAGGCAGGCGCCGGCATCACGTATGAGTTCGCCCAGAAGGACCCCCCCGTGCCCTCCACCCCCCTCGACGCCACCAACCCCTACTGGCTGGCCTTCAAGGACGCTGCAGACAAGCTGTGAGCTTTTCATTTCTCTTTGTATTAATATTGTAACAAGGTAAAACGGAATTGAAAGTACAACAGGTACAACAAGCTGATGTCTATGGACGGAGGTGTTACGTATGACGGACTTACCATCAGGTGACCCGCTTGTTCGTTTGCCTTCCTATATTATAAAAAAAAACAGCGGTGAGGTCTTGTTGGGGACGGCTTACAAAATTGATCTCACTAGAAATCTATGAGGACCATACCAGCTATCGATAATTACCTAAGTAAGTATTAAGGTGCAGAATCAGATTAAGTTTAGGTGCAACCTTAGGTTGCAACAGTAATCTTAGGTTTTTGTATTATTATTAAAAAGCAGGTTCATTGCGACAAAGATCAGAAGACCTGTCTGTCAGGGAATGTCAAAAACACTGTATACTCTGATTCATAATCATGTAAAGTAAACTGACAGATGTCAATGATAAGTTTCTATGCATTTTGACATTTTGCATGTGTCAAATTGAGTGATAATGTATAGGGATGACACATTGACATCTGATATGTTTACATGATTTATGAATCAGAGTATAGTCTTACTACACTTGTAAAGGAAAAATCGTCAATTCCGAATTTTTGCACCTGCCAAATATTTAAATCTACTTGTTTCTAAAACGAAACGTCAAAGCCGTTTTTGCAGTTTCGTTACTGCAGCCTGATGCAGCCATACATCAGAATATATCGCGCGGATTCAAACATCCAGCTACAGATATTTTATCAAAAAACCAGCAACAAACGCTAAACGAAATCCCACTGACTGAATGAATAAAAAAAATGCGCCAGACAATCGCACCAATCAACCTGCTCAAACTAGGGCAACCACTATACTATGAGTGACTGATGACGGTAATTATCTGGGGGCGTCAACCCAGAACAGAAAGACCCTTAAAACTTAGAAAATATAGTTTCCTAAACTGACCTTACCGGGAATCGAACCCGGGACCTTTCGGGTTTCAGGCGAAAACCTTAGCCACTGCGCCATCGAGGTCGAATAAAAAAGAAACGTATGATTTAACTGCCCGGCTTTCGGCTCAGTTTTGTATTTCGCACACGTCACTCAGGCTTAATTTAAACACCGTCCTTGATTTACTTTTTATCATCCTTAATTCTGCTTTTTATTTATGGAGTTTCTCATCCCAGCAGACTCTCTGCCCTTGGGACATCTAATGTGGCTAGGAAATGCCCACTTTTAGCTACACACAATCTTGATGTAACAGTTTATAGACAGAAAGTAAACCACCTTATACTGTCATTGGTAGTATACTTTTTATACTGCCAAACGCGCAAAGCTCAGCAAAAGTCCGTGCTGGCCCAAGAGGCCAACCCTGACACTGGTTTTCAGCGAACCCTTTGAACACTATCGCGAACTTATTCCATTTCCATCTATCATTTGCACGAAGGGAAGAGATTATGAAAGAAAATAAGCTTTTTTATGATATAGGTGGCTGACGAGCAGACGGATCACCTGTTGGTAAGCGATTACCTCCGCCCATGGACACCTGCCACACCAGTGTCACAAGTGCACTGCGTAAACTTTTTAACTAACCTTTCCCTGTATTGAGCCTCCGGTACCCTCCCTCACGCAGCTAAACACAGCGCATGTTCTGCTTCACGCCGGTTTTCTGTGAAGACGTGGTATTACTCCGGTCGGGCTGGCCCATCATGACGAAGAGTGGCTCTCCTGTTGCAATCAATATGTTTTATCTCTTCCAGCAACATGCCCCTGAAGACCCTAACGTTCCCCGGCGGCACGGACAGCCGCTTCATCCGGGAGGTGGGCGTGCGCGCGCTCGGCTTCTCGCCCATGGCGCGCGTGCAGCCCGGCCTGCACGCGCACGACGAGTGCCTGCACGCCGACACCTTCCTCAATGGCATCCACATCTACGAGAGCCTCGTGCCCGCTCTGGCCAATGTGGCCAGCTTCTAGGCGAGGTGGGCGTGCGCGCGCTCGGCTTCTCGCCCATGGCGCGCGTGCAGCCCGGCCTGCACGCGCACGACGAGTGCCTGCACGCCGACACCTTCCTCAACGGCATACGCATCTACGAGAGCCTCGTGCCCGCTCTGGCCAATGTGGCCAGCTTCTAGGCGAGGTGGGCGTGCGCGCGCTCGGCTTCTCGCCCATGGCGCGCGTGCAGCCCGGCCTGCACGCGCACGACGAGTGCCTGCACGCCGACACCTTCCTCAATGGCATCCACATCTACGAGAGCCTCGTGCCCGCTCTGGCCAATGTGGCCAGCTTCTAGGCGAGGTGGGCGTGCGCGCGCTCGGCTTCTCGCCCATGGCGCGCGTGCAGCCCGGCCTGCACGCGCACGACGAGTGCCTGCACGCCGACACCTTCCTCAACGGCATACGCATCTACGAGAGCCTCGTGCCCGCTCTGGCCAATGTGGCCAGCTTCTAGGCGAGGTGGGCGTGCGCGCGCTCGGCTTCTCGCCCATGGCGCGCGTGCAGCCCGGCATGCACGCGCACGACGAGTGCCTGCACGCCGACACCTTCCTCAACGGCATCCACATCTACGAGAGCCTCGTGCCCGCTCTGGCCAATGTGGCCAGCTTCTAAGCGAGGTGGGCGTGCGCGCGCTCGGCTTCTCGCCCATGGCGCGCGTGCAACCCGGCCTGCACGCGCACGACGAGTGCCTGCACGCCGGCACCTTCCTCAACGGCATACGCATCTACGAGAGCCTCGTGCCCGCTCTGGCCAATGTGGCCAGCTTCTAGGCGAGGTGGGCGTGCGCGCGCTCGGCTTCTCGCCCATGGCGCGCGTGCAGCCCGGCCTGCACGCGCACGACGAGTGCCTGCACGCCGACACCTTCCTCAACGGCATCCTTTTCTACGAGAGCCTCGTGCCCGCTCTGGCCAATGTGGCCAGCTTCTAAGCGAGGTGGGCGTGCGCGTGCTCGGCTTCTCGCCCATGGCGCGCGTGCAGCCCGGCTAGTGCCCTGGTCTGTTAGTGCCCTGGTATGCTAGTGCTCTGGTCTGCCAGTGCCCTGGTCTGCTAGTGCCTGCGAACATCTTCCTAAACAGAAAGCCCACCTTCGAAAGCTTCGTCAACGAAGTGGGCGTGCTACACGCCCTAAACCAGTGCTTATGGGTAGACTTCTTCGTTCATTTCGTCTCCATCTATAGTCTGCGGCATGAAACAATAGCGGTGACCTTGAATGCGCAGAAACCAATTTTAGTAGAAAGTTTTCTTTTTTACAAGTGCGCAAACTAACGGTCATCGCCATTGTTAGATACCGGGGACTATACAAGACACTTTTGCCCGGACCTCGCCAACATTCTAATTAATTAATTATTGAATTGTACATTAAGCATTATATTATTATAATAAAAATCTTTAAAACATGCTTCTCATTTACACTTACTTACCTACTGTTTTTATGCAAAATTTCTGCTAGTGGCCATCTCTTTGGTAATCTCGTTGGGTCCGGATATAAGGCAGAATATACACAAAGCAACAACTTTTAAGATATCATTTCACTAGCTCACACGAGTAATAAATCAGCTCAGCACCATAGTTTTGCGCTCAAAAACAGATATAGCTCTATCTCTGGGAAGTGGGAAGTAGGTACTTCCCATAAGGTATTTAAGGATAAGGTATTTAAGCTTAATTCAACAGGTTTAAAATTTAAATAATAAACATTCATGAAAAACCGGGTCGCCGCCATAATGGATATCAATTACCCAATATTATTACCCGGAACAGTCCCCAGTTCCGCATAACTTAGCTTAAACTCCCGGAAAATCGTACGTAACCGGACACCTGGTCGCATGTAACTCTTATTGCCTGCGTCGTAAAGGCTGTTATGGCCTGCCAATAAAGCATCTGGCCATTCCGGGCCCGATGGTGCAGTAAACTAGTGATGTGCCGCGGACGTTATTGTGGCTATAAATTTGATTGTGACAATTCATTACGTACGGTACAGTTTATAGTTAAAGTGACAAATGCTACTGCTATGCTGGTTGATGGAAGATACGAGAGCATTCAGACCTAACTGCTGCAGTTAGAGACGTTAATTAAACTTTAATTGTCACTTAAGTAAAAATATTGACCTATATTTTGATAGACATAGAGACTATCCATAGTTATGATAATGAGCATTAAGATTACAGGACGTCTCTGAGTGCGGCAATTAGATACGATTATTATAGGTAGTAACTTGATCCCACGCCGTCTGTAATCGACAGTTGTACACCCTTATTATTTAATTAATGGGTACATACATACTCAAGTACTACTAAAACAAAACTTTCCAGCTGAATTTCTTCGGTTCTAAGTATAATGGATTCCTTGAATTTAATACATATATCGGGAGGTACAATTGGAAGTACATAGATCAGTATATTTTTTATGTATTTTGAACGTTAAACAGCCGAGGGCCCAGCTGGGAAGATCAGGCACTGTATCGTAATTTCTGCCAAAACGATTGAGGTACATAAAAATAATAAAAAATAATAAAACTTTACTGAAAAAATCGTCAGAGCAATCAAATACACAAGTCTACTTATACTAAGGGAACAATTATTAGTTTGCTGCCAAAACTAGGAGTATCCTGTATCTTAGGCAGAAACAAAAAGAACATTCAATTCTGTTGATAAACTCGAAAGGTGCATTGAGCAACTGAAGCATTGACATTAGTTTTACAAGTCTAGCTCGGGGGGCCCTGGTAGGAAGGAACTTTAGCGTGTAACTTTAGCGTTAAACACTATTCGGTATCTTAACAAACTACCTCTTGCTATATTAGACAGTGAATTACGAGCTCCAAAGTATTAAGTAATATGCAATGCAGGTGCAGGTACAGGCCGCCGGGGCCAACAAAATTGTAGACCTGTTGCTTGCACAAAATTACCAATTTATGCCCCGAAGCCGGAACGAGGGGTGGGGCCACTTCCTCCCACTTCCTGCCACTTACGATATTAGTGGACTATAACATGCCACTCATGCCGGTCTAACTTTATGCTATATTATTGGCTGTGTCTGGCCGTAAGTACTGTTTCAGACATTTACAGACCGAGGCAAACGATTTTATAGAAATAGTAGATAAGTAGGTACAATTTAATTTGTAACAAAATGATACTCGCTAAAATTCTTACAATAAAAGCAAATGGGCTCGCCTTCTCTCACTACTCGCCTCGTCGTTCTGGGATAAATACCTTGTTAAAATACCTATTACCAATTGTTCCCTGGTCGAGCAACATACTTTTTCTGATACCTTCACTCACTCCTGTTCAATCTGCAAGATATCTTCAGTTGCATTTAGAGTTTCGGAGCTACGCCTATTTTTTATGTGATCGGTGGCAGACGAGCCGACGGATCACCTGATGGTAAGCGATTACCGCCGCCCATAGACAACACCAGCAGAGTCACAAGTGCGCTGCCAACTTCAGCCATGATTCAGGATTTAATAAGTCTGATAATTAAATGGAAGCGACTGCCGTCCTTGACCTTCGCAGCCCATGAAGATTTTCAACCGAAACCCAATAAGTATCTACTTCGAGAAAATGGCAACCCTGTTACCCACCCATTTTTAAGCAAGTCGTAAAACTGGGCCAAATTAGTAATTTAGCACGACGCTACGCATTGGGCAAAGAAGGAAACTTTGCTGTAACGAGTTTGTATATTTAATACAAATAGCATCCTTACTGTAGCGTGCCTGGCACCGCGGGCACGGGGCGGATTTGCATTCTCTACACAAGGTGTTTAAGCAGGTAAATGGTTTAAATTGTTTCATATAAATGTTCTACCTAAGACGTGAAACAATCCTAATCCTAACTATATTATTATAAATGCGAAAGTAAGTAATTCGGTCTGTCTGTCTGTTACTTATTCACGCCAAAACTACTGAACGGATTTCAATGAAATTTTCAAAGAACATAGGCACTTTTTGCTGGCTGTGAAAAGGGGTTGTGCGGGGTAAAAAAGCGGGGGGGGGGGGGGGGGGGGGTGTTTTTTTTTAAATAATTAAAAATGCTACCCAAAGATACTATTCCGCAAGGACAAAGTCGCGGGTAACAGCTAGTTTTGATATATTTTTGAAAAATGGAAGGATACTAGACTCTCATTCACTTTATGATTCTAGGGTCCTTCCCTTTAAGTTCTTCGTAGAGATTAGAGCAAATATGATAGTTAAATTGATAGCAAAGAGAACCTACTTACGTTTCGACATACGGTTGGCTAACAGCCAATGCGTCGAAAGGGTCTTCTTAAAAGACCATCTAATTAAACTTATGCTACCAAAATGGTTGCCACTCAGCATTATGTCACTGCTTAGCAATGATACATTCACACAACAGCGAATGGTATTATGTGGCACCAGACCGAGTCAGGGTTATTTCAGTAACTAGGAATCGCAAATACGCAGCCGTAGTCAGCCTTCCGATGTTCCGAATCAATTAGACCAGCGCATCGACTACGCTGAATAAACATGACAGCCCTCCTGAAATATACACGATCGTTGCTGCTCCGCCTGCCTGGCTCCGGTGTTGCCTGGTTAGTACTTCCGATGTTAGATCCCTCTCTCTCTCTCTGTCTCCATCACCATCCCAGCGTGTCATCCTTTTTTGTCATCCTAGTTGCATCTAGGATTGTCAGACGTCCGGATAAAGGGACTTCGGAGAGCTTCCGTGGGATTGATACCACGGCATCACAAAAGACCGGCGTAAAGCAGCGCCTATGCTTTGTTTCGCCGAGTGAGTGAGGGTACCGGAGGCTCAATTAAGGGGAAAGGGGGTAAAAGGTTGGCAGCGCACTTGTGACTCTACTGGTGTTGCAGGTGTCTATGGGCGGCGATAATCGCATACCATCAGGTGATACGTCTGCTCGTCTGCCACCTTTCACATTAAAAAAAATCCAGACAAGGTTGCATGTCCGGCCTGTCCGGGTTTTCTTAGGCTTTTCGCGCAGGTGACTACTACAAGTCTCTGGGGGACGACGATGTCGTAGTACATGCGACAAGCCTCCGGGGGACCTGCTCCTGTCTACGACAAGCCGCTGGGTATCGGTGCTCGTAGTCAATGCGGTAATTAATATAGTCACTAAACGTGTTAGCGGATCCCCATACCCACGAGCGAGCCTCAGCCCTTTGATTAATATAATCAAAGCCTCAGCCTGGGCCGAGCGAGGAGTACGGTACCTAAATAGCAGCTCCAAGCACCCGCGCACTCACTTTTTACGGAGCAGTCGCGTTTGGGAAATAAGCAGAGAGTGTTCAAGGTGTTTTAGGTGTCCTAGGTGTTCTAGGTTTAGTTATGTAGCTTTAGGTTTTAGTAATCCCAGTTGTATTTCCTATTGGTTCAATAAATCATAACTTTGTAATTTGAATCATGGTAGTTTTCGGTCAACCTTAGATTGGCAAAAGGACTATTTACGAAAATTCTTAAATTCTTAACACCCAACTCCCTCGTGATACCGGGTAGGGGAGTGCTTTTCTCCTCCCTCGGGCCTTGTAGTACTTCACTTCTTCGTCTTAGGTACTTTGATTTACGAGCATTTTGCCTAATCTCTCCGCTCGATCTTCAGGCGGTACCTAATTCTCGCGGTCTTTAAAAGTGCTCTTAAAATACTAAGCTACACTTTTTTAAAGGTCTCCCTGAAAGTTATCAACGATAAGCCGGTGTTATGTTCTTTTTTTGTGTTTCACGTCTTATTGTCTAAATTATTAGGCTGTTGTTGTTTGTTTTATAACCAGTAGCGCTACCATGAGTTACAGTGACAGAACTCGCTAGCGTCTGCGTAAAAAAAATGTATGAAAAAGTGTACAGCGCCTCTAGCGGTCACTTGAGAAACTAAAATCTGTAGTATCGAGTTGTCAAATTGAAACGTATTCGCTAGCGAGTAGCGTTTACGTAGCGGTACGAGTTGACATTGAAAACTGACATAACGTAAACTATTGCTCTGTCTCTTTCAAATGCATCACAATGAAAGAGACAAAGCGATAGTTTTCGATAGCTTTCTGCGTAAACAATAACGCACTCGCTATCGAGCTAACGCTAGGCTAGCCAGGTTTACGTGTTCAATCGAAATCTATTCAACGCCCGTTTACTCGCTATCGACTGTAGTAACGTTACGTTACTTTTCGATGCCAACTCATGGTAGCGCTACTGAGCAAAAGATATGCGCCAGACAACAATAGTCATTTAGTCTCAAACTTTTTCATTCTCTGTACTATAACCAGGGTTTGTGAGGATCAAGACACAAGATAATTTTACCAAAGTTCGTTTATAAATTTGGTAAAAAGTTGTTTCAAATAACAACAATCGATCATATCAAAGGTTGTACTGTATAACTGTTCACAAATGCATCCTGTTAAATACAATCCATCGCAATCTATGACAGTCATTAGTACGTGTTACTAAAATCCTGGCAAGCTAATGGTTGAAACATGTTCGTCGCACAATCAGCGGAAGCTATCCAATTAATTCATTATGTACTTTTGTAACTATGTTTTGCCAATTTAATTATTTTTATTTAGGCAAAGGATTGTAAGTATATTATAGCAATTTACCTAATTATCTTTATTTACAAAGGACGCAATGGTATGACATACATTTGTATCACGCTTCGTTGTAAGGACAAAGGAACGCATGTGTTTCCTTGGCAACGAGTAAATTTTTTGAATGGTGTCGCAGAGATATGAGCGGTTTCTTGTCCGAGACTCCAAGATGTGTAACTAGTCGTAACGTCGAATAAGTATTTAACTTTAACTTTCTGTCTGTGATGAATTTGGTAAAAAGTAGGCATCTACATATTAGAAGAAAAGAAAACATACTGCGGCTGACACAATGAGTCTATCTTTTCCCTGGGAAATGAATGGAAAAGTGATGTGATACGTAGGAATGAACTGTCATCAGCGGTACTTCCGAACCGATACGATCTACAAACCTTCAAAAAGCGAGCGTATTCCTTCTTAAAAGGTCGGCAGCGCATTTGCGACTCATCTTGTGTTGCGGGTGTCCATGGGCGGCGGTAATCGCTTACCATCGGGTGATCCGTCTATTCGTCTGCCCCCTATCTCATAAAAAAAAAGGTACAAACTACAATCAATCAAAATTTCTTTGTATTAAACGAAACGTGCTTGACATAAAGATGAAAATCGGTTGAACAAATTTTCCAGTTTTGTATACATTGATGTACGATTGTCCCAGTCGCGGATCCATGGTTGTGGGAACTGTGTGTATGCCTATCTATACTATTTATAAAGAGACAACTTCTATAGACAACGACAAGGACAAGGTAAACCGAAAACACGAAACGCTTGCGCGATGTAATTGAGCACAACGCCATCTATTGGTTCATTTCTGAATTACGGTCCCGAAGCGAAGTGAGGGCGGGCCACTAGTCCTTAATAAACTTGTACTACTTAGTACATTTAATAGACTTAGGTACTTCGATCAACTTAGGCTCAGCTAGCAGTGACAGGAGAAACCTACGCGGAGATTTCCAGTCTAAGAGTGAGGTGGGAAGAGGATGAGAGAGGGGGCGTCGCTGAGCCCACGCACCTAGCTTGTCCGTACCGTCATACATTCGTAAAATCTGTAGGAATTATTTTTATCTTTTTCTGACATGTTTCTAATTTCCCCAACCATCATCCCTGTAGAGACACGTCGCCCGTGATATAGGTGAGGCCGAGAACTGTCGAGGAAATAATGTGACTGACGTAAATTGAATTGATAAATAATATATAGCAACAAAAGTAAACGTGCACATCACTACCTTTTCATAGCAGAAAAGCTTACGGATTTTTTATTTGCTGCCATTATTCTGAAGACGCTTGGACAACAAAACTTTTTTTTTTGTGTTACTGACTAGTGGCCACTTTTTTTCGGGACATTAATTCCACTCAGTACCAATAGATGGCGCTGGACGTCGATTGACGACGAAAGACGAATGTCGAAAATCTCTAAATCACCGGCGGCTCAAAATCATCATACTCGTAAAAAAAATACGACTTCAATGTCGAATGCACAAGAATTGTCCTCCTGGGTAGCAATTATCGTGCACTAGAATTTTGTATGGACGAATGTATGAAATATCTAAATTCTACATCAATGTCGAGGGCGCGAGAATTGGTCCCCAGGTCACAAGCGGACTGGAGGCGCACGATCGTCTATAGCGGCCAGTACGGAACTACTATATTTAAACATCCGTTTATATCAATTACTAGTAGCCCGCCCTCACTTCGCTTCGGGACCTTAATTCAGAAATGAACTAATAGATGGCGCTGTGCTCAATTACATCGCGTTAGGACAGCGATGCTCTGTTTATTTAGATCAGTGGGCAAGAACGGTCCTTCCTTACTTTGATTTCGAGCATGGACCTATAGATTTTTCAAATCTATTTATGTGATAGGTGGCAGACGAGCAGATGGATCACCTGATGGTAAGCGATTACCGCCGCCCATAATCACCTGCAACACCAGTCACAAGTGCGCTGCCAACCTTTAACTTCCTTTAATTTTCCTTCCAATGCAAAGATATCATGACAATTTGAGGCGATTAGATATTATTGACGCCGAGTATACCATAAAACTAGTAATAAGGTAATTTATGAATAGTCTATTACCTATTCATCGTGAGTGCTATCCTTGTCGTTTATGTTCCATAGCGTGACAAAGTTACGGAAGCTGAGAGATGTGTTTTAGAGCGAAACGGCCAATCGCCCGAGGCTGCCGGACCCGAAACGGCCATCAAACCCTCGCATATCTCTACTCGTTTAACTACATTTACCTTTAGGGGCATGTTGACCTAAAAAACTAGTAACAGAACATGAATCAATGATTTTTTTAAAATTTTTGTCTGTCTGTTGTTTGTTTTTCTGTTGTCTGTTTGTCTGTTTATCTGTTTGTCTGTTTGTCTGTTGTTCGCGCTAATCTCGGAAAACTGATCTCAACAATCGTATGAAACTTTTTTTATGTATAGCTGTAATATCAGGGCAACTTATAGGATATATAACATTTTGAAGACCAGGCTCCTTGATGTAGAACCACAACAGCCCAGCTAAACTATAAGAGGTAGGTCAATGGCACCTTAACACAAAGTTGTTCAGATTGATGAGCAGTTTATGATGCCATGAAAAAAATCAAAGATCATGGAACATCTGGTTTGGACCTCTAAGAGCCCAGCTCCACTATAACAAATAAGGAATGAAATGGAATGGAAAATTGTCAAATGTGATGAGCATTTTTGGATGAGATCCTATAAGGAAGGATATTCCGAACTTAAACCCCTAATGGAGCGAAAAGGGGGTTCAAAGTTTGTTCATGGGACTACGTGGTTCCTTGGCCCAATTTACTCCAACTTTTGCATAAACATTCTTTGACAGAATTGATGGATAAAATATAAGATTCAAACTTAAATAGAATACATACATCCCCTAATGGAATAAAAAATAATTTGGGGGTTCATTAGAAGTTGATATTTTAAATATTAAATGGGTTTGCACTTGACCTCATCTCACCTGATGGAGAGTGACAATGAGGTCTAAGATGTAGCGTGCTTTCCCAGAAGAAGCCTATTCACTCTCGACTTAAAGACACCCAAATTGTAGCTCTCTGGAAATACAAAAGCCGGCAAGTTGTTCCATTCCTTAGCATTTCGTATAAAATATTAATGAGCCGCCTTAAAAATCTATTAACCTATAAACGAACATTTATAATTAGTAATATTTTTGTTAAATTGTATTTAAATAAACATCTTTAAGTCAAGAGTCATAAAGTTCACGCAAACGAAGTTGCGGGCGGCCACTAGTCTCTTTATAAATAGAATAGGAGAAATAGGAGATTTGTAAAATATAACGCGAAAGTTTAAAAAAGTGAATTCAATTTCGTTGTAGAAACTCTGAACATATTTTTTTAGCGTACCTACCTAACCCGTAAAATCTCGCCAAGGCTAATCAGGCATGAACCAGTTCGACCGAAGCAAGATTTCAAAATAAAAATAGAATTGAGTGTTGGAAACAAAAACAAACAACACCACAGCACAAAATAATTACACACACAAAGTAGGCTGCCCACTGAGAGCTAAAAACGTGTCATGTATTCACTCATGCCGGGCAACAACCCTAGCATATGTCAACGAACTCTTCTAAATTCAAAATCAGGCTGATTCTACCTTCTGTGTGTAATTATTTTGAGACCACAGTACCTAATTTACTTAGACCTAGGTCCGCCTTTGTTTTTAGTTGATGTTTATTTAGGACAGCGATGCTCTGTTTATTTAGATCAGTGGGCAAGGACGGTCCTTCCTTACTTTGATTTCGAACATGGACCTATAGATTTTTCAAATCTATTTAATTGATATGTGGCAGACGAGCAGATGGGTCACCTGATGGTAAGCGATTACCGCCGCCCATAATCACCTGCAACACCAGTCACAAGTGCGCTGCCAACCTTTAACTTCCAATGCAAAGATATCATGACAATTTGAGGCGATTAGATATTATTGACGCCGAGTATACCATAAAACAGGTAATAAGGTAATTTATGAATAGTCTATTACCTATTCATCGTAAGTGCTATCCTTGTCGTTTATGTTTCCATGGCGTGACATAGTTACGGAAGCTGAGAGATGTGTTTTAGAGCGAAACGGCCAATCGCCCGAGGCTGCCGGACCCGAAACGGCCATCAAACCCTCGCATATCTCTACTCGTTTAACTACATTTACCTTTAGGGGCATGTTTAAAGTACACACGTCCAAAAAATATAGGTACAAAATATCAATCTATAAGTTATGATAGAATTTAATAAGCTAGTAACTGGTTATATTAACTAAAATCATTTATTTCTATAACCCTTGTTGACAAATGTGGCCGAGACTACCCAGTAAGTTGTCTTAGACACTTGTGTTGGGTATGTCCCGTTACCCGCAACTTCCCTTACGGCTATGATTTAATAACTAGTTAACAGTAGAATGTGTGAGTGTGTGTAGGTATGTGATTGATTAAGCTACTATTGATTGATTTTTCTATTTAGCCCTATATCATCCCTTGCTTGAAAAAGGCTTTTTTTACTATAAATCGGTTTATTACATTTATTAGGTAATACGAGTATTGTCATTTTTCTCATAAGTAAAAGGTTTGTAGTTTTTTTCGTTTTATTTTCTTGAAACGAAAAATCTTGAAACTACACGTACTTAGTGCTTCCATGTAGGTACTATTAAGTATTCTGTGGTGCTTCTAAATTAATTTCATTCTATAGATCGTTGAGGTAACCAACCAGATAAAATCTTGGATCTCCCCTTGATTATGTCCACTATTCTCGTATTACTAGGATATTAACATTTATGACATAACCTTGTCCTTATTTTCAGCTCTAAAAACACAAAGACCAGCAAAGACAAATACAACTCCGTGTGGAAATATCAACATAATGTCAAGGGGGAAATAAATTGCCCAGTTGATTCAACGTTAAATTGTTACAACTAGACTTTTTATTTTTCTTCGAATGCTGCGCCATTGCGGGCAATGCAGTAGAAGTCCGTTTTTATTCCTTCCAAACTTATTTTATTTCCAGTGGGACGTTACGAATTACATTGTGAACCAGATATTTGGTACTAGTACGCTAGCACGAACTTTTCAAGAAATTGTAAGGTTATCGTATCGTGCTAGGATTACGCTAGTACCTATTCAGACTGAAGCACCTTCGATAACGTATCGTAGTACCATTACCATTTCCTTCAATGTATTTGATACGATAGTTGTACATAGGTACTATAATGGACGGGCGCTCACGTTACGATACGATCCTTTATGACGTTTGTGCGTTCAATTTCAGTTCCACTCACGTACGATAGAGAGAGCTCTTAAATTTTACTTTTCCTCGACCCAGGAATCGAACCCGGGACCCCGAGATCACGGCCCGGTACTTAAACCACTAGACCAACTACGACGGGGCGTCAAATCAAATAGTTGGGTCAAAGGTGGAATCATAGAAAATGGAAAAAATTTCCACTGACAGAATTTTGCAATTTTCTTTAACAAATGTAGTTAGGTAGGTATGGAATTTACAAAGTAGGTAAGTACCGTTTTCTCTAAATGAAATTATGTACAATATACGGGTGTAAGGCGAATACTGCAATGTTTGTAGCTAGCACCGGCCATTGTTAGTGCTTCTAGCTGAATTTATCTTCATTTATTATAAAACTAACGAGAAAGCTCAATCTTGTTCACAAAGAGCTGCTCTCGTACATTCTCTCATCATACTCATATTTCTCTCTTGAAGCACGTTTTAACTGCACGTCAAAAACAAAAAGCTAGGGAATTCGGTTCGGCCAGGTATGTTTTTAGCCAGGGTATAGTATATCTTTATCAAACACAGGAACAAATACATGGTTTAAAAAAACCTCCGTTCATATGAACCCTTTATACTACACAAGCGTGACTACGCTAAAAGTGTCGCCGTCAATAAAATTTATTCGCAAAATAGCGCTATTTGGTATTTTCGCTATGGATTAGGGAGAAAAATAAAATGTAATAACGGTATTTATCGGACAGCCCTTTTGGCATCACTTTTCCAAACGCTTTCAAAATGGAATTGTGTATGTAGTGATCATAGAGTAAGATAATTAGAGGTTTATAAAATATGTACTCAAAACGAACGATGATTTGAGTGGCAATATAAGACTCGAGGTGAACTAGTCGGGTTGACTGGAGAAATAATTTATAGCCAGATTCCGGCGCCCGGGTATCGAGTTTTATCTCCACGGCTATTTATTACGAGGGTTAGATTTTAATAACAACGACTCCTCATAAAACAGGTAGGTACGTGATTTAGGATGAAACTATAAATCTCATGAAAGGTCAAGCAAAGTGGAGCTTCCAGCATAGAATTTCGAAGTGTCACTTATCGTAAGTAGCGGACATAGTATTCATTAACTGTGGTGGACGCCGCGCGCTTATGTACTCATGCCGGGCAACAACCCTAGCATATGTCAACGAACTCTTCTAAATTCAAAATCAGGTCAAAGTCTAACTTCTGTGTGTAAAATAATGTGGTCGAAAAGGCGTTTTTGCCCGTGCATAGACTAATAGTAGAAGATCCGAACTTACATCGACCTTCACCGGGCTGATAATCGAATGAAATATCCTTTATGACAAATTTTATATACTAGAAAATATATTAAAAATAGGTTTGCTAAAAAAGTCCTGGACAGACTATTTTTAATTATTTTTTTAAAAATAAAATGTTTAACTAAATTTTGCAACATTAAGATATATAAGAAAATTTCATTCTTACTTAAAGTATAAAACGTATAGAATGTGCCGCCATTAGGTTGTCTATTATTTACCTGGACAGAGTACTCGGTTGTCAGGTATAAATAGGTATGTCGATGGCAGTTTACCTTCACTTGAAATGATAATAAAAAAATTGGCGGCCTGTCTCTCTCATTTTTTAATACGCCCCGTTGGTCTAGTGCAAGGTTTCTTAACTTTATGCAGTCACGGACCACTAACTGAATTCAAAAACCTCTACGGACCCCTGTCAAAGAATATTTTAGGAAAAAAGAACCTTTTATGTAGTAATCAGTTTATTGCACAAAAAATGTTTATTGGTAGTTTACTTACACTTAGGCACTAATACTTAATTAGGGTACTAAATTAGTGGGAAGGTGCTCATTGTTGAAGGGCCCGTGCCCCAGTAGTGGGGACGTAAATTGGCTGATGATGATGAGCTGCTGCGGACCCCTGAAACTCATATTACGGACCCTTAAGGGGTCTGTGGACCCAACTTTAAGAAACCTTGTTCTAGTGGTTTAAGTGCCGAACGGTGGTCTCGGGGTCCCTGGTCGAGTACAAGTAGGTAAGGTTTCGAATTTTTCGAACATAGCTCGGGTTTTTGATCATCAATCTGCATGAGGCAAGCGTGGTGATTAAGCCTAATCCCATCATTGCATAGTAGCGATGACTTGATTTCTATGAAGGAGGCCTTTATCCTTCAGTGGGACAGTATTAAAGGACAGTATTAAACTTTACTTTTATTCTCCTTAATTCCTAGTTGCGTCCAATGCTGCCGCTATGGTACCCGGGTACGCTTACTTCAGGTTATAGGGACTCTGTTAATTACAGAAGTGATTGCTGCCTGACCTTCGCAACCCTTTTTAACAGGGGAACCAGACTGACTGAATCATGGCTTCTACACGTTACAGAATCTATGCAAACATCGTGAGGAAAACTGCATAAACATGCGTTATTTGGGATCTGTAGCGCTACCATGAGTTGACATCGAAAACTGGCATAACGTAAACTATTGGTCTGTCTCTTTCAAATACATCACAATGAAAGAGACAAAGCGATAGTTTTCGATAGCGAGGATAGTATTTCAAACTCATGGTAGTGCTACTGCTCTCAAGTGACATTTAAGTTTTGATTTTATATAGTCATCTCTCCATCTTCTTCTATTGTTTGTTTATAAACGTGGCAGTGCAACTGTGAAGCATTATACTGATACTCGTATTGTCTTTTTAACCGACTTCAAAAACGGAGTGTTCTCAATTCGACCGTATATATTTTTTTTCTACAACTGCTTTTATTTTAACGCAGCTTTTTCTTCAACTGGCTTCAAACACGGAGGTTCTTCCTGCGCCATTATCACGCTCTTCCGTTTACTGTCATAGACAATGCAGATTTATGGAAGCAAGTCCAAATTCTGACCAATTCTGTTTGTATTCTGGACAAAAGCGGTCCGTGGCTTTTCCAAAATGACTTTTGATTGACGGCCTATTGTTTCTGATCTCTGCGCCATGTTTCCGCTTCCTGGTAGCTGCTGGCATCGAAAACTAACCTTGTAGAAAACTGTCTACCCTAATAAACGGATAGATAAACTGCGATATCAATTAATATCTAGTACTCTATGGCGCAGTGGCTAAGGTGTTCGTCTGAAGCGCGAAAGGTCCCGGGTTTAATTCCCGGTCAAGTCAATTTAGGAAACTACATTTTCTTAATTTTCTTGGGTCTGGGTGTTCAGGGATAACGCCCCCAGTAATTATCATCACCTGGTACTCATAGTACAGGGGTTGCCCTAGTTTGAGACCAGGTTGATTGGTGTGATTGTCTGGCGCATTTATTTATTATCTATCTGTTTGATGTAGATTTAGCTGTAAGTTTCATAAAAGAGTTTAATTCGTGAAGTTACGAGTATGTATCTTGGAAACAAGAGTATTTACATGCTTGCGAAACACTTAGGTTTGACCGGATAGGTAAACCTCGAAGTCCCTGCCTGCGTTGTCACGCTCGTCCACTGCTGGACATAGGTCTCCCCCAATGCACGCCACCGCTCCCGATTTTCGGCCACTCTCATCCAGCTCACTCCAGCCAGCCTTCGAATGTCGTCATCCCATCTTGTAGCAGGGCGTCCAACACTACGTTTACTCCCTATTAATAATACTAAAAGTGTCTTTACTTCCATCAACCGTACCTAGATCAGGATTTCAATTCACTTAAACACAAGAAAACAAATCTACAAAGAAACAGCAAATAGGGAAATAAATAAATACCAAATGGACTTGGTCGTCTTGTGTTGTTCGTGCTCAGCGGAAATTATACTCCGCTTAGTGGTAATTTGAGCAAGCTAATTCAATCAGCGATTAGTTTGTAAAGTAATACAATTTAAAAGGTAGTTACAGGCCTGGTTTTTTTTTATGATATGGGTAGGTGGCAGATGAGGCGATGGATCACATAATGAAGTAAGCGAATAACGCCGCCCATAAACACCTACAACACCATTGCAGTGGTGTCACAAGTGCGGTGTTTACCTTTTGACCCCCCTTCCCCTGGATTGGGCCTCCGGAATACTCACGCCGGTTTTCTGTGAGGACGTGGTATTACTCCGGTCGAGCCGGCCCATTCATGCCGAAGCGTGGCTCTCCCACTGGTGGGCAATTCTCGTGCACTCGACATGGAAGTCGAATATAGGTACAGATTTCTTACATTCGTCTATACAAAGTACAGTCGAGTTCAAAAATATGTTTACACTTTAGAACCATGGCACAGTACATATGTATAAGAAAACGACTTCCACTTTCTTATAAATATGTATTGTGGCAAGGTCCTAAATTGCCTCCCTGGGCCATTTGTCAGAAATTTCCTTGTTTTATTTTTAGATGTTTGTGGTGCAATAAAGGTGGAGTGCCACCTTTTCGTTACAATCCTGGATTGGTAATGAAATGGGAGTGTGATTTTAGTGATTCTGATTGTTCAATGCATGTCACATTAGTGTCACTGTTTTTGACATTGCTCTACGGGAAATTATAACAGATAGCAGCAAAATAGATGGATTTTAGAATGGTTCATATCCCTACCTACGCTTTCAGCTTTGCATAGCACAATAGTTGAACCAAAACATATCGAGACATTATTAACCATAACATAATATTTTCTTTTCTATTCAGACAGAATACACTCGTATCCCAAAAGGCTAGATTACAGCTATCCGGTTCGTCCAGTCGAACTCAAGTCCGGACTAGACCGGATATTGCCGGTTAGACTGCATCCGCCCGGAGAGTGACCATCCCTGCTGAAGCTAACATGCAGGAAAGTACGCCATCTTTGTCCTCGTATTAGTACAATGGAGAGCAATGTTGTCTTCTGAGTAAAATGTTTTTGTCTAGACTAACTACACAAAAAAACAAATTAATTTGGATAGGACCAGAGGCGGCGCAAGGCGTAGGCGATGTGGGCCACCGCCCACGGCCTCGCGGTACAAGGGGCCTCGCGCCTCAAAAAAATTTGGACGAGCTTAAAATCGGCTTTATCGGTCATCATCGTCGTAAAATCGACTGAAAAGAAAAGGGCCTCGCAAAATCAGTCTTGCCCACATCAAAATTAGATCTTGCCCCGCCACTGATAGGACTGAGAAAACCCCCAAATCTCATGCTTGTGATGTTTAACGAAAATGGATGGATGCTTAAGTAGGTATATCGCAAAAACATAGTTTTATGTACAATTTTCGCGTGATATCCGCCTTGTTATTTCATGTCGAAAATATAAAATAGAATTTTATATTCTTGACTGTACCTACATGTGTCGTTTCGATCTTTTAATGATTAGGTAAGGTCCATTTTCGAGCAATACTAGGAAACTGCTGTTTTTTTCATCCATCCACACTTCGGCATGGATAGGCCGGGCCTGCCTGAGTGATTCCACGGCGTCACAGTAAACTATCTTGGAATTTTTTTTTTATTAGACTATAGGCCAACGCTTTTTACATACATGAATATTTATTAAACCGTTCATAGAAATGTTGTCAATTCTTTTCTACATACATATACATAAGTAGTTACTTAATTCAAAATTGAGCGCTCCAGATCGGTAGTTCCTAATTTTTGGTGCAATACTGGCAATATTGGCTACTAGGAAAATCATTACAGTTTACACGGACCACAAGCCACCATTTGGCAAGAAAAGTCAAAAATCTAGAACGAGTGTGTTGGCTTATTTTTAGTTAGAATATTCATAATACTGTTATTAATTTACAACTAAGCTAACTTAATATTAGTATTTTACTGTGTTCGCACTAAGTGCTAGTGCTACGTGCACTCGCCTCCGGGAACCAATCAGAGCGGCGAACGAGATTAAGTTTAAAAGCAGTTTTCCGATTGCACCGACTTTATCAACTGGCGTAATTTATAAGTTTTCAACTCGAAACTATTTGTTACTGATTGTTTACTAAATTCTTCCGTTACCTTTTTATTCTAGAGGGATAAATGAATAAGTCGACCTTATGGTAAGTTACCATCACCGCCGCCCAAGAATAGTCACCTGCTATAAAATGAAAGCACCTTGCTTGACTCTTATACTGCGGCAATAAGGTTTATGTTTGAATGCGGGTGTTTACTTATTAGTGCACCTGACTGAATATCTGCGAGATCACAAAGATGGTAGACCTATCTGGGTCATTCTCATTGAAATGTCATTACATAGGTCCAGTACTTAAAAAACGAAACTGTTATTAATACCTCGTTTTCCAATTTACCTACATCGCCAAAGAATGCTGACTCGTATGTTGCCACTAACGAACACTTTTTCCACCAATGCGCGTGAACTTATATTAAATTTAAAAATATCGTCTCATATTTTGCAAATTGAGTCATAAATGTATGAAAAGTAGGTCGGCACAGCGGTGGCCAATTTAATTTGAACAATGGTTAATTTGCTTAAATGATGCACATAACTGCAGCCGTAAATTATATTAGTATGCAACACAACTGCATGCGCATACGAGCTATGGTAGCTCAGTGAATAAAAACACACCTTCCGTACGGATGCGTTGCAGTTCAAATCCGTGTATGCACATCTGGATTTTTCAAATCTATGTCTGTTTTCTCCGCTAGGGCCGTGATTTCACGGTCCCAGGTTGAACCATAGTATCTAAGAAAATTGTTACTAAACTTTATGGACACTAGTCTGAAATAAAAAAATATTTAATTTGATTTAATTTAAACTCCGTCCCACTCCGATCATTATAGAAATCAAATCATCGCTAATATACTATTAGGATTAGGCTTTATCACCACTTGTGTAATGCGGATTGGTGCACAAACATAAGGCATGTTTGAAAAATTCGAAGCAACCTTTCTGCTCGACCCGGGAATCGAACCCAAGACCCCGAGATCACAGCCCCGTACTAAAACCAATAGACTAACAAGGCGTTAGTCAATCAGGTTTCTAGCTATATACCTATCTATATGTACAAAAAATTGTGGCTGCTGCGGTAATTGTGTAATCAATTCCACTAATTAGTGCAATATATCACGTTCAAACTGAGTGCTAATTACATTCTATAATTACAGCGTGTTTTGTCTATAACCAGCAACATCTTAGTGCTATGATGCACGTTGTGGATAGTTGCTGAAACAAGTAACCAGTCAGTTGGTCTTCTAAAAGGGTTGCGAAGGTCAGAAGGCAGTCGCTTTATTGTAATTATCAGACTCCTCGAATCCTGAATCAGGTCTAAACGTACCCTGGGTGTTTCAAAACAAAAGTTGATTAGTTGGTAGAAAAGGTTATAAGTTGTAAGTTATAAGTTTATAAGATCTGCCTAAATTATTTATAAATTGAGCCCAACCGCAGCGGCAGCTCTATTGACTTCCTAAGAGTTAAGCTACTCGTACCTGTATAATTTTGAGAATTACAGTTTTCCTCCAAAACTGCAATTGTTAGGTTTTACCCAAAGTATTTCGCAAAATATTTTATTTTATTTTACATTTATTCAAAATCCACAGTACTTAAATTTAAATTACATATTTCTATGAAGATTACAGCGATGGATATAGGAATGCGAATGCGAATAGTAACATTTTCTAACTACTTATCACCATATAGCTTACAAATTCCTCATAGTAGAAAGTCTTCCATTTTCATCGAGTCCTTAATTATACATTATTACTCTGAAAGTCATTGCTGCACTACCTTACTACGTTTATTATGAAATCCATTTTTCGTACCAGAAGTTGCAGCAATAGCTTTCATTAAAAATAGACAATGGGAATGCCATACGTTTTAAACATTTAACGGGCAATAAACTACAGGCTCTATAAATTAAAATGCCATTTAGGCAAAAAAGACTAAAGAAAGCTACCATAAATACATATTGGGAATAAGTTTCAAAATAGAAACGTAGGTATAATGTAGGTGCATACTTTTAAAAAGTCTAGCTTATTAAGTATGTCGTGTTATGCTAATAAGTCATTATAACAGTTTACAGAATATCTATACAGTTATTTATAAAGAGATAACTTTTATAGACAACGACAAGGCTTATAGGTAAACCGAAAACACGGTACGCTTGCGCGATGTAATTGGACACACCGCCATCTATTGGCTCATTTATGAATTACGGCCCCGAAGCGGAGTGAGGGCGGGCCACTATTAAAATAAAAGAAGATTGTTATCTAATGTAACAATGACAATATTTACCTGTGATGTTTGCTTCCATTTGAATTAAATTGGGGATCCACATTGTTTGTGCTTCAAACGAAAAATAATTAACCTTTTTCCCAACGCAAAATTTGTCAAATTTTAATTATGTAAAAATCAAAGGTCAGAAATTAGGCAATTAAGAGGCTGTTACTTTGTAAGGCCTACTAATAATAATAGGTATCATAGGATCGTAATCCATGTCTGGTAGCATTCTAGCTAATATTTTAATTCGAAAGTAATTCTGTCTGTCTGTTACTCTTTCACGCCAAAACTACTGAACGCATTTGAATGAAATGGTATACAGATGGTCTAGACCCTGAGAAAGAACATAGGTTACTTTTTGTTGCGAAAAGGGGGCTGTAAGAGGCCAAAAGAGGAGGAAAATGATTAAATAAATTAAAATGCTACCCAAAGATACTATTCCACGCGGACGAAGTCGCAGGTAACAGCTAGTTTTCTATAAATAATTGTACTAAGTGGATATCCGAACCTGCGTCCCGACTGACGCTAATGCATGCTCTGACATGAGTGGAGTGCCTGTCTTGTTTATTGTCTGTTGTTGTTTTTACCTTCTACCGTAGCGGTAATTCGTGGTCAGTTACATAAGTAGTTATAAGACTATAAGCACTTTGAATCAATTATTTTCGAAAAATAGTGGAAACAACTTATGAATTCCAAGACACCTGCAACATCAGTTTTTTATCTGTGTCAGATTTTTTTTGTCTATCACAGAACCGTTTTCTTCCCGACTAACAATTAAGGAAATGCTACGAAACAAAAGAAAAACTCGAAGCTAAGAAGACAATACCTACATTAATAATACTGTAAATTATTTATTACGGGCTCGAACGAAGAAAGCGTAGGAAATCTCTATAAATTTAGCAGACTAAATTGAAGCCATAATTCTTGAGGAGCGAACCTAGGAAACTTAGCGCGGCCATTCT
Source organism: Cnaphalocrocis medinalis (assembly GCA_014851415.1). Taxonomy (NCBI): domain Eukaryota; kingdom Metazoa; phylum Arthropoda; class Insecta; order Lepidoptera; family Crambidae; genus Cnaphalocrocis; species Cnaphalocrocis medinalis. Next base: position 2,447,893 of record CM026284.1, read on the forward strand.
GGGCCGAATAATAGCGAAAGGCTTTATAGTCTTCAAACATATCTAGTATTTACGAGTATTAGGCTTGTTATATTACTATTAATAATACACATTCAAGAATCACGCATGAGTGCATGCATATATCTGCTAAAGGATTATAAATAAATTCACGTAACATCTCATAAATTGACCTGACTCCCTAGTAAGTAGCACTTGCACTATAGCACTTGTGTTATAGATATCAAACAAAAGGGGAGCACAAATATAATACTGAAATTTAAACTCACAAAAATGTACACATACATTATAAACTATTCTCTGAAAAAAGCAGAGCTTGGGGGAACCTTCGACCATTATTGAGAATTTAGTATCCGAAATGTTTCGATTTTTTTTTTCCTTCACTGCCGATTTAAGGTACCAGTACGCCCTGATTTTCTAAGATACATTTAGTTTTTTTTTTCGAGACCTAGGCACTAAAATGTCTAACAAGATATTTTAGCGCAACTGCGCAAGGCAGTTTTCCTATTCGTAAATCCGTAATTTTCGTCGCCCGGCCTAAATTCCTAAACAGCTCTTGTATGAGTCTCTGGGTTGGTTTCAATGCTTCTTGAATAAAATATTGGCTGATCGATACTTTTCGCCGTGCAAGCTCGCAAACACTATCAGCTTTTTAACTATTTTGTTCTTATTAAACTAACTGGTCACAGTACAACATTAGCGCAAGATAACCTATATTTAACTTACTCGAGTGTAGGTATTTTAAGAGTTTCCAGCAGTTGCCTGACGTTAGGTTCACTAAATTGGAAATGTCATAGCTAATGGACAAAGAATTGTACTTTCTACTTTCGAAATAAAAACAGTTATTTGGTTACACGTTGGGCGCCAGTTAAGTAATACGAGTATATCTTTTACTTTACAAACACATTCACATAGTCGATATAAGCTATACAATCATGTAATTGGTTGGCCGGCTCCTAAAATAAAGTTTCAAAGACTCAATAGTGTGAAAGTCATTACATTAGACACTAAAAATAGCTGGCATAAATAGAAGAGAGCTGTAATTATCGTTTTACTTTCAAAACGTTAACTTCGATTTGTATCCTAAAATAATTTTATATTATTCGTCATTGGAACCACACGAGTTCTAATAATATTGCAATAATAAACACACTAAATTATAAACTTGATCAAATATGTAAACGCCGTCTTCCAAAATGAACAGACAAAGAAGTGAGTAGAAACTAAAGTCAATAGTTACCGTAATACTTGAAATTTATATGGTATACTACCGAACTTTAGTCTGCCTATAAAGCGTCGGGAGCATCCATCCAAAAGTCACGAATGTTTTAAAATGTATTTTATATCCAGAGGCACGAACTATTCGTTTGTTTTGGTTTTGAACCTCATACTCGGAACATTGTCACATTTAGTTTATGAAGTAACTTGTTGTGGTGAATATAAAATAACTACAATGTAGAAGAACAGGCTATTTGATAATCAGAAAATATTTTATATTAGATAGTCTTTTTTACTCCTAATAAACAATAACATAATGATATCCACAAGTGTCTTAAGAAATCCAACTAAAAATCTAAACAATGTATCTGCAGTCTCTTTTTAAACTTTCATGATGACTAACAGTAGAATAGTTTGTAACAGGATTGCTACCATGTAGATACCCATGTGGAAACTACACTGTGTACACTCATGAAAGCTAACTTTAAGCTTCTGGATGATAAATCCAGAAAACTACAGCCATTGTGAACAACTGCATAAATGAAACACTGGACGCCGCACTGATGAAGTGACGAACCGCGTAAAGTGGAACGCAGAGATTGGATACAGCATTGTCACAGGCTTACACCCGGCTGTGGACTACCGTAGGCTTAGTTTCACGACATATATCCAGCCGAATATTACTTGGAGTCACAATCAATGGACTTAAGCTTAATATAATGGCGCCCAACGTGGGGGTTACAAGCCGCTCTATATAAATAGTAGTATCCCGCTCACACTTCGTTTTAAGGCATTTTTTTTATATAAGCTCCAAACAGAACCAATAGATGCCGTTGAGTGTCGATTACACCACGCATTATTTCGCGTTAAGCTTCAACTAGAAAAATAATGGCGCCCAACGTGGGGTTACAACAGCTCTACAAAAATACTAGTAGCCCACTCACGCTTCGTTTTAAGGCATTTTTTCTATTAGCTCCAAACTGAGCCAATAGTTGGCGTTGAGTGTCGATTACTTAACCCCAACTCATTATTTCGCGTTTTTGGTTTACCTATTAACTGTCTCGGTGTACAGAACCTCTGTTATAAAAATTACAGGTACACAAGTCTTAGTCGAAAAGATTTTCAGAAAAAATATGCGCCTGTACTTTGGATGGCACTTTCAGCCATCGATCCCATCCTTTAATAACGGTCGTTATCCTAACCACGTCAGAAGCCCATTGTACTCTAGCTAGGGCGATTTGTCTCTCAGCCTATACGATAAGATAGAAAAGTGAAATTTTCTTAGAGAGTTTTGCGAGTCAAGTACGTACAGAATAAGCGCACCCCCTAATTTCAGGGTGGTGCTTATCGCTTAAATATTCATAATGGTGTCCGCATTGACGCATCAAATCCGCACTGGACAACCCGTACACTCACGACAAGATAAAATACACATTAGAACCTTCCGTCAAGGCGGTAAGGCGTATAATACTAGGCGTATTTGTGAGGAGTTGTATATGGGACAATCTAGCAACAGCTGTGCCTACGGAGGAAATATTCATGATCTATATGCGTCAAGTACATTCCGTTGTTTATGTGTCTCTTCTCAAGCACGTAGTGTATATTTATCATGAACAATAAATGTGGTACTGTTTTTGTATCCAGAAAAACAGCCATAATAGCGAGAAAATGTGTCTTACATTATTTCATTATGTTCTTCTACTAGTGGCGCGCTCTCACTTTGTTCCAGAACCTAGTTTTGCTATTAGTTCCAATCTTTGCCAATAGATGGCGCTGGGGTTTGATTCCATCGCGCAAGTGTTTCGTCTCGGGTTGTTTTCTCGCTTTATAAATAGGAAAGAAGATGCGTTTTTATATTTTCCAACGGTAAGAGACATTTTAAAATATGTTATCTACGTCTACATCCAATCAATTTGGATACAGTACAAATTTACATTCTGTGCCATAAAAAACGATGTTTGAAATATGTATTCCATCGGAAAATATTATCGTTTCAATTAGACCGACCGAACGGTCGGGTGATAAATAAAATAAACCATGCCGGCGAGGATCGAGTATGGAGAGGCGCAGTGTACGAGTAGAATGAAAAAAGTTAAGTTTTTTGGCGTAACATATTGGCTCCACTTCGCCTGGTGGAATTTACAGGGAGTCTTGTTACAAGGGAGTTGGATGAGGAAAGTAAAGTATCAGATTATATATTTTCTAACTGCAGGGTAATAGCCTCGTAGAAATAGAATCATCTCTGGTACTATGATGAGAAAACCTGGAAAAAAAATCTGTGAAAAACCTGAGAAAAATTTACGTTCAGTTGTGGACGAACACGGGTGGTTCGTTGATAGTTTTGTTACAAGTTTAAAAGAGCTTGATACATTTGTTTAGGTACTACAAATATGAATTAACAGTAAAACTTCAATTATCAGAAATTTTGGAACCCAGGTCGATTCGGATAATCGAAAATTGGGATAATCGGATATCCTAACTAATAGTAAATGCGAAAGTACTCTGTCTGCGTCTGTCTGTCTGCGTCTGTCTGTCTGTCTGTCTGTCTGTTACTCTTTCACGCCCAAACCACTGAACGGATTTAAATGAAATTTGGTATACAGGTGATCTAGACCCTGAGAAAGAACATAGGCTACTTTTTATTGCGGAAAAGGGGTTGTAAGGGGTTAAAGGGGGGTAAAACCTTTTCCACGCGGACGAAGTCGCGGGGCGGCCGCTAGTAGACTATAATGCCTAAAGAAAAACAAACTAACTGCACTGTCACACATAGTTTAAAAAATACTTGGGTTTATTTTTTTATATTATACCTAGGTACGGTGGCCAGCACATCAAGTTACTACAATCTGTCAAACTTCTTCAATCGAACCTCACTTTTATGTCAAACGTGTTTGGTTCAATATCAACTGAGGAAATTTGACAGATTGTAGTAACTTGATGTGCTGGCCACTGTACATAGGTTCTCCGAATTCGGATGATCGACGTTCGGATAGTCAGCGTTCTACTGTATATGGATGAATTTTGAATCAAACAAATAAATATGCATGAAAAAATATATAAAAGTGTCGCGTTTGTCTGTCTGAGCCCGCCTCTCCACTTGTGGCCCCAGGGGAAAGATCCGAGGTAGGAGTTTTTGTATTTGTTTGCGACCAGATATGTACGGTTAGCACATATGTCGACTTTGAATTATGTTGTTGTTTTTTCTCTTCTACAAGTCACATAATTTAGGGTTGGAATACATTTAGCGGAACCCAAGTAAACAAAAATACAAGAACATTTAAACTTAAATTGAAAAAGATGGTTTCATCTTTTTGGAACTAAATAAATTGAGTTGAGACAACAGATTTTTGGTTAAATTAATTGCTAGCCACATATAAACAAGATCTTGCAAATACACAAAGAAACTACGGAAGCATGTTTCTTGCAAAGACTCGGTTTTGTTACATCTATTATCCGTCACATAATTATGAACTCTAAACTCTAGCTCAGTTCCCATTCCATAATCTAAAAAAAGTTCTAGAACTAAACTCGTTCCAGCACCTATCAACATTGCTTATGGGAACGGGATAGCATAAGCTTTAGTACGGATATAACTTAAGATTTTAAAATAAGGTGGTAAACATATTTTCTCAAGTTCAAATTGCCTTAGAAACTCTGAGCTAGTAATAAAACTACATACAACGCAAAGTTTCGGATACACATAACACTACACGCATACTATACTGTATATACTGCTAAACATGTATAAAATTAGTTAACATTACAATGTGATTTTCGGACGTTCGGAAACCCCAGGTGGGGCAGTTCCCAACAAACTCAAAGATACTCTTTGAAACTCAAAAGCCCCTCGAGACAAACTAGTGCATCGTAGGGGGAGGGGATCGGGGAGGAAGCTTTGTAAATTGGAGTTCAAAAGAAGCCGCAATGTGGTTAAAGGTATATGGACCCAAACTCTTATTTTACCCCAGACCTGGCTTGAAAATACATACGACCTGACAGTACGTAAGTGTACTGTCGGCGCCCTTCAACTGCAGTAAGAGAGGCTCTGTTGTCTGATATCTGTCAGACAAGTGCTTAAGCTGCTTAGTACGGAGTCAGGTCAATGTATCAGATGTTGTGTGAATCACTGATGGCAGATTTGGGCCTTTATCGCAGTAGATACTAGAGTAAAATAATGTTATTTGGGAATTTTATAAGGAAAAAAAATAAGCGAACCGGGTACTGGGACTGAATGGCCCATAACTTACACTTTTTCCAAATTTCGCTAGGACTCCTTCATTGACAGATTGCAACCTAATTCTTATCAATTACGTACTTAGCTCTTATTCGATGGTACTCAGCACCATCTCGTGTCACATCACGTGTCTCAATAAATATCACTGATCAGTATCAGTGATATTGGCACTGGCACTCGAGCAATGGTTTCATGTTTCTTTTTTTATTTGTGTTGTTTTCTTTTTGTTCTTTACTTTGTCTTCGAGTAATCGAGTTTATTGTAAGCAAAGGCGTCACCCAAGGTCCAACCTGAAAACCAGCGCTGCATTAGCTACTCGCGGCGGCTGCAGCATCATGCTGAGGCTAAACCCTGTCGGCCGCACCTTTTGTGTACTTTCCTTCGTCTATGTGAAATGAGTTGTGGTCAATAAATGTTTTCTATTCTATTCTACTTGGCAACACTGCTTCGGCACCGCGCTGTTCGCGTCGCACGGGCCACTCCGCATTCATTTCAATATCATTAGCTACAAAGAGCTGTAAGTCGCTTTGTTGTTCTGTGTGCAACGGTGTTTTTTGAACTCATAGCTGCAACACACCCCGTGCTTGGTACAGAAATGTTAGAAACATTGCTCTTTTATATTAATCCTGTTTACGTTAAACCTCTAGGCCCAATTGGATTGCTTTTTCCGGTCGATTGGGTCTCAATGATAATAGCCTCCAGCCTACTCTCCCCTCTCTTCACATTCTGAATACTTTTTTTTTATTATTATAGGTAGGTACATACTATAAGCTATTCGCTTGACCATAATCGCACCTAATGGAAAGTGACGATGAGGATGACACGCGTTCGCCTGCAAGATGCCTGTTCACTCTTGCCTTAAAGATGTCCAGATTATAATGGTCAGGAAAAACACATACAGCAGAATTACAGAATCGCATCATGTTATCAACAAGTAATGCATGATCGACAAAAGTGGCGTTCTCTTGTTTTGGAGGCCAAGACTCGTTTCGGGAGCCAGTGGAGTCTGTAAGTAAGTAATTATCATGTTGTCAAATAAGTTCCTCTAATGTTGTTGACTCTTGAGTTTGATAATACAAGTTGTGGTAACAAGATTTTCCGTAGATGGTTATCAAATTTATTAGGCAGGGAGTTGACAAGAGACGGACAACCCAAATTGTGTTTAGAAAGTTATTCGATTTGTAAGTTCTTGCTATTCCCGATACTAAAACTTTGTTCTGGAACTTTTATTAGATCTGAATTAGATGCGAAGACTCCTGTCAACTCCTCTGATTTGTATTCATAGCTTGTCTTTAACAATTTAGTATTTAAATTTCTCATAATATAGGATTGTGCCTCATCACCATATTCCATCACCACCATCATCATATTTTTCGTGTGAACACAAGAACATTAATTATTCTTTTATATCATAGGTACCTATCAATCAGTGTATACTTATTACTTGTTACTTCGATCATAGAAACCGTATTCGATCAAAGATACAGTGATAATCATAGTGCCAATGACAATGAACACGACCGCCATACACATCATTCACCCTTCGAATCGTTTCCGCAGCACTAGTGCCACGACGAAACTCGTACCGTAATAATGCGATATTATAAATTTTCCATTTCGTAAAATAAAAAATAAAAACAATTGAATGACGGTCTCTAAAGCACTTAATAATTAACAGCACAACCAATTTTAACATGAGTAAATAGCAGTACAAAATTGAATTAAGAATTCCTTACTAAAGAGGAAAAAATCGTAATAAAGTGGCCAGTCCGAAAAAAAATTCATATTATGTAAGGACCTAAAAAATACTATTATTCTGTTTTCGACCTCATCGGCATTATTCGAAATTCAAAATATCTATAGGTAGTTTTAAAACTGCTAATGGTCATTAGCGCTGTTGAGATATTTTTTTCAAACGCTTTCAGTATTAACATGTTTGGATTTGTGTATCTAGCTAGAGATATCGATTACTTGGTAAGAAAACCTATTTTAAAAAGATCTAGTAAGTACTTAGTACTAAACATTCGATGTACACTGTTGACAACTGTTGTTATTTTAATACATGGTTCCATAGTCCTAAACTCCGCAGCGCAGAGGCACGGGAGAGGTCGAGGGGAGGGGTGCAATAGCCGCAAGAGACCCGCATCACACCGTTTATCACACAAACATGGAGCCTAAATTAAAACGCGCTGTCTGATGAAAGTGGACGAATTCATGTTCAACAAAGACATCATAAAGCCAAGTTGAAATTCATATTCTACGGTGAACTGAATTGTAACATTTAATTTCACGTAAGAGGTCTTAGAAACACACACTAAATAACTTTTTAAGCTTCTCAACCTTATACAGGTTGTATCACCGTATGTCGTTAAAAAAAAAGGGCTTCTTACGACTTGGTGTTGTAAATTTACTACGAATTCATTAAAATAAATAATACGCGCCAGAACACCATTATTGTTCTACAAAATGATTTGCAACGAGATTAATATAACATGTAGTTAAAACGAAAATAAAAAATAATCTCTTTTTTTACGTCCGTTACCGCAATAACTAAATGGTTATGTAAATATGCGTATCCGAAGTAATGTGTATGAAAGTTGTAAAAGCCAGGATTTGTACAGTCACGGTAGCATTCAGCAGCGAAAAGGTATTCCAACAAAACGATATTATGTAATGCTGCATGGTCACGGACAAGCACGATGTTTTATTAGGTTCATAACGAAAATGAAGTTAATCAATTTGTTCATTTGCGAAGACGGTCTGCTATCTAAGTATTCGTGTTGAAGATCGACAACTGTTGTTGTCGTTTTATTATGTTTATTTAATTATTGTTACTGTTTAAGTAATATATTAATACTAGCGGCCGCCCGCGACTCCGTCCGCGTGGAAAAGAAACTTTTTACCCTTAACTAACTTTTTAATAAAAAGTAGCCTTTGTCCTTTCTCAGGGTCTAGATTATCTGTATACCAAATTTTATTTAAATCCGTTGAGTAGTTTTGGCGTGAAAGAGTAGCAGACAGACAGACAGACAGAGTTACTTTCGCATTTATAATATTAGTATGGATTTGTTATTTTTTCTAGTTCTTGTTTGCATTGTATCAAAGTGTCAAAGAAAATACAATAGATTCAGACTCAATGGACACTGTCTATTTTTGAGGGACCTGTCAATCTCATATTTGGATCTCACGGGCCGCTTACTATCAGGCGGAAAGGGGTCATCTTGATTGTCTTAAATATAAAAAAAAAAAATTGCCTTTAACAACCGTTTTATTTTTACCAAGAAGAGATCATACAGTCCAGAATCAATAATTAGTTTTCAGCACTTATTGTTTCCCACCAGGTGGACCGACGATCTGGTAAAGGTCGCGGGAGTCCATTGGATGCGGGTGGCACAGGACCGATCTGTGTGGAGAACTTTGGGGGAGGCCTATGTCCAGCAGTGGACGTCTATTGGCTGAAATGATGATGATGATGATGACTTATTGTTTCATTATGATGGGTGACCATATTTGTGACCATTAAGGACCACGAATCAAGGCTACAAACTAAAGGAATCAAAGTGAACTTGAAAAGGTTGCGAACCCCTACAGGGAGGCCTGCCTGGATTTTATTACTTGGTGAAAAGCCTACGTCTCACTCAGTTACTTTTGGTATGAAATTCGCCAGTTTATTGTTGTGGCCTTAAAGTTCCTAAGCTAAGGCGACTTGTCTTGGTTATTTTGTATATTTCGTTATTGCGAGTAAGTTAGAACTAGGTCACGGGTGTCTTATATTCACGTTACTTAAATACTGAAGTGTTTATGTTAAGATGTTCTTCACACGTGAATATTAACTCAACATTTATAACGAAGGATAATATACCTGTCGCTTCCACATAAAGGTGACACACAGCACTAATGAAAGAGAGGGAAAGTCCGATTCAGGCCGTAAGTCCGATTCGTTTTAGATCCTTACAAAAACCTACCCCTGGTTTTTTTAATAAGTGAGTATAACCATGGTTAAACATTACAGTATAAATAATATGGAGAGTACTGATTGCAGACAACCACCAAACTTTTTCCCTAATATTCCCCAATCATTACTTGACGACTTTCCGTTACTGAAGCAACCCTAATAAATAAACTACTCCATTTTAGTGAGAAATTCCAGCACTTGTCTGATAAGACTACATTAGAGCAGCTTCTGACAGCTAATTTCCCCCATTCAAGACTCAAAGAATTCCGCTGCCGCGCGAGTACATACCCCCCACAAATAGCATGCATGAAGAGATAACAGTACTTGGATACATTTGATGCTTGGTAATCTGGAGGGCTATTCTCGTGTAATCGAGATTGAAGTCGACTTTAGATCTCACACATTCGTCCAAACAAATGTCTCTCGACTTCAATGTCGAATGCACAAGACTTGCCCCCTACTGCTAATGATTGTACTAAAATGTTCGTAAGATTGGACTTAATGTTCCGCAATCGGAACTATCTACTCTCCGAATCAGCAGAAGCTTACATAATATTTTACATTCATGAATGTTCTATAAGGACTTAAATTGAATAAAGAATATTTCTATTTTATTTCTCTCTCTCTCTCTCTCTCTCTCTCTCATTTTAGCATGTCATTCCCGATTGCGTCAACAGTTGTCGCTTTCGAGCCCGGAGTACGCTTATGATTCAGGATTAGGGGAGTCTAGGAATTAGGTACAATAAAGCGACTACCATCTGACTCGCACCGTTTTAACAGGGGAACCAGACCAACTCATACAGGTTACATAATGTTTTCAAAAACTAACCGAAACGTGCAGGTTTCCTAACAAACTTTTCCCTCACATCATAATAATCGTAAAAATATGCACATAGATTTGAAAAGTCCTGCATGGAATGCGCGTTCTTATACCCTGAGCTACCATCGCTTACTAAAAAGTGGAACTGGCTATTTATATAGGCCTAATTGGGGTACGTACAGCCACACATCAAACTGTCGAATTTCTATAATCGACTCTCACCATTACTGTCATAGACTTTAGGTTGAATATCAATTAGGGAAATTCGACAGGTTGTAGAACTTGATGTGTGGCTGACTGTACCAACAAAGACCATTAAAGTGAGGGCAGCAAACTAGTAATTAATAAAAAGCATTAAAGTTTGTTTTCCACCTCTGTTCTAGTTACCCCCAAGGAAAATCCAAATCGAATTCCAATACTGTTCGAGATATTTCAATGAAACCTTTCAAACATTTTGATCCCTTACCTTTCCAATACAAACGGTGACCTTATAAAATAACTTAGTAGGCACCAATCGTTTACCTTCCGTTCGGCCCTGATTACCAGGGAGGTAGGGATTCCAGATCTTAAATCAAAAAGCCTAGAGACTTTATGAATTGAATGTAAAAAATATGAGAGAAAGTAAGTATATAAACCTCATTAGCCCAACGACCAATTTGGTACCCACTGGAATAAATGCGCATTTGGTACCTGTTGGCTCATGACCCATTTATGATATATATTGGCCCGGTGCTGGATTTATAAATAAATAAATAATAAAGTTTATTAAAAATCGTCAGAACAATCAAATCAAAATTAAAAGTCTACTTTTACACTAAGGGAGCAATTTTTAGTTCGCTTCCTAAACTAAGTACTGCTCTATGGCACTTACTTATTGACCAGAGAGCGCTTTAAGCCATTCTCTTTCAGTGTCACGTGTGTTCGATTTGATATTAACACACGACGACAAACCATGCATGCACGTGATACACAACTGCATCACACACATAAAACCAAAATGCATCACATATGATGCATGGACTGTCGACTTGTTAATAAAAGTAGGACACAGTCTAATACGACCGGATTCGACACCAGACTTGTCCGGCTTTATCCTATTGCCTGACGAGGTGGGGACCCTACGGCTAGGTAATAGGTTCGGAAATCCTAAATACCTAATTTGCCCTGAAACTGATTTCCACCCGAGGATTACGAGTTTTCGAACCGGAATCAGGGCTGACTTTTAGGAAATTGGCATCATCGTTACTGATGCGAACTTCCAAATAAGATTACCTACGCCAATGTCGTACTAAAAGGGCAGCCATCAATATTTGAGGAAAGATAACATACTTACACATTTTGATTTTGAAAAGTAACACAGGAGGTTTTAATTGTTTCCATTCAAAATTTCAAATCTAAACCTAAGGGTTAATAAAAAGGGTAATATATTGTTCATTCACTGATTGCAATATAAGACCGTTTTTAAAGTAGTCTGAGTTTTAGATTAAGCATGTAACCAATAAATAAAAAAGGTTAGCCAGAGTCTGCCAGACCTACCTAACGTATGTGTGATTACGTACCTCTTACGTTATCGTATAACATTGGTATCATGACAGGATGACTGAGCCGAAATATAAAACTAGATACTCTTGTGCCATCTGTATTAGGACTTATAAATAAAATATGGATTGCTTCTGTAATGAATGTGTCGCGCCTATAATTAATGATAATTACCCGAGAAATCACGCGAAGAATACCTACCTAAGATGGGATGGGTTTTAGAGATGTATCAGCATTACGGCAACTTATTTATTTTTAAAATAGTCGAAAAATATAACTTAAGCAGAAGCTCAAGTAAGTAAAGTACCTACATATCTAAATGAATATGTTTGCCCGATACAACGTTCTATGGATCGTCTGGACGTTTACATGGTTAATTGAAAGACTTCAGCATATATATTTGATACGCAAAAATATGCATAAGTTAGGTATTTGAAGAAACCGTGACATGTTGAAAAATACGCTATAAGGTTAGATGTCTCTGAGTGGACCTATACAGGATGTAGGCCGATTTGTGAACATTTACATCCCTTTAACCAAGTCTTTTCATTTTAGATGATTTTTCAAAAGTTGTAGGGCAAATGTCTTTTAGAATGGTTGGTAGAAGACGTGGTTAAAGGGATGTCAATCAATCAATGTTCACAGATACAACCTGTTATATGGCTGCGTCTTTCCACCAAGTATATTTCTGTCACCAAAGAACTATTGATAGTGATTGTTTTATAGAACATAACTGAACAATAAGAATATTTACAGAATAGGTACCTAATGGATGATCGCACGCAACAAATAAAACATGAAATCAATAACTAGTGTAAATATCTGGAAGGTATACTTAAATACTTCACACAGGGTTCATGAATTGAATCATTTCACACAAAAGGACTGGTGAATTGCTATTCTCGTATTATATGGACTATTTCGACGTTCCAAGCGAAATTATTTTATTTTGCGATTCAAAATATGCCGCGAAATTTGGCCTATTTTCGATACAGGATACCAACAGTCGTATTTTACGTACGGAAGGAATTCGAGACCATTATCTTACCATGAAACTAAAATCTAATTTTAAAGAGCAATCCTGATAGTATCAATGGCGTTTTATGAAGTTGTAGGTATGCAATTGGTAAAAAGAAAGTAAGCAAGTTTCGCATTTCTTGCATATTCAAAATCGCGTTAATTCGAAAATTACAAGAATAAATCCATAAAAGTTTATAGAAAAAAAAGATAAACACCAAGCCACCAAGACAACGAAACGAGAATCACAACTGAATCATTATCCCCATCCTTAATTGTGGGAGAGCCACGCTTCGGCATGAATGGGCCGGCTCGACCGGAGTGATACCACTGCCTCACAGAAAACGCCGGTTTTCTGAAGCAGCCTCTGTTTCGCCGAGTGAGTGAGGAGTGAATCTATATCCCCATCCCTCCTCCTCCCATCACACACGCTGTGGGTATCCTTTATTTGGTTGCGACAGGCATATTCCCAGGGTTTCGTTGTAGCTCTAGGTCCCAGCCTGGCGGTGATTAGGGGCGCGACGGAGTGTTGCTAACGACTCGAGGCGGGTGATTGTGCGTACACTCGCTAAAATTATACACCGCTCTTTCACACGGACGCCAAATTCCGACATAGCCATCCTAGTGTGTTCATCCCAATTGCCTTCAAAGCTGTTGCCTCGGGGCCAGAGGTGTGCTTGGAACATGATCCAAGATTCGGGAAGTCTGGCAATGAGGTACATATGACGCGACTGCCGTCTGACTTTCGCAACCCTTTTGATGTTGAAACCAGATACCCTAGAAGGTTTCGTACGCTCCGAAAAGTTAGTGGGCTATGCCAGCTGATACAACTTGAATGTTTAGTCTATTTTAAGTTTAAAAATTCCGTGTATTTTGTGCAGTGAAGTGCTAAAAACAACTTACTAATGACAACGCAATTGGGATCACTTCAATCACTCTAACGCTTCCAGTATGGAATTGTGTAATCCTGGGTTTTTTAGTCAGGGCGTGAAACGACATCAGCAGGCCTTCAGGGTGAGGATGACAGACTCAATAGCTACTTAGTTTGTTCTTTTGTGCCTGTCAACCTCATATTTGGATCTCACGGCCGCTTGCCATCAGGAGGAGTGAGGTCATCTTGATTGTCCGTATAAAAAGAAAATCTAGAGCTCGGTACGAGACGTAGCTCGGTGCGAGAGGCCCCGGCCCTCGCAGAGTTCCCGGCGCATTGCGGATGCCTGCTCTCGCCGCTGTAACCGCAGCTACAGCCTCAACACTGTACATTCGGTTGTAACCTTGATGCCTAGGTCCATCACTTTCGTATTATTGTTCTTTTTTATTGACGAAAGAGGTAGACGAGCATGCGGCCCATCTGATGGTAAATGGTAACCGCCATTCATAGATATCAACAATGCCGAGGCAATGTCATGCCGCTGCCTACCGTGAAAGAAGTACTCTTTTTTTCAAACATTGTTCAAAATGGACATGTCTTATCGATCATAATATAGTAGTTACAGTATAATATTATTCGTATCATAAAAAGATCATATTTATACAGGATTCATAATTCACATTCCTTTGACCACGTCTTACATCAACCATTCTGAACAACATTTGTTCTATGATATTGGGAATTCGTCTCAAAAAATTTCAACTTAGATAAATTATTTATTACCTTGTTAATTTTGAATGAAGAGTCGAAAAAAGTTGGTAGAAGACGTGATGGTTCTTTAACCATCTCTTTTGATGTAAATGTTTACAGATACATCCTGTACATGACGATAGGATTAAGTTCTGTAACGTTTGTGTTTGTTGTTGCAAAAGTTTAAAAGAGCAATGAATCATAAATTATTACTCTTTAGTTTTCACAAATGAATAAAATAGAAAAACATAAATGTTAGACATCACAACATTTTTTTTAAACAAGTTTTCAACTTGTATATAAGTACATATGAAACAAATAAATAAGGAACACACAAACAATACCAAACACAATATAGGCTTATAAATAAGAATCTAAATTAAAAAACGAACCAAAAAAACATGGATAGTACGAGTAGGTAATCAAAGAATATCCAACACAGGCAGTAAAAAATAAGAAGGGTATAAAATGCATACGGACTAGAATCTAAAATCAAACCCAGCCATGGCTGTGGCCAAGAGCTGATCCAGCTTTTCCAGCAGGAGGGAGGAAAGGGGGCGAGATCAAGAGAGATGGCATGAGGGTGCATATAACTGATATTTAGTAAATACCTAGACTAGAAGATGCCCCCATAGCCAGCACCTGCATCCAGCATTACCTGAATATTAGACGCTTATTGAGTCTAAATGATGAGGATTAATTAACTCTTACTGCATTGTGTAGTTAGCCGAAGCATGGTAGGTTGCTATCATACATACAGCATATCTTATCAATATTGTTGGTAATATTAAAGGGGTCCTTACATTTATCAATCTACTATATTACTCTACTATCGCTTACTTTTAGAAGGATCTACTTATTTACTTTAAAAGGATAAATTTTGTGGGTTACTAAGTACTAGGTAAGCCTGCATACTCCTTACCAGCGTATTCCGTTTTAAAAGGTCAGAGGCGCCCTTGTCACTCCTCTAATTCTATGGGCGGTAATCACTTACCATCAGGTGATCCGTCTGATCTTTTACCCCTCTCATTAAAAAGCATTGAAACAAAGAGTCAACAAAAACCCATTTCAAGACAAATTTTCGATTGTATTGCAAATCAGGTATGAAACAATCATCTTACACTGTGAATTATTATCGCAATTTATTTCCGTTACGTCGTCAACCTTTAGTTTTGAATAAATGAATAGAATTAAAAACAACGGAATATCTCTGAAGGTAGGAAGGTAATTAATCATTTAATTAGCAGTTGTTATATTAAAATATTTCATTCATCACCAATCAATGGCAACGCTCATTTGCAATCATGAAGGCGGACAGCGGATGAGTAATTAATTAAAGTTTGTTGTAGCACAATAAATAGACTACGCGCCGCGCCAAAACATGCATGTCAACTAATTTTATCCAGCCTCGTACGAGTACGCCGCAGTCATTGACGCTGCGACAACTACAGCTCGGTTGAATATGTATGCCCTTTTTATTTAAAAACTTTGTAACGTTGCGATTATTTGTATTAAACAAACGTTTAAAAATGTAATAAGGTCTTATGATACTTGTTTCCTCTGTCTACAATCCCCGCAACAATTTTAGCGGCAATTTTGACAGATGTTTACATTCGAAATTCAAAATCCGCTGTGACATATTTCATAACAATTTTATAGGAACCAGCTGTTCGACGAAATCTGGAGAGATTGGAAATAGAACTCGTGTTTACATAAAAAATTAGGAAGTTATTAAAGTTTCGAAACTGCCGAAAATAAATTCACTGCAACTCGGTAGTTTTGACATATGTTTTGGTTATTTACTTACCTATTGTTTCTGGCGGAAGAGGACGAACTGTCAAAGAAGTTTTCGAAAACTTTTCCCGCGAAAAACACTGTCACTTGACTCACCGGCTGGAGACTTGTCCGGTGTCTCTGGCTCATGGCGGTGCCGGATGAGCTGGAGGGCGAGGTCCGTGCCGACCTCCTCGGAGCGCGGGCACGGCACGTAGGCGTACTGTTTCTTGAGCAGGCCCGGGACGGGCGCGACGCGGTGTTTGCCGCGGTCGGCCATGCGGCGTCTGGCGCCCGAGCGGAGTGCGGCCGCGTGCCGCGCTCTTATCGATAAAGCTAAGGGCGCGCACAGACCAGCGGCCTTTCAATGCGTATAGGCTTCTTCTGGGATCAACAAATGCTTTACTACACTATAGATTTACACTATAGACACCCGTCCCCTAATTTAGAACTGATTGAGGAGGCTTCTCGCTGAGGCGTACCTAGGTACATACCTAATTTGTGAAGTCGATCCCTTTCTTGTACCTATTACTGCGCAATCGGGAGTTGTAACGCTTGGATGCGAGAGTACATGAGCTTCTTAAAACTTAAAAAAAACGCTAATCTGAAAAGGCTAACACATTTATAACCGCGTCGCAACTTCGATACGCACCCCGTTCGCTTGTCAACTTTGCTAATAAAACTTTATCGACTCGTTTGTACCGGAATATTGTTACGGAAAACTCGGCTTAATTAAGCGGACTTGCGTGTTGTCTACTACAGTACTTACTTTTATTTATCAGCATAATTTTTGTACCTCTAAGTAATGTAAATAATGGGACTTCCTTGTTAAAGCATCAGATTACGATAACATACATTTCAGCAAATATAAAAGAATATATTACTTTAACAGAAAACATCGAATAGTTTAAAAAGTTTTAGGTATATTTTTTTCCATGAGAATGTAATGACTGTATAATAAAATTAGACGCTGTGACAGCTCAAAAGTGAAAGAAAATTAGCGCAGGCATACAAGTAACTAACTAGACAAAGTGCAAGCCAAAGTTTGCACAAACCGTTCCCAGTCAAAGTCAAGGCCACCGGTGCATCCCTAGGTGCGCGCGCAGTCCCGCACGCGGGCCCGCACTACGGTCGATAGCACGTGCTCCCGGGCTGCGGCCGGTGCAGCACGCGGGAGACGCACCACTCCACAGACACAGACACGGACAGCGCAAGACAAACATGCTGTGTGTAGTAGGGCAGTGCTGTCTTTCCAATTCTCAACGTCATCGTATCGTGCGTCGACAAAGCAGCTGAATCTGGAACACAATGAGTTTGCACTACGGTCGATAGCACGTGCTCCCGGGCCGCGGCCGGTGCAGCCACGCATGGAACGCACCACACCACAGACACTCTCATGTCTACACGTAAAGGACAAGACAAACACGCCGTGTGTGTTGTAGGGCAACGGTGTCTTTGCAACTCAAGCCAAGTCTCAACGTCATAGAATCGCGCGTCGACAAAGCAGCTGAATCTTGTACACAATGAGTTTGCACTACGGTCGATAGCACGTGCTCCCGGGCTGCGGCCAGTGCAGCACGCATGAGACGCACCACTCCACAGACACTAGACACATACAGCGCAAGACAAGCACGCTGTGTGTGAAGTAGGGCAGCGGTGTTGCTGCATCTGACGCCAAGTCTCAACGTCAAAGGAGCCAAAGACTTTGCAACCAGTGCAGCCACGCATGAAACGCACCGCACCACACCACACCACAGACACTAGACACGTACAGCGCAAGACAAACACGTGTGTAGTAGGGCAGCGGTGTCTCTGCGTCTCCAAGTCTTAACGTTATCGCATCGCGCGTCGACAAAAGAGAATCTCATACTCAATAATACTTTGTACTACAGTTGATAGCACGTGCTATCGGGCTGCGGCTAGTGCAGCCACGCAAGAAACGCACCACGAAATTAGACACACACAGCGCATAACGCCATGTGCTTAGTAGGGCAGTGGCAGTGTCTCTGCATCTTACGCCAAGTATCAACGTCATCGTATCACGCACGAGTCAAAAAAGCAGGCAAATTTCGTACTCAATGAGACTCTGACCTACGGTCGAGAGCACATGCTCCCGGGCTGCCGCGATAGTACGCATGAAACGCACTACACTAATGACACACAGAGAGTGTATAAGTGCGACTGTATCTCTTCAAGTCACTATATTTCAACATCGACACTAAACGGAAACTTGCTTGAGATCAGCACTCAGGTCGATAACAAAGCAAGACACAAGGCATGGATGAACGCACTTCACTACTGAGACCAGAGACGTACAGTCTTAAGAAGACGCTATCTCTGCGTCACACGCCAAGTCATCTGGACTTCGACAACACTACAGTCTATAGTGAATGCTAGGTGTTCATAGATCCCGCCTCTCACTGTCACAATCAATCAACACCAGACTGCGCTTTACTGACGAAGTACATCTCTAGACAACGCGCCTAGCTAAACACTACTATAAATTGTATGCCACTGGCACCGTCCATCAAATAGCAGTCACAGTCAACGCCAGCTAGGAACATTGACTGTAATTGCTTTGTACAATCGAAGTCGGCATGCAGTCACTTTATAGTATGACCCCACTAATGACAATTTGTAAGTCAAAATCATGGCCAGTGGCAACCCTAGGTGCTGCGCAGCCCTGACCCGTCAAGGACGCGGTGCCCAAAGGCACTATATCACATTGCCACAGTCAAGGCCAGAAGGTGCATCTCTCACTGCGCGCGCATGTTTGCGCGCAGCAAGATCCGCACTACGGTCCTACGCTCTTGCTTCGGTCTTAACAGGACCATCTGTAGATACTGCAGGAACTCTGCTTCGACAAACTTTTTTAAAAAGTATGTAAGTATTTTTAATTGATAGTTATTGCTACACAGCCAGTTTGACAATCCACAAAACGTTTGACTTCAACCAACAATGAAATACAAAGAGAAGGATCGCGGGAACCAGTAAGTAAGTATACCAGTGGAGTGCGGATGCGATGCCAAGCTATGGCGTTTTTGCTTGCCATCAGGCTAAGGTGAGCAAATATACTATGCCACTAAATAATTAACAAATATAGGTAAATAGGTGCGTCGTAAATAAGAAAAAAAATCTGATAAGGAATTTTAATCTCCTCGTCTTGGGTCCAAGATGCCTCCCATGATGGGCCGGATCGTGATTTTGTGGGGCCCGGGCTGAAACTACTTAGGGGCCTATCTAAGTAGTCAATATAAGAGCCATGTCAAAAAACTGTTTCTACAATGATATATTATTCGTATACATACCATATTTTTTATTTCACAAAAAACATAAATCCTATTACTTAAACCTACGCAAGTACGAGTATTAGTTGTAGAAAGGGCGACTTTATTGCTGTGTAGCGGCATCTTTAGCGTTTAGGAATTTTTTAGAATCTGGGGGGCCTCTTGTAACCCCGGGGCCCTGGGCTGCAGCCCAAGCAGCCCATAGGTAGATCCGATCCTGCTCCCATCCCCCCTTCCTAATCAGTATCACTGGATGCCTCGTACTGACTCGTAGTAGGTACTTATTTGAGACTAAATTAAAAGATAAAATGGCCAGTGTATTCCGAGATTCCTTCCCCTCGTAACTATTAGCAATCTAGACAACTCAATTACCCATAGCACTAAGCGTTGTTACTGCACGGAATGGACAGAAGAAGCGGAGGACGGAAGCTCCTGAATTATTCAAAGACAATCGCCAAAGGAACTGCCCATTCCCATTTATTAGTCGATTAAGATAAGATTAGGCTGGGCGATTGAATACATATAGTGAAATATGCGCAGAACAATAATAGCATCCCATCTTGTCGCAGGGCGTCCAACACTACACTTACCGAGTCGCGGTCTCCATTCAAGGACTTCACGGCTCCAAAGATGGGATGATGACATTCGAAGGCTGGCTGGTGTGGGCTGGATGAGAGTGGCCGAAAATCGAGAGCGATGGCGTGCATATGGAGACCTATGTCCAGCAGTGGACGAGTGTGGAATGCTGATGATGATGATGAATAATAGCATCAGAGAGCATCTCACTATAAATAATCGAAGCATAATGTTACGAAGATTCTTGATGCATAAGAAAGTGTAGAAAACGGATTTTTAGGGAACTAACGGATTTCCCATGTTTTATAACCAATGGGGTTACCGTACACGATGTCATAAGTACCAGCCTATGTCCCACTGCAGGGCAAAGGCCTCCATTCACCCGGAGATCACGAACCAATACTTAACCCAGTAGACCATATGTTCAATTGTGGGAGGGCCACGCTTCGGCATGAATGGGCCGGCTCGACCGGAGTGATACCACTGCCTCACAGAAAACCGGCGTGAAGCAGCCCCTGTGCTGTGTTTCGCCGAGTGAGTGAGGGTACCGGAGGCCCACCCGGGGAGGGGAAGGGGATTAAAGGTTGGCAGCGCACGTGTAACTCCACTGGTGTTGCAAGTGTCCATGGGCGGCGGAAATTGCTTACCATTGGGTGATCCGCCTGCTCGTTTGCTATCTATCACATAAAAAAAAAATATGTGGCAGAGGCGATATCAATTAATTTTACAACTTATTAGCAGAACATGGGTGTTTTACGACATTTCAAAATGGCAGTTAATAGGATTGTTGGTTCGTAACTCATATTTCATATCTCAAAATTCGGCCAGGCCTGAATTGCGGACAGCACTCACACTCAATGTACACAGATAAAGCTGAAAACCCGCCGGAACCCGTAATTATGTCTATCAAATTATACATAAAATAATTTAAAGCCTATTTCTCTTTACCAAAACAAAAGAGTTACAAACAAAACGTTTTAGTCATATAACAAAGAGAAGACAATCTAGGTATGTATCTGACGGGCTTACATAACAGCTGCCCATCAAAACCTACATACGCCGTACTTACTCTGTCAGCAGATGTGCCCACTATCTACAAGTCTACATACAGGATGTATCTGTGAACATCTGTTCACAGATACAACCCTTACCCCTTAGGGATGGAGATCCATCCCTTTAACCACGTCTTCTACTAACCCTTCTGAACCACATTTATTCTACGACTTTTGAAAATTCGTCGAAAAATTTTTCGACTCCCCATACAAAATGAACAAGTCACGTGACTGACTTTGTATGAAAAGTTGACAAAAGTTTTTTATGCGAATTTTCAAAAGTTCAGAAATGTTGGTTGGTAGAACACGTGGTAATAGGGATGTAAATGTTCACAGACACACCCTATATAAGTGGGCAGTGTTGTCAACTCCAACTCACGGATTGGCGCTGGGTGATGGAACAACGTACCAGCTTGTCTGTCTCTGTGAATGGAATGGTACTGTTCCTCACTATAGGCAAAACGCTCCGACAAGTTGCCAAGGTAAGAAGGAGTGAGAAGAGTTTGTCCAGGGTGGTGATCGAACCTACGACCATTGGCGTATGAGGCGGGGTAAAAAATTACACTTACGGAAATTATAGTACATTGAGGTATATGTAGAACAGGTGGAATTTAGTCCTATAATTAAATTAATTTTCCATTTACATATATCTTTATAGATCGTGTACCTACTTGTATAGGCCGTATTGCATCATGATGCTAATGCAATGTACCTAGTGTTGTAAATTGTGTTATGTGTTTTAATACCACAGATTTATTAAAATAGAACGGGATCTAGTACCGGAAAAGCACTAAATTGGCAACACTGGTCTCAGTATCTACTTACGAGTGGGCACTCTGCTCTGACGGCACATGTGGCGAGAATTTGGTGCCGCAAATCTGCACTGCGAAAACATTTCGACTATTTTCGACCAGCCCGACCACTCCGGCCAGCAATTACAGCCGTTGGATTTAACACATTTGGTTTTTTATATGGCTACGAGTGGTTGTGTGCTTGGGATATTTGCATTATTTCATATGCAAACTAATGGCCCACCCTTACTTCATTTTGGGGATAGTAGTTACACTGTCTACCAATAGATAGCGCTGGGCGTTGATTGTATCGCGCAAGTGTTTCGTGTTTTCGGTTTACCTATAAGCCTAGTATAGTATAGAAGATATCTTAGACAACATGTGACACCTATAGTTATGTCGAAATAACCAGCCACCAGAGCAACACTCATCCAAACGACCTATGTCTAAACGAGTAAGTATTGTTGTGTTATTTCCTATCTTTATTCTGTACCTCAGGGTTGCTTCATTTCTATGAATCCTATTATCTTACAAGATAAAGTATGGCAAAGGCTATTTAGCATAAATATTGAATGTCTTATTTAACGGCTTGATAAAACACCAATAAAAAACCGATTATACATTAATATTATACACATGTAAATTACATAGAGTAAAAGTTAACGTAAGCGATGTCACCAAGTTCCAATCCCAACCGATATATCAGTATGCTATGTTGTGGCGGATCAATTTGTCCTCAAACTGCACGGAAAATCATTTCCAATTCAGAGCTCCAATCAGAAACGTTTGCAAGTCATTTGCATACAAACAAAAACTTAAACTTGTTCGAGTCGGGCGGTATAAAATATCGCTGCCTATGTGAGGTTCAAAAATTCTGTGACAGGAATGTTCCTATAATTTGATTGGGCCCGATGGTGCAATTGGACCTGCCTCATACCAGCCAAAAATAAGCCCCAGGATAGGATTCCCATAAACTTTCGATCGGACAAAGATTCGTATTAAGAACAGTTTTGCTTGTTCCGCGTGTCATACCATAATATTATGATGTATATTGAATTGTACTTTTTTTTCCTCTATACCTAGTATACCGGATTTGTAAAGTTTCTCAGAGAAAGGATTTTTTCTTGAAGTTCTAGTGGCAACAAACGAGCAAGCGGTTCACCTGTTAGTAAAAAATCACCGCTGCCCATGACATCTGCGAGATCAGAGAGCACAAAATAGCGGCCCATTTGTATTCGCAGAAGTGACAACCCTAACCCAGCGCTTGCGTTTTGCAGAGTTTTCAGTCTGCTCAAGAGTTAAACTAACGTAAGAATAAGTATTACTTATACTGTGGTACCGACAGGGTTGAAACCGCGCCGCATAATATCCAGTCTTAGACTCGGTTTCGTAATTTCATTTGAATTTGAACTACGCCTCAGTTATTTTGTTCATCGCTCAATGTTTTCTCATTTCCATAAACAGAGTGTTGATATATTTTCATTTTTTTGTTGAGTAAAATTAATGTTTTATTTCACTTGATCTTTCTGGCTTTTAGGATTTTATGCTCTGTGATGATAGTAATAGATTAAGGTTTTTTTTAATACATTATGTAAATATGATATGAATAGTTCTTATTTATTACCCTACGCCGTCCCAGTGCTAGGCGAAGTTCCGCCATCAATCATATGGGTAATTTGGGTAATATAAAGTAGGTATCAGCCTATACCTACTATCCTGCAGTGACATGATTTCTATGATGGAATAGGCTTAATCACCACGCTTGCCTAATGCGGATTGGTGATCATAAACCCGAGCTATGTTTCAAAAATCCGAACCCAGGCCCGACATCTCAGCCCGGTACTTAACCCCATACCAACGGGGCATTAGGTGTGTTAGGATAGTTTCTAGAACACATAACCCATGATTCTGTTGGTCTGGTTCCCAATCCCAATCAATACTTCATAAAAACCTTTGGAATGTCCAACAATCAAATCACCTTTCAGTGTTTGATATTCCTGAAGAGACAAAGTGGCCTCCAAGCTAAAGAACAATAGAAGATAGCGCTGTTAGTTAGATAAAACGATACAAAAGCGAGTAGTCCTTGAACCAAAAAAAAAAAATACTCGACGTCAAAACTCATTACGGGATGCTGCGTTATTTAAGTACCTGATTTCATATCGCAGATTCCCTGACAGAACCAACATTTAAATCGCAGAAAGCCAGGTTACGCAGCAACATGTGGTGTAGGTATTCAAGGGCCCTGATACTAAATAAGTTTAGGGGATGAGAGAAAGGATTCTTTGTATTGCTCAATGCCAAAAATTGATTAAATGACCTTGTTAGCGACGCGAAGATTTTATACATTTGATACGTATATAATTGTCTGTTAAAAAGGTTTTTCCCAACTCCGCCTTTTACTGCGCAGCTCCCGGACGCTTTCAGACCTAATATAATAATAATAATTTTAAGGATCATAGTCTAACTCTTACATACAGACAACCACACATCAGGTTACCACAACCTGTCAAACTTCCTCAATTGATATTCAACCTAATGTGTATGACAGTAACATGAGAGTAGATTGAAGAAATTTGACAGTTTTGTATACTTTGATGTGTGGCTGGACGTACATTATACAGTACTAACCTACCTCATTCGACGACCTCTCTGCTCTCGCAGATGTTCATTGGCGCGTCGGTGATTACTTACCAGCAGATGACCCGCATGTTCGTTTGCCGCCTCTAGTATAAAAATAACAATCAACAAATAGGAGAAAGTACTAAAACCATCGATAGAGAATTTGCGTTCAAATAACAACCAGAAATCGCAATTACCAACTTGTATTATAATATCTCTGTCCATACAAAAAAGATATCGTTCAGGTGATGTGGGGCTCTCTATCTTTCTCCCCACCTGTGGGCCCCCTAAGCTTGAAACTCCGGGCCCCGATGCATTATACCGCCCCTGGCTTCTGATATCTCCGCTGGAAACAGCCACGCCGATATTATGCCAGCGCAAACGGATTCAATATCCAGTATTTTCCATGCATGCAAAGCACAGGAATATGTTATCTTTGTGTAGTCTTTGGGTAAAGAGCCACAGGTAGAAATTGCGAGTCTCTTTTTATTATATCGCCAATTTCTATCCTACTTATTTTTATGTAGGCAACCTTTTCGAAAAAATAATTTAGATTGATGATGATAATGGTGTTGCGGGTGTCCATGGGCGGCGGTAATTGCTTGCCATCGGGTGATCCGCCTGCTCGCCTGCTACCTTGCACATAAAAAAAAAAAAAATATCTATCCCATGTTCAATAATGTAAAAAATCTATTTTATTTGATGCCAAAAATACCAAAGCTCGAAAAAAGCATTAGACCTTCGATCAAGTCGCGCAGTTCGCTGAATAATTTAGGGTTTGCCATAAAAACCTCTTCCCATTTCCACCTTCAACTATATTTAGTTTTCTGAATAGTCAAACAATTCATTATTTGTAAGTACGTTGACAGATTTTTTTTTATTCAACGACAGACAAGCATTTGACCTCAATCACACCTGATGTTAAGTGAAGATGAGGTCTAAGGTGGGCCGTGCTGGCACGTGAAAAGCCTATTCACTCTTGCCTCCAGGTCCAGGTTAGTATGGTTCAGGAAATACATCGGCGGGTAAAGATATTAATAGGTAGGGGATAGTTAGTTAGGAACTACTTACTTACCTACCTATCGTAAAATTTACTTCACCGCTTCTTGTTCATTTTTTTACACTAATTTAGATAATTTATAATGACTATGAGATTAATGTTACTAACAATTTCAAAATTCAAAAAAAAATTCAAAATTCAAAATTGTTTATTCGTTTCAACAAGAACATAGTAAATGAGGTGTTGACATCCTCTAGTAGGTACAACATTAGTACCTGTGTCAGAGGAAGCCACTCTTCCTTAACCATAAAATCAGTAACAACAAACAAACAAGGTATGTAATAGACAAAGTAATAAATGATAACAAAGTACTTAATAAATAAACAAAGTTATAAATATATCTTAAGTAAACACGTTCATTTGTGTGTGTGTGTGTGTGTGAGTGTGTGTGTGTGTGTGTGTGTCTGTGCGTTTGTGTGAGTGTATGTGTGTGTCTGTGTGTGCATATAGGTTATTCACCATCTCACCCAGGGTAAATACTTAAAATATTTTCTGTTTCGTTATAATTTAAACATTTTATCCATGTGCTGAGTTTTACTTTACATTGTCTAGTTGTTAATGAATATATTTGGATAGCTTTATTTATCTTGTTGTATATATGTGAAGATAGGTATGTATATTGGTGCTGAGCAAATCGGGTGTGTACAAATGTAACAGGCGCTACATTATCCTTTCGTCTTCTCTGTTCTTTATCCGGATAGAAGCCTAGGGATTTATGTACTTTAAGGACATTGTGTAGTATATAAAGCTTTCTAACGGTAAGCAAGTCGGCAATTCTGTACAAATCGAGAGTGGGAAATATTCTTCTTTTAAAATACATCACTTTTAGCAGTGCCCTCTGAGCACGCTCGACTTCTAAGAATTTAGTTTTTAGAGCTCCACCCCATAGTGTGATACAATAAATTGTAATGGATTGCGCCAATGCTATATATACACCATTTAGCAGTTTTTTATCTGCAATGTATCTTAATTC
The DNA here is from genome assembly GCA_014851415.1 of Cnaphalocrocis medinalis. Lineage (NCBI taxonomy): Eukaryota > Metazoa > Arthropoda > Insecta > Lepidoptera > Crambidae > Cnaphalocrocis > Cnaphalocrocis medinalis. Next base: position 2,474,422 of record CM026284.1, read on the forward strand.
CTTAAAAATCCAGATCAATTTCCTCAACCTACCAGCGACTAAATCAATATGAGAATACCAATTTAGTCTCTGATCAATCATTACTCCAAGATATTTGGTTGTTTGAACTTTTTTTATCGCAGGACATGAACACTCTTGGTCAGGATTATTTGTATTAGCGAGATCACAACTGTGGATTTTAATAAGGAACGAAGTTTCTGGTTGAAATCTGTCATTAATTGCAAAGGATATGAAGTTAGTTTTTGCGGTGTTAAGTGTAAGCAAGTTAGCATTTAACCATTGAGCTACTTTTCTTAGACCATTCTCGGCATGTGCTTTTACTTCTCTCCAAGAATCCCCAGTAAAGACAACGGCAGTGTCATCCGCATAAGAGAACACTTTAGCATATGGAATCGTCATGTTGCAGAGGTCGTTTATATAGATCAAGAACAGAGTCGGACCCAACACACTTCCTTGCGGGACGCCGCAGTCTATACTGTTGAAATCACTCATCGTTTGACCCAGCTTCACTCTTTGCAACCTCCCACTAACGAAACTCGTTAGAAGTTTTAGAGGAGTGTCCCTGATTCCCAGGCGTTCGAGCTTATGTACAAGGATGGGGAGAGACACTGTATCAAAGGCCTTTTTGAGGTCTAGGAACACGGCCAGACATTTTGTTTTGTTATCTAGGGAATCAGCAACCACAGACGTAAGTGCCGCCACAGCATCCTCGGTAGACCTACCTGTACGGAAACCAAATTGTGATTCAGACAAGATGTTAAATTTGTCTAAATATTTAAGGAGTCTTTTATTTATCAGTTTTTCCAATATTTTTGATATTGATGGCAGAACCGAAATGGGTCTGTAGTTGCCGACATCCCCCTCATCCCCACCCTTGTAGATTGGCGTAATAAGTGATTCTTTGAGCAAACTTGGGAAATTTTAAAGTAACTACCATTGACTTCACACGATCATCAACAGTTGACAAGCGAGGACGTCCAAAAATAACTGTGGGTAAGACAAGTGGCATGGCGTTAGCATTATTCAGTGCATGGGACACATAAATAACTGACCCTTCGTGCGTGCCAGTAGGTGTTGTAACCATGGTGCTTTGCATATTCGCTAGTATCTATCCGCGGTCTTGCAGTCACTTAATGTGAATCCGACTCTCACTTGACCATTTTCTTCTATGTGACGAAATGACGCAGTCGAACAGGCGGGTCACCTGATGGTAAGCGATTTCCGCAGCCCGTAGACACCCGCAACACCAGTGGAGACACAAGTTCCAATTACATATTTAACATTTGAACCCGAGACTCCGAGATCACGGCCTGGTACTTAAACTAATATATTATCGCGGCGTTGCTAGACTAGGTAATATAATGGAAAACGCAAAATTTGGCTTGAACATTCGACATTGGAGTAGCATCGAATCCGCCAACAACTTTTTGGGCTTGCCACGGACACGGAAACAACGATTTAAAGAGGTGATGGCAAACTTCAGGAATGAAGCGGCACCTCAAGAAAACTTTAAAGAAAATTCTTCGTTCAATTTAGTCTACAGTATTTCTAAATTTGTCCCCATCAAAGGAGTACTAGTAATAATGCCTCGAGCTAAAAGATCGATGCACATTATTTACCGACAAAACGTCTCTTAGTTCTGTTAAAACAGTTTTAGAATACCTAATGTGGGAACTTCCTTTGTCCCTGTGCTGTGAACACTTAGAAACATTGGCGACATTATTGTAATCTGTAAGTACGATAAAGGCTATAAAATGTTGGTGTGTAACAAAGAAATAAATAAATAAGGGTTTTATTTACCACAGTAGTAATAGACCCAGTAGATTGATTTTGATTGATTGTGGTGAATGAATGAAGTAAAAATAGCGATTTTATGGCTTTCGTATTTTGGTGGGTGTTTGTAACCTAGTGGTCGTTTCTTAACATAACTAACTCTACTAGGTAGTTTTATATTTTATAATACGGCAATTTTTTGCAATTTATTTTCAAGTTAATACCGAAATATTAATTTTGCAAATCTTAACTAGTGGTCAAATATTGATAACAACATTTCCACTGGACATTGTAGGTGTATACAATATTTATAAGATTCTTGTAAGTTCATGGCCAATCAAGCACACCAAAAATCGTCCGTTTTTACAGCATTTCCCCGGAACATGACAGAGGACAGAATTACTATACAGCCTTACTAGTTGTCTTTTTACTGTGGTTTTACGGAAAGGAACTTGGAAGACAGTTCTTCTTATCTCCTTTTTAGCCGACTGCGTGATCGTAAAATCTAAGTAGGTAATCTTTTTGCTTCGAGGAAGTATGTTTCAATTGCAACACTTTTCCCGTCAGTAGCTTTATCTTGTTACGCTAAGGAGCTTCTATGCGGACTTCTTTTTTGTAGACGCTGGTGGAATGCTGCTGGTCCCTGGGTGCAATAGGATGCAGACCGTAAGCATATTCAACTTTCAGGATTTTGGTTGGGACTTGGGATGTTGGGACACCTTTTTTATATTATAGGTGACTGACAAGTAGGCGGATCACCTGATGGTAAGCGATTGCCACCGCTCAGAATGGTCAGCAACACTAGTAGAGTCAGAAGTGCGCTGCCAATTGAACCTCCGGTACCCTCATCACTTGACGGAACACAGCGCAGCTGCTCTGCTTCACGCCGGATTTCCCAATAAGGTGTCCTAGTACTCCCAGTAGCAAACGAGTATCGACTAAACCACCACGACTCTCCCTCATAGTCTGAGAAAAGAGAGCTAATTAAGGAACCTTATCTTCATCTCTGCTCAACAAGAAAGTAGGTTAGAGGGGGAACTTCGCAAATTTTTAGTGTCGCATATTTTACGAGTATCGTCCGCTATCTTCAAAGTCTATGTTACGTATTCCCCAGAAAACCTCTACGAGACTTTTTTCGCTTCTTACAAAAAGGGCAAGTCAGCACGCCGGGGCCAGCTGTTTGCAGGCTAGATAAGTACACAACTAGTATCAATGCGACATCGCAAACAGACGCTCCGGTTTGCTTGTGAGCGTATTTTGCTAAAGCAAAGCAGTAAGTTAGGGGACTGTACTTTGGCAAACCCATATCTACACCCCTGCAAAGCCATGGATATTGATCTTGGTGCAATTTTTTTAATACAACGGGTCAATATAGTTCAACTGACCTTATCATAATAGTCTAAGATCCGTAGAACATCGACCTTCACCGGGCTGATAATCGAATGAAATGTCCTTTATGACAAATTTTATATACTAGAAAATATATTAAAAATAGGTTTGCTAAAAAAATCCTGGACAGACTATTTTTAATTAATTTTTTAAAAATAATATTTAACTAAATTTAATATTTAATAAAATTTTCATTCTTACTTAAAGTATAAAACGTATAGAATGTGCCGCCAATTTTTTTATTATCATTTCAAGTGAAGGTAAACTGCCATCGACATACCTGTTTATACCTGACAACCGAGTACTCTGTCCAGGTAAATAATAGACAACCCAATGGCGGCACATTCTATACGTTTTATACTTTAAGTAAGAATGAAAATTTTCTTATTATCTTAATGTTGCAAAATTTAGTTAAATATTTTATTTTTTATAAATTAATTAAAAATAGTCTGTCCAGGATTTTTTTAGCAAACCTATTTTTAATATATTTTCTAGTATATAAAATTTGTCATAAAGGATATTTCATTCGATTATCAGCCCGGTGAAGGTCGATGTTCTACGGATCTTCTACTATAAACATATTTCCCTACTTAAAGTAAAGACAATTAAACATACATTCTTATTACCATTTGACTCCTTTGAGTAAAAAAAACATTTGATTCTCTTTGACTTCGCTTGACACATTGTCAATCTTGACAAACATGGTCACAACCAGTGTGCGTTCACTCAGTATTATTCATTTTTGTATGGAGAATCATGATCAGAATAAGTACTGAACTTTCTTGCTAGATGACGTTAATTATTTATTTTACGTTCAGTACTATGCAGTATCTTATTAAGTTATCATGCAGATTAAAATAGTGACATAAACAATAACCTGTAAATTACGTTGAATGGAGCGCGCCGCCTGACATTGACACGTCACTCGAGTTGTCACAAATGCAAATTTTTTCTCTTTTCGTTTGCTTTCAAATTCGAATTGTGTGCGTTTGCTTGGATGTTTTTCGTGGCTTTTTTCTTCTTGAAGACTGTTTTTGTTACCTGGACACCGATTGCCGCTTTATATATCGACCACAGCATCATCACCTAGACATTGGACCTCTGCCTAACCCACCCGCTCTCGTCTCCCGGAATTGAAGAAGAAGCTATTTGCCCTGGTGACGCTGCTGCCCGTCACCGGGCTGTTAATTTGCTACGTTGAGATTTTGGATGGTTATACCGCCATCAGTCGGTCGCCAGAGCCTAGTTCGCTATTTGGCAGGATGCACTGCGTGCATGTGAGATTGGCTTTTGGGGCGGAATGGTATTCGTTCACCCCCTTACACCCGCTGTTGCATAAAAATGTTTAATTACAATAACCAAATGTCTATCCACCCACCTGCTAAGTTCGAAAACTCGTCAAACTCATTGCGACGAAAGTATAACTAGGAGCATATAACTATCTACACAATAAGGGTAATAAAGGGTTGGAATGCTAATGATTCTACTGAAAAGCGCCCTTGTCAATGACTGCATGAAAATAAAAGGCAATGGAATATTATAAAAGAAAAAATAAAAAACATTAATTTAAACCTGTGTTATCTTTGTACCTATATATTATTTTCAACAAGAGATTTTTTGGTGTCATTTTGGTGGGATTCGTAAAATCTAACATAGTTTTAGACTATGAACTAAGTTATATAGAATACTAAGTAATATAGAAACTAGACTATGAACTAATTTTAGATTATCAAAAACAATGTTTGATTTCAAAAAAACCCCAAAGGACACCAAAAAGTATCTTGTTGAAATTCAGCATAATAAGATATAATATATGAATACCTAAATGACCTATATATACCTACCCAACCTACACTACGTACGTATGTAGATAGATAATAGTGGTATGTAATATTTTAACTAGATGGCGCTGAACAATTTCGCGACTGATCTCTCTATTACCGATATATTATAAGTTACTCTGTGGTCACAACCTAGAAAGTAAAAAGTATTTTATTTTCCACCATCCACAAATCCGCTTCCATTTACACCCTCTAACAAAAATAATTTAATATTCAGTCACATCCTATATCTATCCTCAAAATCCTGCTCAAAGTCAAACCGTCCGATATTTCAAAATTAGCATGTGTTGTAAGAAGTGCGGTTTCGGTTTTGGTTTTGACCTAATATTCCGTAAAAATAAGTAATAACAACCCAGATATGGAGTGAAAGGTAAGATAAAATATTATGTAAATATTAGGTATTTGTTAATGTTAATAGCATTAAGATCCAAAAATTATGTAAAAAGTAACATGTGCAATTTCAAAAAAAATATTAACTTCACGGTATCCTAATTTAGTATGCGGCTGTGGTTCAGCCTTAAAGTTCGTGCCAGATAAACTTGCAATAAAGGTCATTCACCCCAATTGTACCACGAAGTCGTCAAAATTCGCGATACAGATCGCTTCCCATACAAAACTGTCGATAAAATTACAGTGGCAAGTGGGGTGAATGACCTTTATTGCAAGTTTATCTGGGACGAACTATAGTAGTCTCTTTTCTTCTTCAATAGCATGTATTTGCCCATCTCTTGGTCTCCATTCAAGAAGATTCTTAGTCCTTACACCCAGAACATTAAAGCGCAGTACAGTGGAGGCGACTGAGACATGACTTTGAAACTTATGAGCAAAAAATATGAGCAAGAAAGTATGGTGCTATTGTTGTTTCAACCAAAGATTTAAATCATAGATATGCCCTGACACCTAAAAACGAGGCAATATTTTGATGACATGACGTGTGCGTGTCATCGAAAGTCACTATCTATGAGGATAAAATACGGTCAGCAAAATGTTCATACTGGGAACTAAAAATAAAACAATTCCTAAATTTAAAAGCAATTTTATTTATGGGACATTTTATTTCTAAATGTTACATTACATTTATCTATTTATTCAAATAAATTACTTTAATCACAGAGCGAATATCGGGTTTGATCACCAAACCGCATAAGGGGTGGTGATTATGCCTAATCCCATCATAGTAGCTATGACTTGATTTCTATGATAAAGGCCTTTGCCCCTACCATTCCTTAAGAAAAATTATGAGTAATATTTACTATAATTTAATAATTAATTAATAAATTAACACAACCCCATATTTAATGTCCTGACTCCGTACTAAGTAGCTTAAGCACTTGTGTTATAGAATAAGACAACAGAAGAAACACAAATATAATACTTTTAACTTTACGCCGACCTAGGAGAGTCAAATATAAATCATTTTCTTTGAAATGAGAAGAGCAAATTCGACTAAATTGCCCAGGTAACCAGTATTCATCCCTTCGATCCCGCTGGATAACTTTGATCAATTTTTCTTTTAAACGTGGATCTTGCGGAAATCTAAAACAATAAACGTTCACTTAAAAATAATACGTAATTATTATTTGCATGTTTTTTGATTTCTAGTCAAAATAAAATTGCTATTTTATATCTGACCGCTCTATTAAAACAATGCCTATCGAAACTGCTGACGCTACCGTACTTTTCCCGGTTATTGTAAACCATTAACAAATGAGCTGTTATCGACTGAGTTCTGAGTACTACAGCGGGTCTAAGTATATTGGCCAGCGAGATAATGATGTTATCTCTTTTTGTCTCACAGTAATTGCCAATACTACTCTCTCTGTCACGCGTTGGCCGATCAGACTTTGATGTTTTGTCAACAAAATAAAATAAATTAAATTATTGATGAAATATAAATACTTACGAGTGAAATGTTACACCATTCGCTTTATTTGAATTTGTAGTATTTTTCTTGCCCAATAAAAAGGCACATGAAGGCATTTTGAGTGCTTTTTCCTGTCAAAATTCCAGGCAGCTGTATCGTACAACTGTCACCGAGTGCAATCGGCAACTAATCCGTGCTAATCTCAGTTGAGCAAAACTAGGTTATTTGAGGTGCGACTCAAATCGGCGCGGTCAAAGTATGGCGAGGGCATATCTATGATTTAAATCTTTGGTTTCAACACAAACTTTTAAACTTTTTAAACATGGGCTCAGGGGGGCGGTGCCTAAGCCAACTAAACGCTGAGAGATTATTATCTTGACGCAAGTACACTAAAGATTTTCCGTCTAATCTGAAGTCACCTTTTAAAGAAAATTACCTACTATAAAAACTGTAGTTACATTTTCGAATATGCTCATTCATATTTTATAATTTTGTCCTTCCATTTTTGACCTTGACTTCGACTACGACGTTGGCAAAGTTCCACGGGCCCTTTTCAACCAAGAAGGCCCGGGGCCCAAAAAGCCGCGAGCAGAAATAACCTAACATTTTAACAAAGTTTTGTACCTAAGGCGGAAGACCTCGAAGACTCTGCCACACATCTCACATGGTAAACGCCATTGATTACAAACTTCTATCCAAGGAATCACGTGGCCAGCAGTATTTTCTAAGTCCAACAAGTGGAAGGCGTCCTACACTACGCTTTTCTAACCACGATCTTCACTCCAAAAGTCCCACGACTATCGGTTCAATGATATAACAACACGATCAGATAAGACGAAGCCATCGGCGTTTGCGATATTTTACGGTTTCTAGACTTAGCTGTTTTAGTCTTGATCGAAACACAATGTTGCGGCGAACATAATGTATGAAACTGCTGAATCATACTGCGACAGTGACAAGACCCTTTGTTTTCAGTCTAGGTCTTCTTTACCGAAACTTTTTCTTAGGTATAATTACGTTCCTAATAACCCCAGTGTCTTTGCGCAATTTTCGTTATGGGTTTTAAAGGTCTGTATGTAAAACTTTATGGGTCAGTATAAAAACCTACTTACTAGTATCCATACAAAAATGTCTGCTGTGAGTTAATACTTGTTTAATACCGAGCTATGTTGTCAAATTTGTTCGCATTGGTATAGATCACATTGACATAATGTTACTTACTTAACACATTACTTAACATTTTTACTTAGTATAGTAGTAGTAATAGTAACAATATCAAAACTACTTAATGTCTGTAGAACTGTATTACAACGTGCAGACGATAGTAGAATTTGTTTCTTTGAATAAAACCTTCTCGTGTATTTTTGACTCAATTTACAAATATGCAAACTTGCATCAGCAATGGGAGCTAAGCTACACTAAGCTTGCGTAGCTTCCACCCTTACTCGAAGAATGATTTAACTCACAAAAAAAATGTCTAATTTAGGTCGATATCGTTCCAACATTTTACTTACCTTCAAAACCTTAGTGTCTTTACTTTAGTATTGTATTTCAAGGTCCTACGTGTGAAACGTGTCCCACTAGCGGGTGTAAACACAGCCTTAGTCATTCGTCCCACGTCCTTATTTTACCCTAGAGGGTTTCCAAAACTGGCACTGTTCTTTAAACAGTTTGCGCAAAGTTTGTATTGTGTAATTTTATTCGCAGAGGATTCACACTTGATATATTATCGGTTTGCGACGAATATTCAGCAATGTTATCCAAGGACGTTTCGGTGTGTATTGTCTATTCACAAAAGATGCCGCTTTATCGCCATATGGAGCCAGAATCTGAAGCTCAGATTATTCGACTTTGGATATGTTGATAACATCTGACAAATGGTTGGGAGGTTTTATGCGGGGAAAATGTCAACGTACTCTCAAGTGTTAACATATCTTTGATAGCTTTACAAAGACGATTTTTTATGACTAGGATATAATTTTTATTCCACTTTGATAACATTTCCTATTCCCACTAACCGAAAGATATTAAATTGTGTCATAATTGGGATTTAGTAAACTAGTTTTAATAAATATCTAATTTTAATTCTTTTTTTCTCCGTTTAGAACTTAATTCCACGTTCTATTATTTTCATTATTCGTTGTATCGATTGTGCTTTCCATCTAGACTACATACATAGTACGAAGCATAGCAATCAGCATTATGTCGAAGCACTACGCTTCAAAAGGCTCTCAAATGAAACTAGGTGCGCAAAGTTTTCCTTTTGTTTCCCAATTCAATTACCTTTCTGGAGCAAATCTCGTTTAATACGTACTGTGCTCTGATTAATTTCAATCCATTTGACCGCACTGCAGGGATGGTAAAACCTTACGTTTTAGAATTCCATATTCAGGTGAGATTCGAACCTCTTTCATCAGCAACCCACACTCGTCCACTGCTGGACATAGGTCTCCCCTAATGCACGCCACCGCTCCCGATTTTCGGCCTCTTTCGGCCACTCTCATCCAGCCCACACCAGCCAGCCTTCAAATGTCATCATCCCATCTAGTCGCACGACTCGAGTCTAGAGGAGAATCGCACCTCTTTATATCATTATTAGCCCTATCATTATAATAGCCAAGTGACTGCTCGTAACATCTTTGTTTCAATGGAAAGGTAGATTTTGTCAAGTCGAGTTATTAACGTCTTCGGTAGCATAGTTGATAAGAGCAGTCAGCCAGTAATGAATGGCTTTTAAATTACTGTCACCTAAAGACGCATTAAGAAATAATTTTCCTTAAAGAAAAATATATTCAAAGAAATCGCTTGAACTAAAACATAATAAGTAGAATTGAAACAAAGTAGCAATCTTAAAAAGTGCCCGTTAAAGTAGGAATTGCCCAATATTCAATTTCAATTTGCTACTTAATACCGTAACTCCGTTTAATTTTTCAATCGTAAAGGCCCAGCGCTTTACGATCAACAGGCTGCCTGGGAGATTTCCCATGACCCATATTTCTTGGCATAATTGGTTCAGTGTTTTGAATTTTACTTGAATCTTGCTTATAGGTGTGAATTTTTATACATAATAATATAGTGGGAAATGTGGCTTAAATTTCGGCTGATCACTCTCTATTTGTCCACCCCGCGTGGACAGTGACACAAAGGTTTAAAACATTCCCGTTGTCCGCTACGAGGCTCAGTACCAATAGGGGGTGGAAATCGGGAGCTTTCATATCATTTGTGTCACTACTGTCCACTCGGCATAGACAGCGGGAATAAACGGAAACGTTCAGTTGGAGGTGGTGTGAATATGGTGTTTTATAGGTGGCCTATTCCGATTTTTAGTTTACCCATGGGTATTGGCGATCTCCAAACGTTGGAGAATGAGATCCGTAGGTAAACATACTTTATAGCATACAAGATGAGGAGTTACTTTATTTCCCCTAAACATGACGGCAATCGTTTACCATCAGGCAAGCTGTCTCACAAAAAAAGAAAAGCGACATTGCTGTACCACCATTTCTGGGACTATTTGAGCTTTGCCATTCATTGTCAAGCCTTTATTTGCGCACCTTCCATTAAGTTTAGAACCCTGCATTTAACTTTATCAAGGAATTATTCATTGTCAGTATTTTTTCATGGTCCAAGAATCTAACTGCTTAGTTAGATAGATAGCGGTATAACTTCAACTAAACCGTTCCTTACTAATTTCTCTTAAGTCAATTTCGAGGCTCCTTAATTGAGTTCCGTAACACGTACCTGATTTATTATTATTAATTTAACTATCTCCAACGGGCGTGGGCTCCTAACCTCGCTATACACTAGGAATGAATTACAATTCCCGAATACCTCACAACGGAGCTGTCCAATCCAGCATCCATTGTTTCGGGAAACGCAACAAAACACCCACGGATGAGATACAGTTTAATGTTAATATGAATACAAAGCATGTTAGAAAAGATACCCTACCCCAATGACATAGAATTGAAAGCTACTGTCACAAACAAGATGTAATAGTTACAGGAATTTATTTGGTCTCACAATTACAAATTAATTACAGCTAGTGATGAAGTTAATTAAATTTTGATGGATATGATTGAACCTAATTTATTTATTAATACGATACACGGTAAAACTCTTACGGCACGAACTTAGACACAAGCTCTTTTGTAGTCATTATAATTTTGTATTATCCCATCAAAACACATGTCATACTTCTTAAAAATACAGTCGAAAATATTTCAATGCTTAAATTTTGCAATTTTAACAGTCAGATGTCCCTAATGTTACTTTTCAATTAAAGTATTAGTTGATTTGATTTGGGATAGATTTTTTGTTACAATCTTATAAAATTGGCAATACCGTGTAATCTTCTTTCTAATTGATAAGATGACGAACCGTAGCTTAGTTTTCAGAAATTTGAAATCTTATTCGAATGTGTTCACAACGTACTCTTAGAGAAAATACTTGATGTTGCAAACATTTGATATATTTTGTGATCATTGCTACGGTTCGTATAACAGTACTATCATCACGAAGACTGGTCATAATGAAGTAGTTGATGGCGGTGTTTGTGACATGATGATGAAGAAGCGATGAGGCCCGGCACGCGGTGGTGTGCTCAGCAGAAGTGCATGTCCTTGAAGGTCTTCTTGTCCTTGTAGATGGAGCCCCAGGCTCCGTAGTCCTTCTTCTGCTCGGGTTTCTTGATGGGCTGCTGGCTGGTTACAGCCGCTTTCCTGGAAACAAAACATGACGTTCTCAAATTGTGATTCAGTTATTTCTTACAAAGTTACTCTGGGTGACATTCTTGGAATCATCGTTATCAGCCTGTTGCAGTCCACTGCTGGACGTAGGCCTCTCCAAATGCTCGCCACTTTGATCGATCTTCGGCTACTCGCATCCAGCTCCAGCCAGCGCTCTTGCGCAGATCGTCACTCCATCTGGCCTGAGGCCGTCCTACAATACGTTTACCAAGACGCGATTCTTGAGGTGCGCTGACTGGACTGACTGAATATAATTCAATAGTATAAGAAAAGTCTTTTAATTTTACAGACTTGTTTCCTCTTCGTTCGATGGTCGATTTATGTCGTTTAGACAGATCCGACAAAAATAATTATATTCTTTTTTTGTGTCAGAAATCTGTGGTACATTTTGTGTATTTGAGTAAGTGGCTCAATATTTGCACTTAGGTACCATTCACCATTATAGGTTTACAATTTTTATATGGCTATAATCGATTCAGTTCTATTTTCATTGCGAACTTGAAATTGTACAAAGAAATTCTTTTGAAGCAATTGTATTAAAGCTGAAGGTTATGACTCAGTAGGTTTGGATTTTGGTGGCGACAGTCAATACCTTGCTAGTTCACTGAGCAATTAAAGTTTTAGGTCTGGTAGAATGAAGAAATGTTTAATTCCATTGAACCTAATCTTCAACTCTTTGTCGTCAATAAATTAACTTTCTCGGTATTTCACCTTTATTCTGTTATATAGATATTTGAGTTAAAACGGTTTCCCAAATATGTAATGCAACCATGACCTCAGTCCACATCCGCAATCTAACTAACAGGAGGTGTAAACCGATCAGGTAAAGATGCACACAGCGAATGGCAACTACTGCTCGCGCTTTCATTGCGAATTCCTCAACAGCTGACAAGTCGATGATGAAAGTAGAACCTTAAGAAACGAGATGATGGACTGGCCCGATGACCAATTTGATATTGACTCTGCGTCAAACGCCAAAGATCAATTCCCACTTTGGACACTTATGTCTCTGTGTTACATAATGTACTTAGTTACTTGAATAGTAGATGTATATTTGCAACTCCCCTGTTGTATGAAATTCGTAACACAAGCTTGAGCTACTTAATACCGAATCAAATCAATGTATATGTTGTACTAGCGGGTCGCCCTCACTTCGCTTCGGGACAGTAGTTCTACCAATAGGTGGCACTGGGCGTTGATTGCATCGCGCTAGTGTTTCGCTTTTTCAGTTTGTATATGTATAAGGTTTGTCGATATCTGTAGGATTTATCTCTTAATAAATAGTATAGATGAATTAATTTCGGTGACACTCACTGCATGGGAGACGCGACGTCCAAGTTCTTGCAGGCATAATTAGCCTTTGAGGCGGTCTTGCATTCGTCGCCGCGAGCCATGTTGTCCTTTTCACTCTGACGTTGCCGGTGCCGGTGGGAAGAGGATGGATGATGAGTGAGAGGGTGCGGGAGAGGATCTACGGCACGTGCTGGATGTGCGTGAGCACTGCGTGTTCCAGACGGTTTCCGGTGTTCGCCCGTCGGCTACCTTTTCTGGTGCACAGGTTCTTGGCGAGCCTGCAACAAAAGGAGAGATTCCATTATATGATAATTGTGGGAGAGCCATGCTTCGGCATGAATGGGCCGGCTCGACCGGAGTGATACCACTGCCTCACAGAAAACCGGCGTGAAGCAGCTCCTGTCCTGTGTTTCGTCGAGTGAGTGAGGGTACTGGAGGCCCATCGGGGGGGAAGGGGATAAAAGGTTAGCAGCGCACTTGTTGCATGTGTTCATGGGCGGTGGCAATTGCTTACCATCAGGTGATCCGTCTGCTCGTCTGCTACAGTATCACATAAAAAAAAAATGATGTGAAAAATATTGGTGCCTATTCCACTTTATGGTTGGTTCCTAAAATTTTCGCGTTGTGTTATAACTATTTATTGACGGGTATTAACCGCCGCTCACGCGGACGGGAAGTCCGCTTGTGATAACGCAGCCGAAACGTCAAAATAAGTGCATAATATGAACTTAAAAATTAACGTCACGTTAATTCCCGTCTATCATATGTAATAATACCTATTCCACTTATTTAAGCCGCGCCGAGCGAAGAAGTGTTGAGCGGTTGTCATGTTTTGTAGGTGAGGTTGTCACTGGGTCAGAAAAGTACTCCGTTGCTACAGCATTTATCTTTTTAAGAGTTTTTATCTTTTGGGTAGGGAAGTTCTTATTGGATATTAATGTCTTTAAACTTAATTCCAAGAGCAATTTTCAGAAATGCCTAAGCTAAAATCAAAACATTTTGTTACAGGTAATCTGCTAACTTCAGCGTCAAAACTCAGTATAATTTCCAACATGTAGCAACATGATCCTGAAACATATCTTTCCAAGAATACAGCTTTTGGATGCAAGTTTTCCAGAGCACAAAAGTTCGATGGCGACAATCGTGGCCCATTTGAGCTTAAAGCTTCCCCTAGAGGCGCGCTCTGCCGGAGAACTTAGGATTGAAGCGCGGCGAAGCTCCAAAGCTTTAATGTCGCTGAGTCAGCCGCTGCGCTGCATGGTGAGCTTGATTTAATTTTTCTAGCGAAACTTTTTGCATAAATCTGATTAAGTTGAAATCAGCTGTTTTATTGATATGTCAATGAAAGCAAGAAGGCATTCGGTGTGGTTTTTCAGGAGGTTGACGTATTTGTCAATCTCAACCTAAAAACATTATGATTTTTAATATCATCTAAAATCAGAGAAAGAGTCTACCTACCAGGGCGGTGTTTTTATAGGAAAATGTATCAACACTAAGGGAAACATTACTATTAGATCCTACTTTTGCCGGGAGCCTAAGAACCGTAGGTTGACTTATACCTATATACTCGTACTTGCAAATACTCATATCTTCATACATCTCATTGAATGTGATCTCATATGTGTATGATTTTACATAAGTAATGTTCAGTTTATAAAATTATGCGGTAAACAGCATCAAGTTTAAATAATATAATGCGAGAAAAACAACCACAATGAATTTATCACAACTGTCGCCCGACCAGAGCGTTGAGAATCATACAATATTTATGTAGACGAGAAACAGCGTCATTGAATAAGCATATAACTCTACGCTTTATTCAAATAAGCATGTAACCTGGAGTGGCAAAACTGCATACTTAGCGACCGGCTGCCGCTGGAAATACTGGATGATGCAACAATTGCCATTATTATGTCATCAGATTTGAATATGTTTATTGCATTCCATTTACCTATTTTTCAAAAAGTTTGGATTTTTTGTCAAACACCCAAAGCGAATCAAACAAAGCGCTCCAAGTGATAAAAGATACTTTCAAAAAGTGGTTAACTGTCATGACAATATTTACTTACGAACAAGTCACAATTCTTTTAACTTACAAATCATTTATATGATAAAAAAATAATATTTGTATCACAATCGAAGTATATATGTTTTTGGACACATTGCCCGCTCAGGTAGGTATATTTGCTGCTGACTGTACCATAGCTAAGATAGACAAAAGTTAGAATGAGCTAGGTATAATTTGTGTTGGGTCTGGGTGTATGTGGTTCTTTCGTTGTTTTTGGTTTCCATTAGTAAATGTAAAACCTTAGTTTGGGACCAGGACAATGTATGTGATGTTGTCTCAATTTATAATAATTTATTATTTATAACCACCAACCAAGATTTAATTTACAAATTCAAAGTTCCATTAAAGTGCAAATACTTCTAAAAAGATTCGTAAAAAAAGAAAAATGCTATTCTGGTTTTGCAACAAATATCATTTGCCAATAGGTAGGATATTTTTAATTTGTATAAAATATACTGTATAAAATGCCTGTCAAGTTTCATAATTCAAAGGAAGCTGTGGCTAGACATGAAAGCATTAAACGGTGATCTAATGCTTTATAAGAACCGCTATAACATTTTGAACAGTTCAATGTCCTTATATTTCAACAAACACATCTAATTTGGAGAAATGACATGATTTATTTAGCTCAAACTGAAAAATAGCAGTAACTATGTTTTTAGATACATGGCTAATGTTTTGCATTTGGTCATAATATTAATAAATTACCCAATAAAGGCTAAAATCATGTAAACAAGTTCGCAAACGTAATTTGAAGGCGACATCTTAGAAACTCTGCTGTTTGACCCAGACACCTATTACCGAATCGATAGAAAACGAATGCCGAGTAGTTTAGTAGGTTAACTTTGCCCACTGTCCACTAGTTTGGTATGTGATCTTCCCTGTACTCTTCAGCATTTATCATTTACAAACTCATTTTAGTTTAAAAGTCCACATTTTGGATAGGATTACAAAAATAACAAGTTTCAGCCTGCACTCTAGGTAATTGTGTCGATTACCGGTAGGCACCTCTTGGGGGCGGTAAAATCCTTGTTTCATTCTGGGGAGCATGAGTTGTGGAAGAGAAGAGAGTGGCATCAAATACCACTACGCTACTATGCTGCCCCTCTACACCAGTGTGTAAAGGGGCAAAATTTTAAATTCTTATTAAGGAAGGGGGAATGGGTTGAGGATGAAAGGGAGGGGAGGGAAGAGGGGCCGATAGCAGTTGCAAAATCGATTTTTAAGGCTTAATGACGACCCAAATATTTTTATAAACAAATGTTCTAAATGTGAAATGGTATTAGTTGAATAACGTCGTAAGGCCCAGACAGCAGACATCATTGAAAATCACGACGTTATTTAGTGAACTGAGGACAAATTTTAATTCTGTATCTATGACTGCCGTAAAATTGTTGACGCTTTATCTATCGAGCGATGGCATAATACTAATTTCGTATATCACACACCGGTCGCATGGCGAGGTTGATTTGCATACGGCCGTAGTAAACAACCGGTCCGCCCGCTCGCCACGCTTCCACCATCATCCAGGTTTAAAAACTACGCTTTAATATCAAGTATTGAAGTTTAAAACATTTCAATTTGGCCCAGTGACTTAGACCGAAGCGACCGTGGCGTGATGAGCTCGACGCTTTTCAAAAAGACTGGTCCACCGCAGCCCAGGACTGGTGTAGGTGGAAAAAGGGGAGGCCTTTGCCCTGCAGTGGGACATTACGGGCTGTTAATAAATAAAATAAACTGAGGCAACGTCACAACATAGATTACTAAGGTGTTTCCTGTGCTATGGAAACCATGAACAACGAATGAATTTCCGCTAAATTAACGAATGTACCACAAACACCTATACCCAACACCATATTTTATGTTATGTTATACTTGACGAGAGAGATCTGCCGGCTCCTGGTTTAAAACCCTTTCCACCTTATTACACAATCTTATATAATACCATACTAAAGCTCACGGTCTAATAAAGTTAGTTTTGCTGTCACATTTAAAAAAGTAAAATATGAAAGTGACAGCATCAGTTTTAAACAAAGACTAACTTTAGACTCCGTTTTGTAATAAAGGATGCAATATTAAAAATGGGCTAGGCTAGAACTAGTTTAGTTCCGGAACTATTCTTAGATCGCGTATTTATACACAAAGTAATTAAAATTTTCCTATATTAGCATTCAATTCAGATCTTTGTTCCTGTGTTATACAAAACAGACAAAAATCTCTTTTCTTGTAAATATACTGCTGAATTGAATGATTTTCCGGATCCTTAACAATATTCTGTATTCTTTTGACAGTGTCACATAAGAAAGCGTAAAGATTCTATTGTATGGTTCCGCAGCAATCCCTAGGGTAATCTATAGGATGGGCCCGGAACCCAGCAGAGCATACAAAGCCGAACCAATTTGGGAAAGTAGTGGTTGCTGGGAAATAATACGAGACTCCTTAAAGCGATAAAAGATTTCCAAAGCCTTGTCTGATTAATGTCAATTTCCGCTAAATTAACGTAATATTTTAGCGTAAATTGACCTGTTCCTTGAAAATTAATAGTGTAATCAAACCCGTGACGTCACAAGGCCGTCAGTTTGTTAGTACCCCCCTCGCACCCTCGCGACTCCATCAAACTATAGACTAGATAATCAAAATGTCTGACCTTGGTAGAAATTTGTCGGTGATCGCGAACTTTCTCTTCGATTTTGTCATTGACACCTACTAATTTTTGATAAAAAATAAAAACCGACACTCCTAAAGAAATTTACTTTACGGCCAATTGGTTGAGGGAACTGATTCCGACTGTGGCTGGTTTCTTGTAACCAGTATTTAAGTAGTTGTAGCATAAGTTGAGGCGATGCTTTAGTGTTCGAATGTGGACTCTGTGTCTAGTGACGTAAGGAGCGGTGGATCCCGTTTGCTGGCAGCGTGTGACGTGGTCTCGCCGTGTTTACATGGAGAACTTGATCTTATTAACTGTTCGACTAGATACATTGTCATTGGGCTACTCCTGTAGATTTTTCCAACAAATGGAATACATTACTGGTTGACGTGTTTCCGATAGACGCCGTGCGTAGGAATATTCAAAAAGTCAAACAACAAACATCCAAAAGTTATCCAAATGTCGCAAGTTTTTTAAATAGGTACTATATCCTTTTGTCAAGTTTCTAGTCATTTGAAACCAAAACTGTGTTTCTAAAATCTTTATTGACTTCGAAGAAAATTCATTGAATGAATGGATTGGATGAATAAGCCTTTAAGTTATCAATAAGTTAAGTACTTTGTTTTTCTAGGTTTCAAATTTCAGAGCTCTTGTTAACCGATACTTCGGAGAAAACAATTTTCAAACATTGCCCAAAACAACAAACAGAACGTTCAAAATTATTCTTTAAATTTTGTATTAATTCGTTTGATTTGCTACTGAGTTAACAGTTCTACATCTATCTCACTCACTTGGTTGTAGCTTCAATGGGAATCTTGGTCCTACTTTCCTGAGTGCATCCTAAAAAAACACGAGTCTACCAAAACTATAACAGAGCACCTCTAAATCCGATCATAAACTGTTTCATTTTAATTAATTATCTTCAACATAAAAAACTAAAGCTGTTTACGCAGAGCTTTTGCTACGTGACCTGAACCACGTGGGCTAAGTTAGGTACGGTCCTCTTATCTATGTCGCCGTTAAATTACTATTACAGTTATTTTATAATATACATAAGTAATTAAGTAGTAAACATTTATACCAAACTCGTGAGATTGCAAAATACCCAAATGAATCTGTGGGTACTTACGAGTATTACGCGTATCCTACCTGCTAACTTCGCCACTGATTGGGATACACAATTAAACTGTTTGATTGTAGTTTGTCTCTCTAATTGTAAAATGTCACAAGGATGTCAGTGGTTGGTTGGTTTTGATGTAAGGCATTATTCAGCACGAAGTAAATTATCGCCAACTAATCGTGCGTCTTGGTTTTCCCAATTTCCCTGTTTAACTTTGATATTTTTATAAACTTTTGGAAAATACATTGCAAGCAGTAATTGGCTGGATCGCAATTTATTGATATGCTAGAATCTAATAGTTTTTGCAACTTTACGGTGACATAGCTGGAATATAATAAGGTTACATAATGTATTAATGTTCGACTGGTAACTGGTTTATACTGGTAATAGCCTGAGTAACCTTTGCTTTGCCGAGATCGTACTCTTTCCTGTGCCGGTGCATTCATATTATGTCGCCGTAAAATAATCCGAATCGTAAGTTGATCAATTGCCTAGGAAATTGATAAATTTTAGAAAAATAACAAACTGCTGTTAATAGGAATTATTTAAACAGTGTTAGGTTAGGTAAGATTGTTCAAAAATAGGTTAGGTTATGATGAAAATAGTGACCTCACAGCGTGTTGTGGGGTCAACAGTTCTAACCTTTTTTTTTGTTTTAGTAAGTAGGTACTTAACGTCGTAAAGCCCATAAGCCTTTTAAAAGGCATAAAACAATTGATTTTCCATTGTGTCTGCTGTCTGGGCGTTACGACGTTAAATATTATTACTTAACCAAAATTAGATAAATGACTACACCCTTAATTTATTGTTAGAGCTTGAACTACCAACGCAAAATCATTGTATGCAATTTATGCATGCATGTTTATTTACACTAACCTAATTTCCGTATTTTCAAGTTTTAAATTAAGGTCAAATACGAAACGCGCTTCACTTTCCGGCACTTTTAATGCACATACAATGCATTAAGTAGGTACAGTCGACTCCAAAAATATGTATAAGTACACTTTAGGACCTTGTCACAATACATGTATAAGAACGACTTCTACTTTTATAGACACATGTATTGTGACAAGGTCCTAAAGTGTATACATATTTTTGAAGTGGACTATACACATTCTGATTAAATAATATGGCGTATTTTATTGTTGGGGTAGAAAAGTTCTGGAGTGGAGATCGCTACTCGAAAAGCGTAGTATAGGCCTCTGGCTAGATGGAGTGACGATCTGCAAAGCGATTGCCGCCGCCCATAGACACCTGCAATGCCAGCAGAGTTACAAGTTCGCTGCCAATCTTTTAACCCCATTTTTCCTCGATGGCTCGCTCCAGAACTCTCACTCACTAGGCGAAACACAGCGCAGGCGCTGCTATATGCCGGGTTTCTGTGATGTCGTGGTATGACTACGATCGAGCCGGCCCATTTATGCCGAAGCGTGGATCGCGCTTGGTATTCGGAGTCCACTGGCGCCTTACGTTCAGCGTGGATCCCTTTCAAACGGTGGCCTTAAATAGATAGTTACATAGTTAAGTAGATCATCATCATCATCATCAGCCTGTTGCAGTCCACTGCTGGACATAGGCCTCTCCAAATGCTCGCCACTTTGATCGATCTTCGGCTACTCGCATCCAGCTCCAGCCAGCCCTGTTGCGCAGATCATCACTCCATCTGGCCTGAGGTCGTCCTACACTACGTTTACCGTCAAGAAGATAGTTATCTACTTAAATGATAAAATTAAAATATTTTATCAAGATAGTAAACGAATTCAGAATCCGTTTTACTTTACAACCTAGGGTGCAGAATTCCGGTGAAAAGTAAGAATAAGAACCCCTAAAGATTTCGCAAATGCCCATCATTTGTCAGACCTACGTGAGCCTTCGTCGTCAAATCGACAAATCTAACCCGAACGTGAAATATTGTCTCCAAATCCATCTGTGAATTTAGAATTACTCTAGATTACGTCGATAAATTTATCTGCAAAATTAAACACTATAGAAGTATAATAAAGTCATTTCTCTTTTTAATTACCTCAGTTTTGTTGGAATGTTTTAGCCGCGGCAGTTTTTCCCGACGGCTATGACTTAGGATCATCAATAGAAAAGTGTACGCATCTTAAAATGCCGGCTACGCATCAGCGACCTCTCTGATCTCGCAGATGTTTATTGGCGGCGGTGATTACTTACCACCGGGTGACCCGCTTGCTCGTTTACCGCCTCTAAAATAAAATATAAGTTTCGGAACGTATTAGAAGTATATTTTTCTAATTAGCTTGTTGAATGAATCTCGTCATCCAATTGTTTTTAATTAGTTGTTTTAACAGCTGATTGCGTCTACTAAACTTTTACATGGCACTTGATGTTAACATAGAAAAAGTTTACAAATTGTCCATATGCATATGAAAGTAACACGTCCCAAAAGTCTATATTAGTACATAAATTTATTTTAAGAGGAAATTAGTTGCAATGACCGAATAATATGCAAGGTGACTCTTTCAGGGTTGACAATGCCTAACTATTTTCAAAGAATACACATCTATTAACTCGAAACATAATTTATCAATAAACTAATACCAAGTCATCAGAAAGACTTGTACTAGGCTTTTGTCCTAAACATTCCTGTGCCAAAAAAGTTGTTATTGTTACCTACAATAAGATTCATGATGTACATTATACATTAGGTCCAATAAACTAAATGATAAAAAAGCTAAAAAAGTGGTTAATAACTTTTTGTATTTATAGGCTATAGCATCTGTGAATTTCCACCTCAGTTACAGTACAGTCGACTCCAAAAATATGTATACACTTTAGGACCTTGTCTCAATACACATGTATAAGAAAGTAGAAGTCGTTCTCGACAAGGTCCTAAAGTGTATACATATTTTTGGAGTCAACTGCCTACGCCATTTAACAGATGTTTCACATTATTCCCATGTGGTCGCTCCTTTTGCTTAACATTAGGCTAAGGTGAGCCAATAAACTTTACCACTACTTATAAAAAAAAAACGAAAAGCGTATAGGATACATGCCAGTGACTATTTTAGATAACCCTACTCACAGTCGGAGCGATGACCACATATTTCGGGCTCTCTCCACGCGGCCGCCGCGTGAGACCGGTTCGTAGACACATTTGGCGACATAGAGGAGGACCCATAGAACCTGAATGCTCTTCCTAAAATACTGCATTTGTTTTTATTTGCAGTCTGCTCGTCTGCCATCTACTTATTTCATAAAAAAAAGTTTAGTCCGTGAAGGTCGAACTTTTAAGATAGGTTCACTTCTCAACAATCTATATCTTTTTAGAATCAATTCTTATATTAAATCCTGCTAACACTAGATGTAAACAACAAATAACAATTATAAGTAGGTAGTTCGTCATTGTAAGTGTTTAGCCCTGTGGTTCCCAAACTGTGGTATATTGTGTAAGGTTTTGTAAATTAGCTCAAATTAAACACACCTTTTCCCCGCCATATCATCCGGCCACTAATGGGGCAGCGGAACGTTTTGTTCAAACATTTAAATCAGCAATTACTAAAATCATTGATAGTGGACACTCTATGTCTTATGCGATAAACCTATTCTTAATGGACTATAGGAGCACTCCTCAACAAACAACTGGTATTGCACCAGCTCGACTGATGCTAGGTAGAGAGTTGAGGAATAGATTTAGCTTTCTTAGACCGCCACCGCTGAGGGAGGAGCTGGATGCCAAATTACAAAATAGACCCCAAGGAAGAAGAAAAATCAAATTTGAGATAGGCCAGAAAGTTATGGTGAGAGATTATAGAAAGGGAAATAAGCTATGGGTTCAGGGTTTGATTGTTGAAAATTCAATACCAGTAGGCCTAACATGCGCATCACGACAAAATTTTGTCGACTCTCGTTCGCAAGAACGCATCTTTCTATCCCGCTCATCGCTCAGTCAGGTGAGCGAGACGCAACTTGCGCCGACAAAATACGAGTGTCGACAAATTATCTCGTGGTGTGCATGTTAGCCCGGCTGATGTAACATATATGATAGATGTAGAAGGTGGAAACGCCACGTTAATCAAATGTTGCCATATTCCGAGAGTTGCTCCGAACAAGATTATATAAGCTAAGTTAGGTATTATGTATGTAGATATTATTGTAAAACATTGAGGTAATGTTGTAAAATAAGTTGGGGAGAGTGTGGTATATTGTGTAAGGTGGACAGAGAGATATCGCTCTCTCGCTCTTGGCTCTGTAACATGGCGATGCGCGGTGCGCGAATAAACCGTGAATTTAATTAATATACGTGTTTTATTTGTAATATACGAGTATTTTACAAACAGTGAGCCGTTACCAAAGTTTTATATACCACGCGTCGCGAGAGTCCCTAAATTTCCTTATTAAGAGTAAATAATATTAATTCCTTCAGAGTAAATAAAAACGAAGTTCAAGGACTGAAACCCGAAGTCCCGAATACTTACTTAAAAGTACGAAACAATTAAAGAGTCTCCACTAGGTATAATAATAATAATTACGAGTAAAAGAGATGCTAGTTTTGAAATGAGCTAACAAAGTTCTTTCAATAGGATACTTGACTATTTTTTTTTTATGTGTTTAATCAAAAGACCCCTCTATTAAAGAAACATTGTTGAAAGAATTATTTGATTCTGATTTGAATTACCTGAGATATCACAACTTTAAGAGCACATATTTTACGCGGGCCCAAAAACGCTCTATACAAATGGCTACCAACATGTGACGTCACACGCTGGTATCTTGTATGCGCGTCTAGCAAATTTTGTTTGGTAGCTATATCAAATGTTTCGTTTATGTACATAGTTTTATAATAAAAGTTTGTGTTTAATGTGTGGGTAGTTCAATGATATAATTATTTTTATAATATTATAAACTTTAAAAATGGACTTGGCCATGAAACTTTGAATGCTCACAAAACCAGCTAGACGTTATATTTTTAACTGAAAATTTAGGCTAGGTATTGGTTCTTATTTACCAATATTTTGGTAAAGTATCAATATTTTTTACTACATTGTCGTTACTCGTTGTCGTCACTTTTTAGGTATTATAATTAGAGTAACTTCCTCTTATAACAATAATAGCTGCGGATGAGGGCGGTTGTAAAATACAAAAAAGTTTGGGAACATCTGGTGTGCCTGCCTATTCAACACGCAGCGATCTCGTGATTTGCTCCGCTAGCCAAAATTTTCCTAAGACTTCTGGGACCAGTTCACCACACTTGTCAGACAACTCGAGCAACCTAATGGGTAAAACGGTTACTATACGCAATTTGCATTTTGGATGTGACTCAAGTTTTATGTGAATAGGTACACCGAAATCATTTTTTTAAATCTATCTTCTATACTAAGAGGTAAATTCAATAGACATCGACAAACCTTATATACAAACCAAAAAGGCGAAACACTAGCGCGATGAAATCATTGCCCAACGCCATGTATTGGTAGACAGTAGAACTTACTGCCCGAAACAAAGTGAGGGCGGACCGCTAGTAATATAAATAAATTATGAAAAATTATAAAGAGATAATTCTATAAACATCGACAAATCTTATAAAGAAACTGAAACACTAGTGCGATGCAATCAACGTCCTGCGCCAACTAGGTATTCATACAGAGTGTACCTACTTACTAAATTAATTACCACTATTCGTAATAAATAAAAATATTGCAAAAATCACCTAGTCCCAAAGCAGGGCTTTCCCTGTTCTATGATATAACCGAAGCTTCTACTTTCGAGGTCGTCAAGTAAATAATTACGGGCTATTATTTAAGATGTCGATGAATCATACCTCGAGTAGTAGTAGTAGTAGTAAAATCCAAAATTTAAAACAGTATGTATTTATTGAAAGTTCGTCACAAACGATAATGATCTTTATTATTACTCCACATACGGCTTGATGATGACGTCCTCACTCCGCAGCTTGCGTCGGTTGCAGAGCCACTCCAGCAGCAACACGAACGACGCCGAGAAAAACCCTGCAAACAAAAAAACAATTTTACGTACTCTGCATTTGTCCCGCTGCTGGGCAAAGGCCTACTCCAAATCCCGCCACTGTCCTCTATCTAACGCCATTTATGGCCAATCTGGGAAAGCTGTGCAGATTGACGGGTTTCAAATATGGACCACATTTGTTGCCTAAGATCCTGCTCCTAATCCTGCTTTGTCCTGCAGGTATCTGTTTTTTGATGAAATTAAGTTTTTAATTGACTGATAGCTTGTCATTGAAAATGGCCGCAAGTAGAGGTTTCCATACTTCTCCTTTAACATCGTAAGACCCAAAAGCCTTTTAAAAGGCATAAAACAATTGATTTTCCATTGTGTCTTACGACGTTAATATAAATTTTCATTTCAGATTAATTTCATAAAAATAAACTAATGAGTAGGTACCTTCATAATCAAGCAGTGCTATACCTCGTATGTATATAGTTTATAGTAGATACTTCTATCTTTTCGGGGCCATTCCACAAAAGGGCCCATTCCCGAACCAAACATAAACAAACCGGATTTTAATCTCTTAGAAAATCATGGAACGTCTGGCTCCATATTTTCAAGTCTGCTAAAAGCTGTCTGAACTCCGCGAAACATTCTGTACTAAATCACTGCTGAAGATGAGTTTTTTAATATCAAGGGAAATAAAGTTTGCGCTCAAAAGTTATCCTTCAGTTGAGTATGTAATAATAACTTTTGTTTCATAATAATATTTTAATACAATAAGGTATCACGACAAAGATACAAGTTTAAGTATTGTGAGTATTTCATAAACCACTAGGCGAATCCCCGGAAAACGAGGATTAGGTAACGTCAATGCAGCGAATGGGCCGAGTTATCTGGTTTCCTAAAGATTGCGAAGGTCAAACGGCAATCATCGCTTCAGGGTACCTAACTATAATCCTACCAAATTCTGATTCATCATCCACTAATAATACTTAAAACGTGAAAGTTTGTAAGTACATATGGATGGATGGATGTTTGCTCCTATTTCACGCAAAAACTACCAAATGGATACCGCAAGAACTTTACAATAATATAGCTTAGGTATACATCAGAATTACACATAGACTATAATTAATAAAAATACTAGCTTTTGCCCGCGGCTACGCTCGCGCCCCCCACTTGCCTAAAATGGGGGGTTAGATAGGGGCAAAAAAGTAGCCTATATTACTCTCCATCCCTTCAACTATCTTCAGTTAAAAATCACGTCAATTTGTCGCTCCGTTTTGCCGTGAAAGAAAGACAAACATACAGACAGACAGACACACTTTCCCATTTAAAATATTAGTATGGATATTGTGTGGATTGTCCAAAATATGACGGTAAGTGTCAATAACGAACTCCACGCGTACGAAGTCACGGGCGGCTGCTAGTAAGTAGTCATTATGTTACTTAACGGAATTAACTGCTCAGCGGAAGAAGAGCGTGTCCCCCTGCCGGACGTATCCCCAAATCCTTTATCATCGTCGCAAACGGATGGCGATCGCTACTTCCAAAACACTATTCGTGGAATCCAGCAAAACATTCATCAAGTGGACATTCCCCGGTGAGAAGTGAAGGTTCCAAACTTAGAACCGTTTCGTGTCCGCACTCAAAATCTGCAGTTATAAATCATCTGCTATCGCCGCTGAAACCTGGATATATTTGCGGACCCGCTAATCCTAATAAATTGAGGAGTCGGATTGATTCTCGCCCGGGTTTTGGCACCTTCTGGTCATGTCTGATAATGTATCAAATATAGGTATAGGGGTCAGCGGAATAAGGAAATTCAAATCGACATGAGTGGAGATTTTAGTTGAATATCTAGATTTGTTTCGATCCCACTATTTCCATTATGTATTTTTACTATTGGCGACACCAATAGTACTGTGCCATTCTTCCTATATATGGATACTAGCTTTTGCCCGCGACTTCGTTCGCGTGGACTTCAGGTTCGTAGAAACCTCAAAAATTGTAGCCTATGTGTTATTCTGATGTATAAGCTATATTGTGGTAAAGTTTCATTCAAATCCTAGTTTTTACGTGAAAGAGTAACAAACATCCATACATCCATACTTACAAACTTTCACCTTTATAATAGTAGTAGGATTATTGAACCTTACGCAAATACTACTATAGTACTAACAATATTCTGAATAGTTTCCGAGATCTATTAACGATATTGAAACTACCGATAAATCAGCAACACTATACTGCACAAACACATAATTACTGATTAATCATAAATTATTTATTATCCTGTAAATTTCTCTCCCCTTCTGTACATACAGGGTCGATTTTAACTCCACCAGCGACCTGGGGAGATTTCTACGGCGCCCTGGGCGAGATTTCTACGGCGCCGTCCAACTGCAATTCAAACATACGAAAAAAGGGGCCTGTGGCGCCCCTGTTTATCGCACGCCCTGGGCGATCGACCAACCGCGTCCTACGCTACTGTGTACACAGGGCCGCCTCTAGCTTTTTCGGCGTCTGCGGCGGACGCCGAAAAAGCTAGAGGTTATGCCGCCGATCTTCCGCCCCGGGCGGCCGATACCCACGCTACGCTACTCTGGTGAGAAGTCGCTCAATTTGCCGCCCGTGTGTGACAGGCCTGTGTGTACACACCTAAGAAAAGCACGAAGAAGGAGCCCTGCATGTCCTGCAGGTTGACGGTGTGGTTGTTGACCTCTTGCGACACGCTGGACGTCTTCCAGCAGCGGTCGCGCTTCGGCAGGTACGCGTAGAGCCACTTGGTGATCAGCCCGGCCTTATGCATGCGGTTAATTCTATAAAAGTAAAGCATCAGCTGTGGTATCATCCTATATAGCATTGCAGGGCAATGGCCTCCATCGAAGTCAAGTCATCACCACCATGATGGGATCAGGATTAATCACCACGCTTGCTAATGATTGGTTATCACAAACCCGAGGTACGAATAAATCGAAACATAAGTAGGTACTTTTGCTCGACCCGGGAAATGAGTTGATCTAGTGGCTTAAGTTTTTAACCAGGCCGTGATCTTGAGGTCCTCTGTTCGATCGTCGGGTCGAGCAAAAATATGATTTATTCTGATTCGTACAAAATTTAAGTTTCTAAATGAGACTAATGTAGGATCGTGCGCGGGTGCAAACCTCAGAATACCTAAAAATATTTCAATAAGTAAGTTACGGTAGGATATAGAGCAGCGTTTCTTAACATTTTCCGGTCTGCGGACTCCAAGGAAATTGCGAGAAGGACGCCCCTTAGTATCAAGTCTTGTTCTATTCTGCATTTATTTATTAAAACAAATTAAGTAGTTGCATAGGGTGAGCTATACATTTGACTACCGCGCTATCGGTACTTACTCTTTGTTTATCACGGGCAGATATGGACTGCCTGCTGGCACCACCATAGCCAGCTGTTCCTCCATAAACTCGTCAACGCCTGATAAAGAAACCCACAGTATTAATCATCATCAACCTGTTGCAGTCCACTGCTGGACATAGGTCTCCCCTAATGCACGCCACTGCTCCCGATTTTCGGCCACTCTCATTCAGCCCAGACTAGCCAATGTCATTATCCCATCTTGTCGCAGGGAGTCCAACACTACGCATACCGAATCACGGTCTCCACTCAAGGACTTTACGGCTCCAACGGTTGTCAGTTCGGCGGCTAATGTGACCAGCCCACTGCCAATTCAGTTTGCTAATTCGGTGGGCTATGTCGGTGACTCTGGTTCTCTGTCGGATTTCATCAGCAGTCAACTACACCTGCACACAATCTTTAGCAGCGTTGTCGCTGTTAGGTTTCCTAGGAAGAACTTGGCTAGTGAGACGTGGCTGAATTCACCCTCCATCCGCGAATGGACACACCTGACGCCCTATTGCGGGAAAGCCCATACAAAGAAGAAGTGATGATGACGTCATAAACTCACTGAGGGCGAAGTCACAGGTGTCAGTAAGCATGTGCTCGGCTCGCATCAGGTAGCTCAGACGCAGCTTCCAGTCGAAGATCACGTGGCGTTGCTCGCGCGTGCGCTTCAGCTGCTTCTTTACTGTTACAATGTAGTGATATTAGTTAGGTAATGCGTAGTTGCTAACATCTAGTTAATTTTCTACTCGTGAATGTTAGTTAGGAGGATGACCGAAAAAGAGATGGATGTATTGTGTGAAGAATGACATGGCTGAATGGGGGGTGCAGTGGATGATACAATGACGAACGAAAGGGACGTAATGGAAGAAGAAAACATACTACGCCGACTGCGATTATCTGGGGATAATCTCGGAACAGGACAGGGAGATGATGAATGTTAGTTCCCACGATTTTGGAATTCTCTATGGAGCTACAGACCAAAATAACGTGAAGCTTGATTAGGCGACTAATGAATAAGTCATAAGTATTTATTCCATTAAGTAACAACATACATTCTATATAAAAAAATACTTAATAAATCTATCAGCATATACACTGTGCAACTGCAGGGCAAAGGCCTCTGATGCGATAGCGATGACCTGATCATAAAAATCAAGTTAATTTAAGTAATATAAGAAAGTTTATTAATATTCACACACGACTCTACAATAAAATAGTGCGTTATTCCCTAAGAGATTTCTAGTTTTTCCACTCACGCCAACACACTTTAGCACCTTAAATCGCCCTAAAATATATCACGCCGTACGTCGTGCGAACTGGCAACGTTAGGCTTCTCCGATAAGCGGGTATTAAACCGTCAACTGTCGAGATGATTGATTACTGTTCGCCGCCCGCGCAGAGAGAAGCACGTATGTACCAGAGTGTTTGTATAGCCAGTGGTTATACACTTTAACTCTGATTTTTAATCATGTGGAGTAAACTGACACATGTCAATGTGTCATCCCCATACATTATAACTCAATTTGACAGATGCGAAATGTCAAAATGTATAGAAACTTGACATTTGCATCTGTCAGTTTACTCCATATGATTAAAAATCAGAGTTTAAGTACACACACACAACGTCACGCCAAGATACCCTTTTTGGACTTGATGATTTTTTATGCCAGGTGGCAGACGAGCAGACAGATCACCTCATGGTAAACAATTGCCGCTGCCCATAGACACCTGCAACACCGGTACAGTCACAAGTGCGCTGCCGAACTTTAACCCCCTTTCCCCCCAATTTAGCCTCCGATACCTACCCGCAATCGAAAACGCAGCGCAGGCGCTGCTTCACATCGATCTTCTGTGAGGTCCTGATATCACTGCAGTCGAACCGGCCCATTCATGCCGAAGCGAGTTCTGCCACGGTAAGAATGTATATTTTGTGCGTGTGTAATTTGTGAGTCCTCATGGTGAAAACAAGCCCAGCCTCAGATGTCTCAGCAAACTATTTACAAGTTCCACAAGCACTCTTCCGCTCACATCATCAATTCTTCGTCAACAAAAGAAACAGACTGCAAATAACGACAAAACATGCAAGCTCTCGACTTAGCCCGTTTTGTCGCGCTGTAAGCGAGGAGTCACTGACGTGGAGATTGATTGCTGTCCACGCTGCCTGCCTCGCCTCGCAGCTCCGCGCCCTTCAGCAGGGAGGTATACTTCGGCTCGTCGGAGTTCTGCGAAAGGGCATAGGCATGTTATAGCATCACAGAGTACATTGTATAAACCAGGGTGTATCTGTGAACATTTACATCCCTTTAACCACGTGCTCTGACTTGGTTCTACAACTATTCTGAACAACATTAATTTGTTCAACAACCTTTCTAGATGAATCGGAAACATTTTCGAATCCCCATACAAAATTACCAAGCCACTTAAAGCCACGTGACCGACTTTGTATGGAAAGATGAAATTTTATGCGAATTTCCAAAAGCCATAGAACAAATATGTTGTTCAGAATGATTGGGAGAAAACGTGGTTAAAGGAATGTAAATGTTCACAGATACACCCAGTATGTTAGCATTTAGTCAAGGATTATAACCACATAGCCCATTTTTGTCCACGTTCGACGTAGACCTCTTACATGGGGCACCACAAGTTTCTATCCCAGGCTTCCAACTGCCAGCAGTCCTTTTAAAGTCAACAGTAAAACGAGTGCGTCTTACGAGTACACTTTCCTATCCGTCTCACGTCACGTCTGCTCCGACGATTTTCGGTTCTGCTGCGACAGACGTTGCCAGCCCACTGTCACATCAGCAAGGAAATTCTACGAGCTATATCAAAGACTTACGCCCTTTGACGGCCAACGGACAGCGAATTTAATACTCTCATTTATGGCCTATACGGTCACTTAAAGATATACTTACCGAGCTTTATTTTATTAACCTATAAACGAAATATTCGTAGTGTCCTTAAACTGGGCTCCAAGTCTCTCCATTGCTCTCTATTAAACGTAATATTTTGCCAGTCTAGAGTATAATTGTTCAGATCTTATATACTTACTTAGTTTTTGGATTGCTTCACGTTCGTTGCGTCAGCATCTAACGGAATGCCATTGAAAGACGATTCTAATGGATAGGCGTAACAGCCAAAAGTGTACCTACCATCTGGTTCCTATTAGATATTTTGTCATTTCTGAAATGAACCTTCAACCATTCTACAGTTAGGTCAACACCTACCTTCAATTCCATCTCCAAATATGACCCTTTAGTAATCGACCAGGTGTACGTCAGTCGGTTCTCCAAAAGCTCCGATATTGTGGTCACCGGGATCTCCTGCTTCGGGAAGGTGAGGAACGCGACCAGGTTGCCGGAGTACGTGGTCACCACTACGAGGACCACCAGCCACCACGTGCCGACCACCAGGCGACCGCTATCCGCTCGAGGTAGGTACATGCCACCTGTAAAATTAAACTTATTTGACAGATATTTTTAGTATTTCGAAAAGAAACTCTGGTCACAACAGGTGCAAGTATAGCGAGAGCTATACTAGCGAGTGATGAGGCCTGGAAGGCTTTCGCTACCTTCTGCGAGCATGTGATGGCAGCGAAGGAGGCGGCGGAGCGCGAGCGAGAGGCAGATCCTCTTGCCCCCGCGCTCCGAAGGGCAAGGAGGGGGAGGGGAGGGGAGGAGACGACGCCAATATGTGCGTCTCCTCCCTCTCCGTGGAGATGGTCCGCCGGTGGGTGGTACGGGGGTACCACCACCGGCACTGCACGGACACCCTCCACAGCCCGGTGGGGACGGCTCAACTCTCTCGGCTGTCCCCTTCCGCTCCCCCGACCCCGGGGGAGCACCCGCCGGGCCCGCCGTGTAGGCGGGCCACCGTCCGGGGAGATGTCGTGGTGCGAGGGCTTCGCGCTATTTGCCCCACGACATTCTCCCGCGATGGACGATGAGGGAGAGTCCCAGGGGTTTTAGTCGGTAAACCCCCCGCCGTCATGCGGGGGGGAGTCCGACATAACCCGTCCGCCCCCCGGCGGACGGGTATGCGTAACGCATTTCCCCTGGGAAACAAAAAAAAAAAAAAAAGGTGCAGTCAGATAGGTGACACCTTTAATCTTAACCTTTGTGGCATGAGCAAACATTAGACAAAATTTATGTGCTGTGGACCGTCCAGATGCAGTTCAAATTCACCACAGGTTTGTTGCTGCATTATATTAACTATTTGATCAATGTCCGATCTATCAATACCTAGGACCTTCGCTTGAAAAAAATATTCCAGAGACCACACTGACCTACGATTTAGAGCCACTGCTGCAGAGCACTATACTAGTGAGTATGGTGACATGGTCATAGTTATACTTTCAAGGATAAATTATTACAGTTATATTAAATATACTATCGCAGTTTTATAATAAACTAGCGGCCGCCCGCGACTCCGTCCGCGTGGAAAAGTAACTTTTTACCCCCCTTTCAACCCCTTACAACCCCCTTTTCGCAATAAAAAGTAGCCTATGTCCTTTCTCAGGGTCTAGATTATCTGTATACCAAATTTCATTTAAATCCGTTGAGTAGTTTTGGCGTGAAAGAGTAGCAGACAGACAGACAGACAGAGTTACTTTCGCATTTATAATATTAGTATGGATGCAGATTCTCACTATTACCTATTCAGCCATACAAATACTTAAAGTTGAATTTAAAGAAACTTCTATGTCAGTTCTTATCGCAAGAAAGTGGCTGTGACATACGGACGGACAGATAGACATGACGAACTTATAAGGGTTCTGTAGCCAAAAAACGGAAAAACAACTGAGATTAATAAACGCTCTCTCAAGAAGTCTACATCAGAATAATATTATGTAAAGCAATCATTTTCCATCGTCTCGTCCTGAGATAGAAAAACTTTGCATACGAGTAGGTACTTGCGCAAGTTAAATTATCATATTTATATTACTGGTTTTGTTTAACATACTGTACCTACCTGTGGATGGAACAAACAAGTGTTTTACAATTGTAATCAGCTGTGAATTATTCCACATTACATTGTAAAATACTGTTCTTAACCAAGGCTCTTGGTTCTTGACTGGGCTGATGGCGCATTTGGTAGTGACCCTATCTTAGCTTAGTCCTGCAAGTGGACCTATACCTACTCTGTCAATAAAGTTGTGAAATTTATTTTTGAGGAACTATTACAGAGTTCCATAGTATTATAACCAATGCGGCTTCCCAACTCTGACGTAACAGGCAGTGGCATTCTTGATGCATTAGGGTAGAATAAATGCGTGTCGTAAATGCGTGGAACAATCTTCCTGAAACTGTGATAAGTGCTCCTACAGTGAACTCTTTTAAAAATGGACTGGACAGTTTAAATTACAAACAGACTACACAAGTGCAGTGATATACACGCATCAGCATTTTTGCTGCTAGTGTATTCAGTGGCGTAACTATAGGGTGGCAAGTCGGCAAAATGCCACGGGCCCCCAGCCCGAAGGGGCCCCCGGTCAAAGGAAGTCTCAATGCCCAACATTTATTATTACACATAGGTACACAATACTTAAGTAAAAAAAAAAGTTTTTTTGATGATGTTTTATAGATGAATTTGCCACGGGCCTCGAACGGTATAGTTACGACACTGAGTGTATTAATAAATAATAATAATAATAGGATAGATGCCTCAAACAACATTAGCGACCTATGCGAACACTACACTAGTATTTGGTTTAAATACAAGCGTATCCCCTCCCTACCGCCAGTCGACGCTAAGGGCTACACTGAGGGCTGAGTGTAGTATTCGCACAGGTCGCTACATGTTGTCTGAGACATCTATCCTACTACAGCATCTATCCCACCTATATACCTACGAATAATACTTGCACGTAGAACTTACCTTGCTGAAGCAAAGCCCCATAGACGTACCACAAGCAGTTGTGGATGGTGGACAGCCCCCCCTGCCGGGTCATCTCCATGGCTTCGTAGTAGGGACTCAGCCGGTGGATCACGAACAGCGTGGGGCCCATCAGGATCACGCCTAGGCCCAGGCAGACCCATGTCTGCGAATAACCAGAGATCAAATTACTTACGTGGGTACAATTCAGGATTAGTTAAAAGAGATATTCGTACAGCACCAAAAGTATGAAAATGAAAATACGCCTTATTTATATTTGCATCTGTCCTACGACATAATCCCGGTTCTTTTGGAAGGTGTGGAAACGAAGTATATATAATGTAAATTGAGATGTGTACACCTAACAGATACTGTCTCTGCTGCTCGACGACGAGACGAGATAGGGCCAAAACAACATTCGCCAGATGCTTGGTCTATTGCAGATAAGAAGGGAACTATGTCAGGTCTATAGTTAGCATCTTTGTTGGATTGGAAGCCAGGATTGCACTGGCGAAAGTTTTTGTTCTTGATTAGCGAATATCACCAACTCTCACTATCGCGCGATTGCTCGTCACATCCCTACGCATTATTCATATTAAAAATATACTTAAATAAGGCGTATGGTTATGACGATCCCCATCGCCAGGCCGCCGATTATGGTTGGCGATCTTCGCAAATGCCATCCTTAGCCGCTGTTAACACGATTGGACACATATGCAAAATTGGACATGTATTACTGAACAAACAACTTTGGAAGACCCTTTCGTATCTAATCCAGCAATTTGAAACACTGTAATCTATTTACAAAGTCCCAGCAAGTAGATAGGTACATATCTAAGCAAACCCCGATTATGTCTAGGGTTAGGTACATACTTGAATTAAAGTACCGTGCTGAGTTAGGGTGAAACGACCAACAGAGGTGCGAATACAAGAGAAATTTCTGTAAATGTGTAAAACGGCATGAATTGTGAATGTGCAGCACACAAACAGCATTATCGGCTCCATATCTGTCCTGTTTCGTTAACAAATTTTGAACCTTATCACACCGGAAAATAGTTGAAAATCTAATTATGATATTGGACTGTTTGTGGTCGTATGGCTTTACGAATATGTCCGTCACATGAATTTGAATAGACCTTTAATTTAGGACGTTACGTTTATTCCGAGTGAAAAAAAGTTATTCAGCAGGCGCATGTTAACGAAGATCGTAAAGCTTTAAATGCGACATAATAACGAGGGTTGCCCTTGGGCAGAGCATCGCGTTTGCACGGGACACTTAACCCTTTGTTTGAAATTGGCCTTAAACATGCTTAAAGCGATGTCTTGTGCAAGAATTTATGACTGAGTCAACATAAATAGAATTGATACAAGGTAGGTCAAATTGAAATCTCGTCAAGTATTATTGTTTGGAAGAAACTTGAGCCCGGCTTGAAAGCCCCTTCGGCTTTTGCAAAGTAAGCGTACTAAAACAACAATAATAGAGCTATAACTTTTACAAGGTAATATTATGACGTTATAAAAGAAATAGCCCAATCTTCTATGATAAGATTTATTGTTGGATCGACTTCTTACAAATAAAATTAGAAACATTGAAACCATTGACAGACTTAGTACCCATAATAACGGAATATGGACCTGCCATAAGTAATGTAATTGAATATATATTCCGTGCTTGAAATCAAAGTATGTATGAGCAACCGGGATTTAAAGCAGACAGACATATAAGCAGTAAGTTAAGCCTAAATTCTGCAATTATATTATATGAAACCGTTCTAAATTTAACCAGTATCCTTAGGTAATATCATTGAAATTTTCTTGCTCTTGTTAAGTAAAAACCTCATGAATAAATATATCATTCACGAAATCCTTAGACAAATTTCGCAGGCCTCTTTACAAGTTTTGTCGTAAATTTTCTCTCACGTTAGGTTAAATAGGCATTGTTTAAGTTGACCTATTTTAAAGGACGCTATTTTGGTGGTTAGATAAACTCGTTTGTGTTAGAAACTAATCTTCATAATGATTGTTTTAACATGCGTACGACTTAAAGAGATAAATGCTTCCTCCACTACTGGTTCTCAGTCCTAACCACGCACGAAGATAAAGCACTGGTTAATTAGAAGACACGTTTATCAAAATAAAACATAATTTTTTGAAATTGGTTTGATGGCTACTGGTTTCAATGCAGAAATATTCTGCAGCAAGGGTCATTCTTTCTGGCTATACGAGTATGACCAGCCAGCTGACTAGAAAAGAGTCACTGCAGCCCTGCAGCAGGAATGGCGAAGGATTGTGAAGCAGGCCATAAACGCTGATGTGACGACCACGACCACTCTGGCAAGATTGTAACGACATCGAAAAAGACCAGCCCACTACCCCTTCAGCTTTGCTACGCGTTGTATGACATCTGAGCGCTGACTCTCTAGCCAGCAGGCCTATCAAGTGCAATGGATTAGAATTTATTGCGGAAAAAGGACCTTGCATTTAATTTCATAGTGCCTTTATGAATAACAGTAGTTCCACTGTCTACCAATAGATGGCGTTGGGTGTTGATTACATCACGCTTGTGTTTATCACTCACATCAGTAGTGAAGGGCAGCAGGAACAACAGCGCCCGGCTGAGCTCCCTCGGACGCGCGATCATGAAGCAGTACGGCTGCGAACTTACACCCAACGTGTAGTTGATCCCTGCAAATGTTCTTTTTTATGTAATTGGTGGCAAACGAGCAGACGGATCACCTGATAGTAAGCGGTTGATGGAGAGCAACACCAGTAGAGTCACAAGTTTGATGCCACCCTTTGAGTCCCTATCCCCCCTCCGGGCCTCCGGTACCCTCACTCACTTGATGAAACACAAGGCAGGCGCTTATTTCCGCCGGCCTTTTGTGAGGCCATGGTATCACTCCGGTCGAGTTGGCCCATTCATGCCGAAGCGTATATATCTCAATTTAATAATTTCAGTTAATTATTCTGAACGTGTAATCATGATCCTAGCTAATAGTTCCTATTTGGCTGTGGAAGGTCAGACGGCAGTCGTTTCATTGTCATCAAGCGTACCCTGGGCTCTTAAGCAATGGCTTTGGATGTAACTGGGAATCACGCACTGAAATGATAAAGTATCTTTCGTAAATTATATTTTGTTTGAAACAGTCACACGTTGGGCGCCAATTTTTTTATAGGTAAATAAATATCATAATCACATAATCTGGACATCTTTAAGGCAAGAGTGAACAGGCATCTTCTAGGCAAACGCGTACCATCCTAGACTTCATCGTCACTTTTCATCAGGTGCGATTGTGGTCAAGCGTTGGCCTATAGTTAAAAAAACTGTTCCCAAAACCGCTTTTACTCATGCGTGCCACTAGTTAGTAGATACCGACCAAACTAGATGGAGGCTCTTATTATCGGATTTCAAGGCTCACTTTGGGTCGCTGCGCCAGCCTATTTAGTTACTTAGTACAAAAAAGAATGACCTACCAGGTGGGGGGTCGGCGAGGACCGTGAAGGCCGCAGCAGCTATCGCGGCCTGGCCCTTGGCTATGGCCGCCAGTGTCACCAACGCGTCGTGATTGTGCGTCATCTGTGGTAGGTATTTTTTTAGCAGAATTACTTAGTTGCCTCTGCTTATACTCTCGGCGTCAACAAAATCGCACTTCTGCGTAGTTTTCATACTAACGCGCTCATATCACAGCTTCGTACATTAAAAAGTAAAACATTTTATTACAATATTTTTAAGGTAACATTACCAATATATGCTTGTCTTTTAATCCAACATTTTCATCATCCATGGAATTTACTTGATTCGTCCAAAAAAATTAAAAAGTAGGTAAATCAGTTTCTCAGCTCCATAGAACATTGTATGGGACAAAAACATTGATTTACTTTTTTATGTTTTTGGGAAAATTAGGAAGTTTTCACGACTAATTAAGAAGCATGATTAACAGACGAGCATATAAAAACCATGTTACGTAAAAAATATTGCAATCAAATGTTTTACTTTTTTATATACGAAGCAGTGATATGAGCGCGTTAGTATGAAAACTACGCAGATGTGCGATTTTTTTGACGCCGAGAGTATTAGAAATGAGTAGTCCAATGAGATTGTCGGACCAAGTACGCTCTATGCTGGGCACCAAGCTCCATAATGCCCTCCAGGTTGCAAAAGACAGAAGCAGATGGAAGACCATCATAAGGGAAAAACTGAGATCCAATGGGAGGAATCACGACCCTCACTAATGAGGAATACGACTGGAGGGGGAGGAAATTAGAAAAAATACACTTCGAACAATAGTAAGTGTATGTACCTACCACATATTTGTATTTAGGCTTATTTTAATGACTTTTGTCAAAAAGACATTTAAAATTAACAATTTATTATATACTAACTAATGCGAATGTAACAATCTAAGGAATACTTACACCAACCACCGTTTCATTAGGTTTGAGATACTTCACATTGCTTGGAAGAATAACTCTGATTCTGAAATCATCAAGACTGTAGGTATAGCTGGAGGCACGAAAGTATAGCGATGACCGTTATTTTGCGCACTTGTAAAAAAGAAGACTTTCTATGAAAATTGGTTTCTGCGCACTCAAGGTCATAACTACTCTTTCCTGCCGTAGGTTATAGGACTAGGAACTTATTATTTTTGCTAACAACATTAATTTTCATAGATTTATTCATACTCAATCTTTAATAGGATTAAGATTGTCTCTCGAAGTTAGAGACTGAAGTAAGTTTCGTTTGTTGTTGTAAATAAAGCTGATTGCTCAAATGTGGCTGCGGTAGGCCGCAGGCGCTCAGACCAGATTAAATGACTTTGGTCCTTAGCAGCTATCTTTATGTGTTAGGTGGGACCAACACCAATGGAGTCACAAGGTCGCTGCGAATCCTTTGTCCGGTACCTATCCTTTTTTAATTCGATGGCGCGTGGTAAAGGTAATGCGACTAGACGGTTCTTCTGGGTGGTTCTTCCCACTCAAGCTAGGGTTTCCAGATGGTAGGGAATTGGACGGGACCGAATTTTCTTACGAACAGCTCTCCGACTTTTTCCGAGGAGACCCCCCTAAAATTATCCTCGTCTCCCAAAAAGAGCATTACTTAAATCTAGAAAATTTGGTAATATTTCCCTAAAAGTAGGAAGATTCAGTAGCTCTAACTCAATCAATGTAGAAAACCTTTTATAATTGTCTGAGGCCTGAGTGAGTATATTTGCATAGAATCCCCCGCCCAGGCAATCGCAATCTGATACTTAAAATTAAAAATAAGTATACCTACGGCATTAATTACGTTTAAAATTGACTCGGTCTCTAATATTAATAACACGATTTCAAAATGAAGCAGGCTGAAATCAGCCAAGGGTCGTTAGCAATAAAATCTAAATTTGATCCAGCTTACGAAAAGTTTTTGGTGGCAGCAAGCTGGTTGACGATGTCAAACACGAGACCAGTGTAGCTCACGACGGCACCGGACTCATTCGTCTTGATAATAGACCAAGGTGGATTCTGGAATAGTAGAAAAACTATTATGGGAAATAACTGTTGGCTATCAACAACGAACTTCCTTATTATTATAATTTATGGTATCACTTATGTTTTACAACATTGAACAGCCTTTGATTCCAAACAATAACTTTCCAATCAAGTTCATCAGAGTTTATCATTTAGGTATTGTTGCGATTAACTTAACAATAATATTGACCTGTTCAACATTTACAGCAGGTATTTTACTATTTCTATCCTTTATTTAGTATTTCATTTACATACTTCAATCAAGTCATCAATCAGCCTGAGTTCGTCCTCTGCTGCATAAAAGCAAAGCTCCTATACCAAGCTTTTCAGACAATGCCAGTAGACTCAGACACGATCAGCATTCCAGATGGCTGACAAGCCATCCCGTAACTTTGGAGAATATCACCTGTCACATCCAAATAAAGGTGGCACACAGCGCTTACCTAAGTAATGCAAGGAAGGAGAACTCCGATTCGGTCGTAGCGTCCAGTTCGTTTAAGGGTCTCAGACTAGAATGTCCTACGCTTAAAACGCAGTCTCCACTCATACTTACTTCGGATAAGTATAAAATTAAGTACTTAAATAAGTTGACTTACGTGATAAGTTATGACAGGTAACTCTTTGCCTCTGAAACCATGTTCTACATGGGGGAATAAGACGTCCTCAAATCTTATGGCGTCTATTGGTCGCCAAAAACCAACCTGAGAAAACAAAACAGTAAGCTACAAACAGTCACACATCGGGTACCACCTTGCAATTTTCCTCAATTGATATTCAACCTAATGTACAGTAAGATGAGAGTCGATTGAAGAAATTTAACAGTGTTGTATAAAGTGATGTATGCCTGGACGTACTTGCTTAATAAATCGATAGGGACTGACTCATATTACAGGAAATGGCTTTCTGAGATACGACAAACGGTGTGACAAAATCTTTGTACAAGAGCATCTATAAAATATTATTAAAATGGGTAAAATTTCTGTCTTTGTTTCTTACATGCAACATGGTGACATGTTCTATGACTCCAACGGTGGTAACATTCCCCGGGTCCTTGGCCATCATGTCCGTTTCGGTGAACGAACGATAGGTGGCGCCCCAGGTGTCAGCTGCTAGAGCTCGCCATGTACTGCAGTTACCACAGCTGCTTTTCGTGGCAATATGTTGCTAAAGAAAAAAAGAGGAGATCGAATAGAGAACATGAGTTGCGAAAAGATGGGATGTGAAAGTTTCGAAAAAAGAGGCCCTACAGATTTTTGAGAAATCGACCCAAATCTGTCAGTCTCCTCGCCAGTTTTATAATCAAAGTTTGAATTTCAAACTGTGCACCACGAACGTTTGGGTCGCACCGTAGCACCCACAGAATATGAATACGTTAGCTATGTTTAAGATAGCGTATAGGTACTACTTTTAGATTCGGGTATTTGTACCTGACTTTCAGCCTTTAGCTTGTTATAGCGTTGGTGTCAGTAGGTATCATACGAATTTTCTTAGCTGTCCCCCACCATATTAACAGAGAAAAGTCATAAGGACCGCGATATGGTCTACAATATATCCTACATACGTCACCATTAATATAGCTGCCTTAACCAAATTATCTACCGGAAGGCATTATTGTTATTCATTTATACCTGCATATGTTTAAGCAACATGCTCCTCC
This sequence comes from Cnaphalocrocis medinalis, assembly GCA_014851415.1. Lineage (NCBI taxonomy): Eukaryota > Metazoa > Arthropoda > Insecta > Lepidoptera > Crambidae > Cnaphalocrocis > Cnaphalocrocis medinalis. Next base: position 2,515,519 of record CM026284.1, read on the forward strand.
GTTGGATCTTGTTGGGCCTGATGGCCTCCCACTCCTCGTCCGAGACCTGCGCAGCGACGTCGAACTCGTCCTGCACGGCTGAGTCCAGAGCCGATATGAACGCGTTCATCATCTCTTGGCAGTAACACATCAACCCATTCTGAACAGAGAGGTTTCCAAGATATTTTCTCAAATCAATATGGCTTTACTAGTAAATTTGTAATGGTCAGTACTTATTTCTATTGGAGTCCTGCTTGAATGAAAATAAAGAGTGGAGAACGAAGAAGAACTTACAAGTAAAGGTGATTAATTCCGTGAGTTTGGAGCGCAATTTGAGCCATCCGTCATTTTACAGGACAGTAGCAGTTTTGTTTTTAAGTCAGAGGAGTTCAGAGAGTTGGAAACCTTTATCATCGTTTATCAGCCCATGCGATAAGAAGACGAAAGCAACTAGTAGACTAAAGGCGAGGACGAGATAGCATTGGCAACTGGTATAACGCAAAAGGATTTTGTTCTCTCTCTCTCTTCTGTTGATCTGAATAATCAAGTACGACATTCTAAACTTAAACAAATTTGGTGCAAAGTAGACCAACCTTACAGTCAGGGTCGTCATCCGTAATGTTGTACATGAACGCAACATTCTCGCCCTCATACAAGGCGCTGACCAGACTGGACAGATTCCCGTTGTGTATGTTCGTGTCGGATATGACGTAGAGCCACTGCGCGAGAGTGTGTGACATCAGTAGGTCGCGGGCTATCTCCGACATCGTGGTCATCACCTCTGTTGTTACGATTGCCATGAAGTTCTCACCTGGAAAGTTTTAACGGATCTACACCACGCGTTCTGGATAGGCAACTCGTGACAGGCAGAGCGAGACAACGCTCACAGCGTACAATATTTTCCCACTCGCACTTGCAAAAGTCTGCCATAAGTCTTCATTTAGTTACAGACGGGAGGGCTCATTGCAGCGCTGCATCGTAGACGCCTTTGTGTTTCCTTCCAGGAAGGCAAGGCATACGTGTTGTGTGATGAAAACTATTTTGCTTAATTTTTGAAGCCGAATAGCCGAAGTTTTCTGTTGCCTCTAGGTAAGTACTAAGTAGGTACTAACATCTTAAAGCTGTAAAACATACCTATTCTCTCTTTTAGCCCTCTACAAATTATGTTATTAGGCCAACCAGGCGAATGATACCAACTAATAAGCAGAAATCAGGGCAAATAAGCTGTTTACAAGTGGCTTTAACCAACATGAATAGGGCTTTATTTCCCAGGGGAGTCATTCGTAGCCTTTACCCTTCACCTCGTCACACGTGGGGAACCATGTGGTGTGTGGGACTCTGACCCTAACCAAAACCACTGACGTGTCCATCTCAGCACAATCGCGGTCGGATACCAGCCAGGACTGGACCGTACCATGAAAAACGCTGACTACCTCTAGTCTGAGGTTGGCGTTAATAGCTGCGACACAGTTTGTTAAACTAATGTGGCTGTTTTCGAACACTTACTGTAATTGCACCCTGTAAATGTTCTGAATAAGTTTATTATGTTTTATTATTGTTGTTATAATAGTGGGCATATCTAACCTATATACTTGACAGGCAGCTTGGAGAGCACTCGCTGTATCTCCTTCCTCCTCAAGTACTCGTTGATCTCATGCTTCATCTTGTAGACGGAGACCGAGACCGTGGTGGTGGTGGCCCCCTCGTCGATCTGTGACGTCAGTGATTGGACCACGCGGGAAACCATGTCGCGGCCTGGTGGGACGAAAGAACAGAGACTTTCGTTGAAGTGTGTAGGTAGAGCTTGTCCAAATAAATATGATAATGATAAAAATGTTCTACAATTTATAAAGAGACAATTTCAATTATAGAGAGAAAATTTATAGACAACTAAAACGGAGTGATTATATTCTCTTTGTAGACAACCACAAGACTTAGTACCCGTTACCCGAAAAGACCAAATATTTGCAAGATATAATCGATACCCAGCGCCATCTATTGGCAAAGATCTGAAGTAATAGCAAAACTAAGTCCGAAATGAAGTGATTATTATTTTTTTAATATTAATGTAGTAAGTAGCTTTTATATTCCTTAAGCTTCGCTTGATGGCGAGATTTGCGGGCCACTAGTAAGGTGTAAAGGCAAACAATAAATAAATAGGTACTTATATATTATCCCATCAGATGATTGACGATGGTATTGAACTGATGATTAACAAAATTCGAAAGCAGTTTAACATTTCTCAACATCATACTCGTACTTACTCAAAGTGTCATCATGTAGTATGATAGCAGATTTCCACTTGAAGGCTCTTTGCGTCCTCATGTCGAGTAGGATCTGGGGCAGTTCCTCACCAGGCTCCACGTAGGTGACGGTGATGGCAGAGTCCGTGGGGAGACGAGGACAGTCCTCTTCCGTCAGGGCGAAGAGGAGGAGCTCCTCCTCCTCTGTGCGGGTGAAGAGGGACCATGTGTCCTCGCATGAGGCTATGCTGAAGACAGCTAGGAAGTCTGGAAAACGTGCTTAGATAATCTAATCGAATTGGTCCAGTGCAACAGATGCAGAAGACTAGTCTTCAGTGAGAGAGTGGTAGACCACCAGAGGCGGCGGAAGGCGTGTGCGCTGTGGGCCACCATGGACCTACCACGGCCTCGCGGTACAGGGGGGCCTCGCGCCTCAAGACATTTTTAGCTCTTTGCGTCGAGGAGGGGGGGGAGTACCCCAGCGGCTTTATCGGTCATCATCGTCAACAATTGCCACCCCTAAAAATTGAAAAAGTGCCGGCCCACTTCTAACCCCAGTGCAGTTTGGTATTTGTTGTCTGTTGTTGTTGTCTTTTCTTTCTTTAATACTCCCCTCCCCCTTCCCCCTCCAGGATGTAACAGAGAATTTGCCGCCTCTGGTATGGAATTAAAATGGAATACTTTAAGGCTACATCCTGAGAGAGGGGAAAGAAAAGAAAGCGCAAGCGTGGAGCATCACGCTTTATTTCACAATAAACCGTGAACTTAAACGTGAAGTGAATTAAACGTGATTCTTGCTTGAGCTCGCAGTATGTACTGCATCATTTCGGTCGAGCCGACTCATTTATGCTGAAACAGCCCCTTAGCTGAGCAAACATCATAAAATCACCTTTCTTAAGGCTGATTGTGGTCCATGAGAAGTAGTGCACGACGACGCCGCCGTGCTTGAGCTCAACTCTCGCCAGCTCCTTTATGTAGTCCTTCAGCTCGTCCAGAACAGCCTGGTACTTCTCGCCGAGGAACTGCCGGTCCAGCACTACGGCTGTAAGGAAAACAGTCGTATTGTTTCCTGAATAGTATTTCTATATTTTCTAATAGCTAATAGCCTATTTTCAAAAGGAATAAGTACGCTCTTTCTAAAAGGATTGCTTTTTTTATGTGATAGTTGGTAGACGAGTGGACCGATCACCCTGATGGTAAGCGATTGCCGCCGCCCATTAACAACTGCAACACCAGTATAGTGGCAGTTGCGCTGCCAACCCTTTAACCCTCTTTCCCCCCAGTTGGGCCTCAGGTACCCTCACTCACTCGACGAAACACAGCGCAAGCATAACTTCACGCCGGTCTTCTGTGAGGCCGTGGTATCACTCCGGTCGACCCGGCCCATTCATGCCGAAGCGTGGCCTTACCTATCGACGCATTCGCGGTAATAAGAGACGGGAACTCTTCCCCGGACACCCCTACAACACACATCGCCACCACCAACCACGTCTGCATTGCTCACGTTCAGACCACAAACCCGACCTTCCACGAACAAACGCCAAGTCATAATTCGTAAAAAATCCCCGCAACTTCAATAAAAAGGCGTCAATATTAGAGTTTTTCATTAATTCTAACTAATAACCGGGAACGCAGCTGGGCCATGTTAACTATTGACGATTGACGCCGATTGGAAGCGTGAGTGAAAAAGGTTAGTTACATGTACGCCGAGAAGTATAAAGGGTGTTATTAAAGTATTAGCTAACACCCAAGAATCTGTTTTTATTTAAGACTAGCGTTCCGACCTCATTTCGTTTCGTGTCTTTTTTTATATGTGGTAGCTAGGTGGCCGACGAGCAAACGGATCACCTGATGGTAAGCGATTGCCGCTGCTCATAGACACCTGCAACACCAGTAGAGTCACAAGTGCGCTGCCACGCTTTAACCCCATTTCCCTCAATTGGGCCTCTGGAACCTTCACTCACTTGACGAAACACAGCGCAGGCGCTGCTTCTTTGCTGCTTTACTGTACCAATAGATGGCGCTGGCTGACAATAACATCGCGCAGGTGTTTCGTCTTTTCTAAGACCTATTATAACATGTACCTCCTACTCCTACTAAAGTAGACTGGCCAAGTTACATGACGTCTACTTTTAGTGAAAATAAGATCCGCTTAACCTAAATCTTAACCTAATTCTGAAAAACAATAGTAAAATTACGGTTGAAAATAAATAAAGGAACCAGATTATCTTTTTCTTTTCTTACTTAAACTGTGCGGTTAAGACAAACACCCTGCGAACACCCTGGAAGAAACCGGCGAAAGGTCAGCCAGTGTTTAATAATGCACACTAATTACGCTGCACAGCAGGCAATGTGGTTGGCTGGAAGGCAGTAAAAGGACCTCATACGTCGTTCTATCACGTTCGGCCTTGTTGATTGATGTTAGTGGGGCAAGGAATTAATCGCCTAGCCTTTTAGCCTAGCAATAAGGTGTCGAACAGATAGCATTTTATGTTATTGTTAGGCGCCTCATTTATTACGTTGAACGATAGCGCAACGCATTGGCAAATGTGAAGTCATCAATTCTTAAATCTGGAATTGATGACTTCACATTTGCCAATATCTCGGATTTTTAAATCTGGAATATCCAGCCAGAATTCGTTTTATAATGCGCTTCTTTCTTTCTTTCTTTAAACAAAGTCTTGAAGACGGATTGAGAACTCTGTTAATTGATAGCAGTGGCGCTATCAATTAATTTCTCGACTTTATTGACTAACTAATAATAAGTAGAGGTTTTACTTTATGGGCTGTATATTGAGAAATTCTTTTGCTTCTCATCTATTTATAAGGTATTTTAATTGTCAGCTGTGATGTCAAACTGACACTTGACAGCGTCAATCAAATCAAAATTGATCATTGAAACAAAAAATCTGAAATGTTTTTATATCCCAAAAGTTTTAGTAATTACTTCAAAATGTCGAAAAAGTACCAAAAATGTTTCATTACAGTGGGAACAACTAGATTTGACTTATTAGTGGAGACTATTCTTACGCCAACAGTGTTATCTTCGCTAAAAAAACTTGGTTGCAAAGTTATAACCTTTCAAATAGGTAACAGCGACTTCCAGCCTGGGATTTACGATAAAGAGGGTGTGCAAATAAACGCTTATAGATTCAAAGACTCTATATCAGATGATATTGAGAACGCGGACTTGGTAATAAGTCACGCAGGGGCAGGAAGTTGCATAGAAGTACTCGAAGCACAGAAACCCCTTCTTGTGGTTGTGAATGAAGAGTTGATGGACAATCACCAGATAGAACTAGCCGAACAGCTTCAGATAGACGGCCACTTGTTCTACTGCACGTGCGGCACCATCGAGACCACTTTAGAAATGTTGGACTTCAGCATGTTGAATCCATTCCCCAAGCCAGATCCTACTCTATTTTTAAGGTACTTAGACGACGCTTTTAAAGTAAAACCAAAAACAAATTAGAATCTATACTTGATAATTCTATGTGAATCTATGTTAAATTAATTTTGCATCACTTGAAAGTCATTCTGGATTCCATGATAGCATCATTTTGAAGTGATGTTACTATTCATATTCTCAACTGTCTAAATACAGGCAGTTGTAAATTTACATAATAATGCACTAGAATGCTAAGAGTTACCCTTCATGTCTTTTAGTATGTAAGTGTAATTTGATCTTATATGTAAATAGAAGAATATTGTTTAGGTTGTAAGCAAACAAAAAACATTTTAAATAATTCATATTTTATTTCTATGCTGATGTTTATAATAACTATGGAGGACAAAATTTCCGATGATAGTGTTCAGAAAATGCATTCCATTTATTTTTTACTACATAATTATTATTTTTGATCATTTAATCTGCTGATTAGTATAATGAATTAGGGACCATGCATTGTTACATAAACATTTTATTTTAAGAAAAAGTTGCAGGTATGTCTGTTAGGAAAAGAAATAACAAGAAGAATAGATAGATTTTATGTGTATTAATTCTAGATAAAGCTTACATAGTAAAGAGGGGCTCAACTGCATTAAATCATAATAAATAACAATATGTAATGAAAATGGTACCCTACTTATTTCATCAACTCATGTGTGATGTGATCTACATTGACCTAAATGAAGTGAATTTTTATCTAAATGTGATGTTCATAAAAGTTCACAATTATTTTTTTAAACAGCACCAAGTTGTTTTGCGTCTATTGTATTTACAGCACTATTTGTGCTCATCTGTATCCCTTTTGGTTTAACAGTGAGAGGCTTTAGAAAATAGTAAAACAAAACAATTTATTTACATGAACACATTTTGTTTGTATTTTTATTTCAATTATGTAAATAAGTACCTAGGTATATTTATCAATTATATCTGTTAAATAAAGAATATTTTTGGAATAATTTAGTTTTATTTAAAAATACAGATCATTTACAAAAAACTCACAGGACAACCAAAAAAAAGCTTGTGTGTGCTAAAAATATAGTTACTTTGCTTAACAGCACTTAGAAAACTGTATTACAATACATAAAGCAAAAAGTTGAATTATCTATTTTTACACTAATTTCTTAGCCTCGAAGAAGCTCTTGAGATGCTTCATTTGCCAGTAACCAATGCTGACGAGGACACCTGTTTGGAGAAGACTCCACCAGAGCACTCGCTGGTTTGTGCTTTCTGATGTTTGCCTGAAGCGTTCTTCACGATGCTAAAATAATAAGTATTAAAAAATTAATTAATAAGTTCAATATCAATTGATTCTTATCACAAAAGTGTAACAAGTAATGGAGTTGTTACTATCAACATAATGCAGGTTGCTTAAAGAGCTAATCTAACTTAGTCTGGCTAAGCTCACATAGCTGACACAATTTTTCAAATTGGCTTGTCACAATATACCATAACACCAATTTATTTTAAACAAAAATTAGGATTATTTTTTACTTTAAATTCTTTTAAATGTCCAAAATTAATTATGATAATTAAATTTTACCCTCTGATAGCTCTGTTCCTTTGTGATCTGATGAACTTGGTCCAGCAACTGTCTTATCCTCAGCTGCAGCTCCGTCAGCTTGTCCTTCTGAGCCACATTGGCATAGTCCACAGCATGCTCACCTACTTGGATGTCTAAATGAACCTGAAATTCAAGCATTACTTTTCTACAGATTTATGTAAAATAAAACAATACAATAGTTATGATGTTTACACAGGTGTCCTAAGATCCACACAGCAATGGTTTTTCATGTTATGCAATGGCTTTAATTAATCTATTTCCATTGATAAAGACCAAATTAAAAAAAAAACAGTCTAATTTATACAGTTAAAATATAAAAGATGAAATTGTGGACATTGGCCTTAAACTAATATCTTGACTGTAATTGTTGTAACTGCTTCTCTATTACAAGTACTGGAGTACCATGATAGTTGGAAACAAATTAGTTAATCCATATTTGGCTAAAACTCACTCTTAACTGTGATCCACTGAACCAAGATGTGCTGTTAGAGTACATGCAGATGACGTGTTCCCCTGGCACATTGGAGGTGAACGAGATCATGCCCTCCGAGGAGTAGACTCGGGAGAGCACCACCCTGTCGTTGCTGTCGCGGACTTCCACGTGCATGCCGATCCCTGGGGTCGATGGCATGAACCCGCCCGACCGCGGGTCATACAGCTCTACTTTGTAGTTAACTGCAAACAAATTTGAAAGAACCTTCCAGATATCCATAATAATCTTGGAAAATCCTGAAACTAGATTTCATCCAAAGATAATAAAAAACAAACCAGAAATCCAGTCTCACCTATTACTGTAGTGTCATCAGGTATCTCCTCAATGAAACATTTTCTTTCCCCTTCAGCTATGTGGAAATATAAAGCTGAAGTCAGGTCAAATAAGAGAAATAACGATAAAATTGAAGAAACCTTAAATAATTCCATATTTTCGTATTTATTGAAATCGGCGAAAATCGAAAGAAATTGACATGACACACGTCACCCAAACAAATGTCAGAGACTGTTTTTTTTTTTCACATTACGTTCCATTCATGTCGCCATGCTAAAAAAGTAAAGACATTAAGATTTCAAGGTGATGTATAAAGTCTGTTTTCTTGAGCAGTAAGTAATTTAAAAAATAAATTGACATGTGTTTTTGACGTTGCGTTGATTTTGTTGATGACGTCTCGGAAATTAAAATCTATCTCACAAAAGAAATAATTTATATTCTTAGCTCTCTAATATCTAGTAGGAAATTATTTTAAGTATTAAAAATTAACTACGTGGCCATGGATCCGTTCATCATAGCAGCTATTATCAGTGCAATAGTTATAGTTATTCTCTCAATAGCATTTCTAAAAGTTGGATCTCAAGTAAAACCTAATGGTAAGATAAATACTAAAATAATTCTCATAATATCCATGGTTTATCCTTAAGCATACCTGAACTACGGCGACAGTCCACCCAGTAGGAGTTTCACTTACCAAGAAACTGGGAGAGGAGAGCTATTTCTAAGAGAGTGATTCTTCCCCATCACCCATAATGAGATTCCTATTATTATATGAGTGAGTCTCAGAATGAGTTAACGTTATATAGGTTCTAGACCGATTAATTAATTAATAATAAAATATTTGTATTTATTCAGTCGGAGCACGGCCTAGAGCAGTGGTACAGAGAGAGGGAGGCCCTGGCAGAGTACAGGCAGTGAGGAACCAACGGGCACGAATGAGGGCCAATGGTAAGTCGATAATAAACTGATTTATCTAATAACTATGGTATGATAACAATTGAAATTATAACAAACAAGTAGCTCTTGCCATTATTAACTTCACCTTTTCAAAAATAACTCTTTACACTTTACAGTATAAAAAATTATAAATAAAATAATTGTTCTTGCAGTGAGTGCAAGACAATTGTATCTCTAAATTCTTCAAATCATTTAATTTCATAATACAATCCGTCAAGAAAGTTGTGCCACTGAATTTTTCGAAGATTTTCTCATGTTGCACCATACCAATGCAATTGTGTTAATACCCTATGAATTAAGTGCTACTTAATCACTCATTGTATGTATCAAGTCTATGTTGAAGATTAGAGCTAATTGCAACAATATTAATTAAGTAGTAAATTATGGTACTTACTACTTGATCTTTATAACGTTTAACAATAACCGTGATTTACACTTACTGATGTCATTAATTATTTGTACAATGAATGTAGTATAAACAATGAATTGAATGTTTCAGCTGCTCGTCATCAGGCTGAACTTCTTGGCGATGATGCAGAAGGAGCTGAAGAAGTTGAAGATGATAATGCTCCGGAAACATCTAACAAAATTGAGTTTGATGACAAGATGGGTGCCAAGGTGAATATGTAATAAAAATCATTCATTTGTATCGGTTTGTAGCATTTATCTTTATTTGCTCACAAACAAAGTATCATTGTCATCATATCAACCATGACTTCCAGATGAGCTAGTTATAATTTAAACAAAATTTTATTTAAAGTGTAATAAACATTATTTCAAGAAATAAATACATATGTCATTTTATATTAAAATCATTAATAACATAGGTACTGTATTTTTTTAGAAAAGAGCCAAGTTAGAAGCTAAACTGGAGAAGAAAAAGGCAAGAGAAGCAGAAGAACAGATGAGAGAAATGAAGAAGAAAAGGGATGAAGAATTAGAAGAGGAGAGGAAAAAGCTTGAAGAGAAACAAGAGGTTAGTTCTACATTTGTCCATGTACTTGTAAAGTTTTTTGTAAACGTCAAGTTAGCCTACTTGACTACAATCTCACCTGATAGAGAATTTTCTAGAAATATTGCGAATTGACTAAAAACATCTAGTTCACTTTAAGGCATTAAAGATATCCAGATTATTAATTTATGTAATTAAAAAGAATTGTATGTAAAGATATTAGAAACTCAATTATCGTCGTAACGCCCAGACAGCAGACACAATGGAAAATCAATTGTTTTATGCCTTTTAAAAGGCTTATGGGCCTTGTTATATCCAAACAAAATCTGTAAATACATGCTGTTCAGATTCACTATAGAATCTAGTCTATTATATAGAAATTCACTGAAAAATTTATTTCAAGTCACTTTTGTAGAGGAAGACACCTTGTACTTATTACAAAAAAAATGGTTTATTTACAATGTTTTCCACACAGGAAGAAGAAAAACAGCGCGAAGAAGCTGAACGTAAGGCGGAAGAAGAACGCAAGAAACGTGAGCAAGAGGAGTACGAGGCTATGAAGGCGGCGTTCAGCGTGGACAGCGAGGGTTTCGAAGAAAACGACGAACAAGACCGCGAGAGTCTGCTGAGAGACTTCATTGATTACATAAAAGTAAATTACCACATAGAGTATCAATCTTTATGTATCTTATTTTATACTGGCAAATTTCAGCAGTCAGTTACAAGCCCGGCTAGCTCAGTCGGTAGAGCATGAGACTCTTAATCTCAGGGTCGTGGGTTCGAGCCCCACGTTGGGCGCAACTTTTTTTTTCTTTTTTTTTTTTTGAATATTTAATTAAAGGTATTTAGTAAAAAGTTTGTTGCCTAGGAACAACTGGATAATATTTGTTTTTTTTTCCAGGCTCAGAAAGTAGTACTATTGGAAGATTTAGCTGCACATTTCAAACTGAAGACTCAGGCAACTATTGACAGAATAACAGATTTACAATCTTCTGGTGAACTTACTGGTGTCATTGATGACAGAGGTAAATTCATCTACATTTCGCAAAAGGAACTTGAAGATGTGGCGAAATTTATTAAACAGAGGGGACGCGTTTCAATCACTGACCTAGCTGAAAGTAGCAATGAATTGATCAATTTAAATCCTGTTACTGTTCCCTAATATGTATACAATTGTATAAATACTAGATATAAACTATTGTTATATTTTATGCTTAGATATACCAAGAAATAAGTGGCTAGGCATGTAAAAAAACCTCTATTTTGTTGTACAAAATTAAATGTTTATTAGAAAAAGAAACAAAATTATTAATTACTTATTTCATAACCAAACATATCTTTTCCCTTCTCTAATAAAAGAAGAGATGACTCCTTAATTCTATCCAGAACCTCCATGAGTTTGGACTTGGTGAAAACTTTATACAAACATCTGTTTTCACCTGCAATTATATTGCATAATTTCAATGCTTCTTTGTGGCTCTCAACATCATCACCACTTTGCAAGATTCTCAATATCAAAATCACAACTTCTGGGAGGCAAAGACGTCTCAATGTTTCCAACTGTTTGACCCTCTCCTTTTTCTCTTCCTCACTGAAATTATTAGAAGTAGTGCTCTCAGTTTCATCCTGGAGCCAGCCTGCAGGGAACAGCAACACATTGTAAAGCAGATTCTTTGTATGACGAGATTGGTGCTGCACAGCATTCAACCATCTTTGTTTTTGTTGCTCAACTTGAGCACATCTCTGTTCATGATGAACTTTATCTGAAAACTTAGCATCAGAAGGCAAAGGTTCCACATCTTTAGGTTGGCCACTGATAAAATGTCTGTACCATGTGGCAAAACTTTCTATTGCTTCCAAATAAGCCTTCAGACATAAATGCTCTCTTAGTTCGGAAGAGTTTGCTGGAGCCTTTTTCAGAAAATCTGGGAACATTTTATTGAGGTTGACAATACAGGCTAGCGCTGCATCCGTATTTCCGATAAATATAAATGTGCGTATCATGGCATTGCTAAGCCAAAGGGCTTCTTCCAACTGATTTGTTATAAGAGACAACCACTCCAATGATGAAATGACTTTATTTACCAGGGTTTTATCTTTCTCAACAGCAGTTGTTTGAGTAAAAGTCAAATCCAGATTTCCATAGCCTTGCTGAATATCTGTAATGGATTTCTTGATAGCAACCCGTGCTGAAGCCGCAACATCAACGCCAGCACCAACTCCTGCCTTCACAACACCTTGCCTGTATTCACTTTTATGAATGTGATCCATCAAGTCAGCATATAAAATAATCTGGCGATCTATTGGCACTGTTGAAGTGTAATACGCAATGAGCTCGGGACATTCAATGGATCCATCTATCAGCCTGTCTATTAGTTGTGTCACATATTTCTCTAAAATTTTGTCCCCCACATCGTGTTGAGGGTCTTTACCCATCTGTCTGAGAATTAAAATCAGATGAGCCAAGAATCTGATAAATCTTTCTTCAGCAGAATCAATCCACTGCAATGAATCCTGCATGATAGCTCTGATATTACCAAGCATCAAATGCCTTTGGCATGTCTGATAATGTGATTCTTTTTTTCCATTCATCAATGATTTTACAGCACTAAAAATTTGGTGCAGAGACAGTTCCTCAGTCTGAAGCTCACTCTGTAATAGCTCCAAAACATCCATAGGGGTTGTGTTTGCATCAACAGTCAAATGGTGTTCATGAAGAAACTTATCAACTCTGGCCTCAATTTGTGTTCTCAAATGAGCCCAAAGTAAATCTTCCCAATTGCCTTGACAAGCAGAAAGGGCACTGGATAGATGACCACAAAGGATGCCCACTGTTGCCCTATAGTGAATATTCTCTGAAGTACTGTTTGCAATACCAAGAGAACACCATTTCCACAGATCTCTCGATGGGTTACCAGATATCTCTAGAGGTGCGTTTTCATCTTCTCTAGGCAAATAGTGCAGTAGTATCCAACCCTGTAAAACAGCCCCACGCCATGCTTGCCCAGCACTTATACAAAGGGAAACTGCTTCTTTGAATTTTCCACATCTCACTTCAGTGAAAATTCTTTTACAGAGATCATTATCATCTTTCAGGTCATCGGAATGAATTGATTTGTTTTGCCGTCTCGGTGCATCAGGATCCATACATGTGATCATAGCTTTATTTTTCTCCTTGTTGAATAAACTTGAGCCAATTAATAGTTCATGGAGAGTGTTTCCCCAGTGTATATTATTCCCAATTACAGGTGCAGATGTCTTTGTTGCTTCTTCTTGGTATGCCGCTGTTGCCTCTAACCAGTCAACTAAAAGCTGGAGCAGTCTAAGCTCTGAATCACTTTGGAATAATGCGCTAACCAAAGTTTGTTGAGACAGAGATGGTTCTGTTAGCAAATTGTCCAAAGATTCTGGATGTTCAGTTATTGAATCAGCATACAAACAATGCAGTAACTTCCATGTATTTGCCTCTTCTGCCAGCCAGTAATTATGGACATTGTACCTGTTCCAAGGTTCTACCAGCTCAAGAGAATCTCCGCAAACTTGACCTAACCTCGCTAGCGTGTCAAGTACATCACTAGATCGACTTATTTGGATTATTTCAAAAAAGGCCTCACTCAAGCCATCACCGGCGTTACCATTGTTTACTAATACTGAAGATTCATCCAAAACTTGTCTCAAGCTTGTATCGTTAAGGGTTTTGAAAATAGACGTCTCGTTTAGTATCGGCGACAAATTCAATGTATCTTCTCTCTGTAACAACTGCCTGTTCCTTTTGTTTCTCAGCGGCGTATGCTGCGTCGAATGCAAATGAAAACTTCTTTCGAAATTCATTATTTATCCTATTTTACTTCAACAAAATAATGATAACGAAATTACAAATTTCGTTAGCGCCTCGCTCGCCTCACAACAAATGTCAAATTTTGACAACCGGAAATACTCAAGTACTCACAGACTATGACGAGGGTGCTCAAAAGTTGTACATTTTGAAATTTTTTGTTTATACAATAAACATACATAATGGTTTAATTAGATAAAATACATTATTTATCAAAAATATGTAAACATATTTCGATTTACTTCTAATAGTACCTACACAGCAAAAGTTAAAAAATTCTGAGTTGCTGAAACTTGGAAGAATTAGAACTGAAAAGCTAAGGAGTCACAAAGTATATCGTAATCAGGTTTTAGAACACTACTTTCCGGAAATCAACTAATTTCTGAAGAAGAACTTTTAATTGTAAGATATTTTGTTCATTAATGTAAAATACTTACGTTTCTGTTTAATAAAACTGTTTTTTAAAAATATTTTTATCCAGCATTTATTATATACTAAAACTAATCAAAAAATTTTTTGACCATATTTTTGTATTATTTTTTTCTCACTGTGTGTGCCTGTCCTCTTCTTGTGGTGGGCTTCTTCAGGTCAACATTGTTATGCCGCTCTTCTGTGCTGGTATGTTTTGTAAAATAGTATTTTTGTATTTCTGCTTCTAATTAAACTTATAGCATTATAAATATCTACTTAAATTATTATTCTTAAACTTTAGTTGGACTTTAAAATTACTTATAAATTGCTTTAAAATGCCATTTTAGTTGCATTACAAAATGCCTAATATTTAACTTTTGCTTTGATATATTTTACTTATAAATAATGTAATAAATCCACAAATGTGCATAAAATCTTAATTTTTGTATTACTTAACTGCTCCCCACCTTTATCATGAAGCACCCAAGTACCTTGAATACTTACATATCTGCCTCAACTCAAATTGGAATAAAATTCTTAATACTTATTTCTCTGTATAGGCTTAGTTCAGAATCAGTATTATGTTAATTATTTATCAATAATTCAATCATCTAACCTAGAACATAATTATTATCTTTAATCTTTAAATTAATAATAAAAACACCTTTCCTACTCTATGTATAGATGTTCAATAAAATTCCAAGGTATTTCTAGTTAAGTAGGTATTACTTATTATAAATAATGATGACATATTGATATTTACTTTCATTTAATTTAATCTGTAAGTAAGTAACTGGTCTTCAAATAAACTTGAAAATTTAATTGATTTGTGGATTAAACAAGGCTAGCAAAACACAACAGCAAAACATAAGCTTTCATTAAAACATGCAAAAGTAAGTACTGTGATGCCTTCATCATACTACTCTTTTGAGATTTTTAGCTAGCTTATTTAGGTATCTAATATCCATTAGAAAATCCTTGGTAGAATATATTCAATTGTGAACAAATGTGTTAAAACTTGTATGTTTATAAAGGACTATATAAATGTAGGTAGAATAATTTTGCTTTTAGTAACTAAGTACTTATAATTATGGATTAAGTACTGAATATATGGTGTAATGAATAACTAGTTCTACTAGTGCACTGGATAAAAGTAGCAGGGTAAGGTTTGACTGTGAGATTAAATTCAGCACAAAAAATAATAAATGTTTTTAGTTACTAAGTAAGTAAGTACTCAGCTTATTTATACAAATGTATACTTAAGTAAGTACATAGGGAAAAAATCATATGAAAATATCCACTTAATTTGTACACAGGTAGGTACTTATAAAATAAAACAATGTAAATTATAAAAAAATCCTTGCATTTTTAGTTCTAAGTACTTGTAGTAAGTAAGTACTATTTATAATTATAGAGTGAAATCTATTTCAATTAATAACTAGTATATATTATTTCACACCAGACATTTTTCTTTATAAGTGCATCATCTAAGTATTTAAGTATTTGGGTTGTAGGTAAGTATCTACCTAAGGGTTTTACATTTTAAACTTGATGAATTGAGGAAAATAATAAAGTGAAGATAAGTTTACAATGTCTAGTAGTACCTACTAAGTTAATTATTAAAATGATGTTATTTTTTTTTGTTTTAATTACCCCTTGCTATGCAACAGTTTTGTTTTTCAACTTATTGACATTTTTGTGTGACATTATTTTTGTAACTTTTATGTCAGTCAACTGTCACTTTGGTTGGATATCTCTTGGTAGCAAACAGTACCTTAGATGTGTTTCTAATTAAATCATTTGCCATTTATTGAGAGACATTGTAGTGTTAATAATTTGATTTCTAGGTAAAAAAAGCTGTGGGAGATGGAGGAAGCAAAATGTTCCCAGAAAATGGTTTGCAGATTCACCATACAAAGTATCCCAGTACAGAGGTAAGAAGTTTTTCTATTACTAAATTCTCTGCTCAGACCTTGCAGACCTTTAGTGTTCTTAATCTGTGCACTGCTTTTATTTGCCTATTTCATTTTTCAATTATTGATAGCTTTTTGACGAAATGTTAAGATAAGTATGTAGAGTTGGTCACTGATTAAAATAATGATGAATTTAATGTTTCATAACATTTGAACATTTAATTAAAGCTTTATTTCATATGTAATGAATAAATTAGGTTCACCAATGCCTATTCAGCTATATGGTGACTTGTATGAATATTTAAATGCTATTTTGGGAAAAAGTATTTCATGGAGATTATTAATTTTAGACAACTATGAATTTGAATGAAAGTAAATATAGTAACTATTTAGAAAGTGCCACATACTAAAAAAAGACACAGGTACTGAATAAGTATTAGTTTTTTTATATCTTTCATAAAGCTCGGGCAAAAAGTAAATTGAGTATGTATCCGGCAAGTGTGTATCTAACGTACTCTAAAGTATAACACATTTAAAATTTTATTTAACAACGTAGGTAAGAAAGAGTATTTTGAAACAATGATTTAAATGAATCACTATGTAGGTACCTACTATCAATGCACTGCCTAGTTATTTGGAATACTACATAAATGTACCTAAATCTGTACTTCGGAATTAATTAGAACAAGTATTGTTTTTACATCATGTGGGTGGACTTAAAAAGATTATTGAGTTTTGGTTTCAATTTTAATAGGATCCAAGGTTATTGATCCAAAAATCTCATCATTGCAGTGTAGCTAAAGTTAATGAATTGCAATGCTAATGACTAGGTTAGGTGGGTAAGAATAGCATTTTAGATTATTCTTTCTTCATATTAAGACAATACATGGTTTACTAATACAAGACAAAATAAAAATGTGTGACCGCCCACACAAGCACGGCACAGTTGGGCAGGTAGTACAGTACGGAAGGGACGCACTGCAGGCAAGACTACAGAACGACAACGGACAAGAATCTATTGGCGTGGGCATGAAGATGTTCAGGTTTATTACTGGGAATTTTCTAAAGAAATGTCAATAACTGTGCCACGTTCAATGGAATATAAGCAAATTCATGAGTTTCGATTATCGCCAAGCGCCAAAAAATGCTAGTCGCATCGCATCGCATTAGACAGAGTAGACACTTGGCGGCGGATCTACCGCCTGACTGAACTGACAGTGACAGCCCTATTATCATAACTGTCAATCCAAAAGTATTTTTCTATGCGTAAAACGGAACACAATTTCTGTTCCCTACGTTGAGATACGCGACTCACGTAAAATTTCATATTTTTCTTGTTGGTAAACGATTGAATTTAGTGATTAATAAACAAAATTGGTTTTAATTATAATTTTGGTTATTTGGACTTATTTTATTTTATTTTTGTCTATTGATAACCTAAAAACAGAATGACAATGGGCATTAAAGTACCGGAAGCTAGTAAAGTACTATTTTTAATGAATCTGTTTACTATTAATATAATTCAATATATTTTTGGCTTGTTAAACTTATTTATTATTTTCTAAAGCATACAATGTTTCAAAACTTGCTTTGATTGTAAACTCAACAATCGAAGTTAATTTCTTCATCTCGACTGTATTACTACTGCATAGTCGTTTAGTTACTTTTAAAGTATTATATTTTGCTGCAATATTAAAATTAAAATAGAATGGGTATTGAAATTAGGTAAAGTTTAATAAATTATGTTTAAATATGTAAAAAACATCTTACAAATATTTCATCACAGAATTTTTCGAATGCTACTTTGACTTTACCGCGCAAGTACCTAGTTCAAGGACAGAAGTGCTGTCTCTTTCCGTTCTATGACATTAGACGCGACTCTCCTAAGTGTGTGGCCTGTGCGTTTCATCAGTTTGTCGCGGAATACGGGCATCTACTACCTACTCAGTGGAATAATGTTTTCTGGTCTTATTCCGCCATTATAATTTTTAAATTCTTTGTTCATGTAGTGTACAGTGCATTAAAGGACCTTCAAACTTCGATAAATAAATAAGTGCTGTAGTAACAACGATCAATTAAAAGTATCTTCAAAGTGTATCATTTCCTGTTTCCATATCGTACAGAAACAAGCAACTGCGACCGCTAGCGTACTCTTTTCGTTATCACGTGGGTCAAATTTCGAATTATGTGGCTATGCAAGATGAATTTCTCATTTTTGATAGTAGGCAGTGGCGAGTGATGAAAATGTGTAGTGTGAATAGACAAAGACCGGATAGTAATCCGTCGTAAACGTTGTTTTTCAGAAGCGCGCCGAACTGCAGCCGAACCGCCAGTGTTGGTTTGCTATGGAGCCGGCGGGGGACTAATCGGCTGGAGAATGTGCCCGTTGGATTGTCGTTTAGTGCAGTGCAATATAGTGTCAGTGTTGTGAAACTTTGGGTGCAGGGGAGTGTTACATAAGGGTGGGATGTGCTTACTGAAGAGCCCGCCCTGAGGCGTGGGGCGCCGGCGTCCGCGGCGGGCGACGCGCGTGTCATGGCTCCGGCGCTCTCGGTCACTCCTCGAGAGCCGCGCACCTACGATACCGCCGAAGAGACGGAGAAGTCCTCGTGGCAGCGAAGACGGGCGCTCGCGTCCGTCGATAACTTGACGCCACATATGGAGGACGATATGGGGCTGCAAAACCAACCTAGTCTTGCCAAAGATTCACAGGAAATGGAACAGATTCTCGTAGATTTGGGTAGCACTGATATAGCCCAAGCGGACTTGCTCCAAGCTATCAAAACATTTGAAAGTGGTGGGGATGGGTTATCCACAGGTGATGCTGATGCCATATTCCCACTGAGTGGCTTTGATTTGGCCGATGCTGCAGATTCCGAGGGTGATGCTGCAGAGGATAAGATAAGATTATTACAAGCACGCTTAGAGCGTCGATGTGCCTTTTTACAAAGACGCTTGCGGATATTGCAAGCTAGAAGTATTGGAAAGAGGGTGTCTGAGGAGGCCGCTCAATGTTTTGAGAAATGTATACGAGGTGCTCGGAAAGATGGGGGTGGGAGACCTGTGGGTCTGAAGGCTTTTCTCAAGAGGTTAGAGACAACATCAACACTGCAGGCAAGTGCAGCTTCTAGGACTGTGATGGGCCCAAAGTATTACCGTACTGGAAGCAATAAAGTGGATGCTTCAAAGTCTGCAAGTGTTGGTATATCTTCTGGGACACTGACGGGCTTGGAGGATACGGCTGGTGCTTTAAGGTCGCATCTCTCGGTGGTGAAGCATGAGCTGGACTCGGATGCCACAGCATCATCATCAGGAGCGGAGAGTAATGACTGAGGCTGTCACATACAACAACCCCCATCAGCAGCACATGCCAATGTGAGTATGAGCAATGTTTATTATGCCTTATCTTATCAGTAGTCTCTGCTCTTTACCCAAAACTACTGGGACTGTAAGGTCGTTGCACCTAATGAAATGGTTTATAATCTTTTTTTGAATATACTGATTGGAATTTGGGTTGTAATGTAGAAGTATAGCTTTTACAATGTATTGCCTACTATTGCATCATATAGAATTAGGGTGTCAAATTCATGTTACATTGGTGGTATAATTTCTCTATTAGTGGTTGTAAAATGATGCTTTGGTATTTATAATATTAAGTATATGTAGCATCAATATAATAATAATAATAAAAGTAAATAAATGCTATATTATTTGGTATACAAAAGTTTACACAAGTATTAAAGTAGGTTTTGTTGATAAATAACCAAACAATTTGTAGTTATGTAGTAATCAATGTGACTAAAAGTTCATATCAATCTTGACCTTGAACATTTGATTCATACCTTTAGCTCTTAGTCATAGTAGCTTGGTTATATACCTACATTAGACTTTCAATAGTAGGTAGGTTAGCTCTCCTATCAGCTTTAGCAAAACGAAGTTTTCTTAGCAGAATCTTAACTTATCACAAGTTTGATTTGTTAATCATTTAAAGAAATACTATGGATAGTGAGTGGTGAGGTAATAGAAAAATTAAATTAGTAAATAATACTGAGAAATAGAAAATTGTTTTTGTATAAAAATTGTCTTTGGTTTTGGCATGCAGTTTTTAAATGCATTAAACTTGTATGCAAATTTTTGTCTACCAAATTCCATTAAAATACCAGAGAGAATAATTAAACCCGAGTAAGTGACTGGGGCAACATATTTTTCAAAAATCTAATAGGTAATAGCAGCTGGATGACCATAAACTATTGCTTCTAATAGATCTGTTTTTTATAATTTATTGCAATGTTTGCAGTATGTATCTGTAAATTCAGAGAAATGTATTGAAAGTATTTGAAGACCTGATTTATGAATGTTTACAAGATGCAAAATGAATTTTATTGTTTAGTCTGTGAATAGAATGTCACTCATAATGAAAATGTAAAGACCAGATATGAAGATCATTGGGTAGATCCTATTATTAAGTTCAGAATGGTTTTGGGCAATTAGGAGAATCTATTTTTCACCTTGTCATGATAAATAGATTCTCTTAATTGATGGATCTCTTACAAAAGAGATCCATAAAATTTTATTATTACCTAAAAAGCCAACTAAGCAGCAACTACTAAGTTTCCTATAAGAATTTGATGATGAAGAAATTAAAATATGTATTTATATATTAATTTCTAAACTACCTATATCTGCTTATTACCTAGTAAAGAACCAACCAGCTTGTATTCATAAGATATTCAGAGATGAGGTGGGGAGAAAGAGCAAGGAATACTTACCTAGTTTGTACATGATACCTGCCACTTTCTCTTCTCCAAATTATTTCTGGTTTAAGAAAATCCATATCTCATAAAGAATATAAGTCACTTATTATTGAAAAGCTTAAATAAAAATGTGTAAATTGCAAGCAAGCCTTTGAATGCATCTAAATTGCATTCTTCCGCTCTTGTGTGAGGCATTAATGGTCTGTTGGTGCCTATGATATTATTTTTTTAGCTGGGTTTAGAGATAACGCATTAGAAGAAAGACTACATCTAGGCTTTATTAATCTAAGCCTTTTTTTTTATAATAGATTTGACCCTGCAGGAATTTCAGATTAGAAAAAATTTGCAGATTTTGTGATTGCATGCAATGATTTATTTTATAATTTTTATGTTTGTAGTCCATAGTATATTAATAGCATTTACAGACATGTTTTCTGGTTTTAAATAATTTTTCAAACTAATTTCCATAATAATTTATTAAGATAAAGTTTATAGATATACCTACCTATGAAGATTTATTAACATAAACCACTAGGTTCCTTTACAACTTTATGCAGGAAAAAGCCCCACTTATCCTGGGTGTATCAAATGTGTTTGTAAGTTGACACTTTTCATAATCATCTCTACAGCCCCATAAACATTCCAAAGACTGCATTGGGCTCCTGTATCATTGTTGACATTTGTTAAGCTTCTATGCAGTACAGATTTTGAGTGTTTATTTTTTATTTCCAGCGAGAAACGCGCGTTATGGTCGTGGCAGAAGACGCGGTCGTCGATCGCGTCTCGGTGGTGCTGGCTGCAGGCCCAAGTCCAAGAGCTGGAGTATAAGATACGTCAGCATAACGATCTACACAATCAGGTATGCTTTCTTATTTTATATCCTTTAGAGCAAAGTAGTAAGTAGTAGTAGCTAATCAGTACTTATTACATTAAATATATCAAAAATCTATGGGATGCAACTGGGAAAAATCACGCTAGTCGCTAGGATTATGATAATTATATGGTGTTACCGTTTTATATTAACATAATGTATTGTGCTCTCATGCACAGAGAAAAAAACTTGTTTAGACATGTTTCACGCCGAGGCCGTAAACTCGGTAACTATTGCACAACATTGTAGCAAGAGTGTTTAGAAAAGAACTCTCTTGCGTACAACACTTAATTGGCGTTAAATGGTTTCTATAGGGTTAACAGAAAATAAGTACTAATACATCAATCAATTATGTTAATTACTGTAATAATAAAAATAAAATACATTAGAAATTACATAATTTAATTAAATTCAAACCAAAGGCTAGTGTTAAAAAATGACTGCTATCATAGAAAATGTATTTAACACTAGCCTTTTCCGCGGCATTGCTTGCGCCCCCCACTTCCCTAAAATGGGGGGTAATAGAGGGGCAAAAAGTAGCCTATGTTACTCATCCCTTCAACTATCTCCACTTAAAAAATCACGTCAATTCGTCGCTCCGTTTTGCCGTGAACGAAAGACAAACATACAGACAGACACACATTCCCATTTCTTTTAAAAAATAAACTTTATCTTTATAATTTATAAACATTCTACATCATTGATTCTTAACCGGTGATCCGCTCACCACTGGTGGTCCCTGGATGCATTCCAAGTGGTCCGCGAAGACATCGTAATAAGCAAGTGGACGTGACGTGATGAGTCAACAAAACGCATACAGCGCCGCGTCGCATGTCCGAAGTGTGTGGTCTGCCTAGGCTGACTGCATAGATTGACCCGACAAGACAAAAATTAAGGTTAAGGACTACTGTTCTACATATGTTTTTAAACTTTCGCGTTGCATTATACAAATACTTTACATAAACGGGACTAAACGCGACGAAATTAAATAAGTACATTTTAGCACTTACTGCTTGACTATTTAGTGGCAGTGCAAATATCGAAAATGAGAGGGTATCTGAAGATGCACAAGCCGGGCGTAGCAGACGACGCCGTGCGCCTCCAGTTCGCTTGTGACCACGGCTGTTGTAACGCAGCCGAAACGTCAAGCAGTAAGTGCTAAAATGTACTTATTTAATTTCGTCGCGTTTAGTCCCGTTTATGTAAAGTACTGTTCTACATGATTAAAATAATGTTATAGGTCCGAGAAGCCAAAGGCCCCGTGGAATTCGAGGGCGAGCCGGTGGGGTACGAGGGCAGCTTGCCGGGAGCGTCGGACGCGCCGGACGGGCCCGAGGCGGACACGTGCGCGCGGGTGCGCCCGCTGCGCCGCGAGACCTTCAAGAAGCGGAAGCTGCTGCAGATGCATAACCTGCATATAGCTACCACTAAAGCTGCTAAACCTTCTGACATTAGGTAAAATAATAATTTTATTTTGTACGACCCGTTTAGCGCAATGGTTTGAGCGCCGGTTTTGAGCACCAAAACAAATGTTTGTTAATGAAACAGATATCCTCAGTGGACGTCTGTTGCCTGAAATGATGATGAATTTATGAAGTTTCACTAAAATCTATTAATTAGTCTTTTCGTGAAAGAACAAAAAACAAACATACATAACATTTCCACAAAATTTCTCGCTTATTATAATAGTAGGATGCGCCAGACAACTTTCTCAGATCATTCCTCATGCAGCTTTAGGGCAATTTCTCGATGCCGTATTTGGTAGTGCTATAGGCTTATACGCCAGGGGTCGTCGTGAGTTCGATTTCAAACATATTGTGATGAACTATTTTGTATGTAACTAATGTATGTGGTTGTAAAGTGCTCTCGATCAGCCGGACTAACATGCGCGCCACGAGATAATTTGTCGACACTCGTAACTCGTAATGTGTCGGCGCAAGTTGCTTCTCGCTCACCTGACTGAGCGATGAGCGGGATAGAAGGATACGCTCTCGCGAACGTCTCCTCCACGCATGTTAAGGCTAACTAGGCTTTACACCCCGTTTGGTTTGATGGTTTAAGTATAAAGCAGTAACGGTCGAGCAAAACTATGTTTAGAATTTTTCGAATATAGTTTGGATTTGTAGTCACCAATCCGTTAGGCAGGCGTGGTGATTAAGCCTAATCCTGTCATAGTAGCGATGAGAGAGGCCTTAGCTTTGCTCTGCAGTGGGACGGTATATAGGTTGATACTTACTTATGGTATCGCAGATGCCGCTGCGTGTTCCGGCGCGAGAGCTGCGGCGTGTGTACAGGACGCGCGGAGCCCACGGAGCCGGCGCCGCCCGCCTGCACGCTGCCGCCCGCGGAGCGCCTGGCGCGCGCCGACCCCGCCTACCACCCCGTGCTCAGCGACATCAGAGGTAACCTGAACTTTGGGAGAGCCACGCTTCGGCATTAATAAAGTTGCAAGTGTCCATGGGCGGCGGCAATTGCTTATTTTGTTCAACGACTTTCGATACAAAATTTCGATCTTTTCAAACAAAATGAACAATGCATAACATTTTTTTGACTCCCCATACAAAATGAACAAAGACTTTGTATGAAAAGTTGAATTTTCTTTTTGTAATTTCCAAAAGTCATAGAACAGATGTTGTTTAAAATGATTGGTAGAGGAGAACCATTAGGCTAATCGTTAAAGATAAAATAATATTTATTTATATAAAACATGTGTTGCATTTTGCATATAGAAAAACATGGACCAACCCATGCTGTGCTATGTAACATTTTTTTAGTTTCAACATGCTTTTCCAACATCTGGCGTGTAAAATTTAAAAATAACGGTGAGAGGATTTATTATTATAGTCTAATCATCTGTTTCTTTCCTCCTAGACGTATCCCCGATGTTGCATCTATCGGCGCAAGCGTCATCATCTTGGTTCCGAGCGCGGCTGGCGCGAGCGGCGCGCCCGCGCGGCGCCATGCACTCCTCGCTGCCGCGCCATCACCCGCACCACTCGCACGCGCCGCCCGAGCGCCCCGAGCGACAGGGACAGCACGACGCGCTCACGCCCACCAAGCTCGCCAAGAAGCACCCCACCAGTGAGTAACGATATTACTACAGCGTCTGTATGCACTCCTCGCTGCCGCGCCATCACCCGCACCACTCGCACGCGCCGCCCGAGCGCCCCGAGCGACAGGGACAGCACGACGCGCTCACGCCCACCAAGCTCGCCAAGAAGCACCCCACCAGTGAGTAACGATATTACTACAGCGTCTGTATGCACTCCTCGCTGCCGCGCCATCACCCGCACCACTCGCACGCGCCGCCCGAGCGCCCCGAGCGACAGGGACAGCACGACGCGCTCACGCCCACCAAGCTCGCCAAGAAGCACCCCACCAGTGAGTAACGATATTACTACAGCGTCTGTATGCACTCCTCGCTGCCGCGCCATCACCCGCACCACTCGCACGCGCCGCCCGAGCGCCCCGAGCGACAGGGACAGCATGACGCGCTGACGCCCACCAAGCTCGCCAAGAAGCACCCCACCAGTGAGTAACGATATACTACAGCGTCTGTATGCACTCCTCGCTGCCGCGCCATCACCCGCACCACTCGCACGCGCCGCCCGAGCGCCCCGAGCGACAGGGACAGCATGACGCGCTGACGCCCACCAAGCTCGCCAAGAAGCACCCCACCAGTGAGTAACGATATTACTACAGCGTCTGTATGCACTCCTCGCTGCCGCGCCATCACCCGCACCACTCGCACGCGCCGCCCGAGCGCCCCGAGCGACAGGGACAGCATGACGCGCTGACGCCCACCAAGCTCGCCAAGAAGCACCCCACCAGTGAGTAACGATATTACTACAGCGTCTGTATGCACTCCTCGCTGCCGCGCCATCACCCGCACCACTCGCACGCGCCGCCCGAGCGCCCCGAGCGACAGGGACAGCATGACGCGCTGACGCCCACCAAGCCCGCCAAGAAGCACCCCACCAGTGAGTAACGATATTACTACTGTAGTGCCCTAACAGGGTTCATGGTGGAGCTAATTAATTTAAAACATCTACAATGTAAAACCCATGATACAATAAAATATTGAATTGAATTAAATTTTCTTCAGTAATAAGTTACTCAGATCCACTAGCGCGTGTCAGGATTAGGCACTTTAATCTGGAATTATTTGTTAACACGGAACTAATTTTTTAAATTGTCTTGCGCACTATCAGATTAGAGCTTAATATCGGGGGTGAAAAATTAGTTACTATGGGAATAACTATCACGGAATTAATAAATTAATCTCGGACGCAAGCGGACCTCAGTAAAATAAAATATCGCGCGTATGGAATTCAGTGACATCATGAACCACTCGCGAAAATCCAGAGGGCCCTAAACAAATCAAACCTATTCTTTAAAATCTCCGGCCGATAGCCGTCGGCAGTCTGTTTTTTTTTAGAGAAATATTGCGATTTAATTTTCCATCAGCCTTGAATAATAATATTCCTGACAATTTAATTCCAGAATTGAAAAGAGGAAGACCGCCATTATCAAGGAAGATAAGAGAGAGGGACAGAGAAGATGAGACTTCAACTTCAAGTCACGAGAGGTGAGTTTTATTCAGTTATGTTCTATGTTGTCACACTAATCTTTTTTTCTTTCATCTTTGCATGTAATTTCTTGTTTCGTGTCTAGTGAGGGTGCGGGAGTCCCTTGGATGCGGGTGGCACAGGACCGATATGTGTAAAGAACATTGGGGAAGGCCTATGTCGACACCAATAGACATCCACGCATTCATTGCTGGCAGTGGATGTCTATTGTTGTGGAAAATTTACCCCTCTGTCGTAGAGGATAATATGACGACCCTGGATCCCATTTTATAGTCGCGCCGTTGTATCATGCCCGATTTGACAAATGACAGACTGAAAGCACTAGTGAAGGACAACGGTAAATTGCCGAATCATATAAGCAACAGTTATTTCCACTAAGGGCAGTTTCCCATATTCAACATTTTTTTTATATTAGGTTAATATAAAAAATAAAATAAAATATTAAAACCTTAAAGTCACAAAATCCTAGTATTTAAAAAAATACGCGGTGAGTATTACCGGTTACGTCACTATGAAAACGTGTCGAACGGCGTTTTTTTGTAAAAGCGTAATACAGAGTGGACATTTTACGTTTTCTTTTTATTCTCAAATTATTTTAAGTAATAAAAGACAAATAATTAGATAATTAGGTGCCTTTGACATTATGAAATGAAGTTTTATTTTTAAAATTGGTTCTTTATGATTCGCTAAATGTGTTCCTCATGACAAGGATAAATGCGAAAAAAAAAACAAATATTTTCAAATCGGGAATGTACAATGGCTCGACTATAGTTGGTTTTATGTCTACTGTCTATTGGTGCAGGTATACATATATTCTGGTGTGTGTCCTTCAGGTCCCGTGGGCGGCCGAGCACGGAGAGCCGCGCGCGGCGCCAGTCGTACGACATCGACAACATCGTCATCCCGCAGAGCGTGGCCGCCAACACCCGCCCAGAGATACTCACCTACAAGGAGATCATCACACCCAAGTAATATAACCCTTCTGACAAATACGCATATTTTTTTTATGATATAGGGGGCAGACCATCAGACGGATCACGGATCGTTATCGGAAAGCGATCACACCCGCAAGAAGAAAAACGCTCGCTTTTGTAATAATAATACCTACCTTTTTCTATTATGCCTCAATTTTTTTTTATTTGAATTCTACATACAGGGTGTATTTGTGAACATCATTTCTTTAACCACTTGTTGGACCAATTTCGCTATCCGAGATTTATCAGTGCCAATTAGTGTAATCGCTAATTAGTGAATGTGGAATATATTCTGATATATCTACTCACCAGCAAGTATTCTTTTGTATAGTGAAGTTGCCTGAAAAGGAATATGTTAAGAGACTAGACGAGTACTTGGAAGCGACTGAATGGGCCTTCGGAGTGAGTATACCGACAAGGGAAATTCCACTGGGCGTCCTGTTAGGTCGTGCAATCAGGCTTCATGCCAAATAATTGGCGTAAAGTGAGCGCGATTAGCGGTACGGTCCAGTCCCGGCATTGGGGTATCCGACTGCGATTGCTGAGATGACATCCCAGGGGTTTTGGTTAGGGTTAGAGTCCGACACACCACCTTGCCCCTAACATGTGATAAGGTGAATACCTACATGGTAGTTTCCCTTAGGAAAAAAAGTAGATAAGAACGTAAGTGTAATATTTTTACTAATGTTATGTTTGTTTCATTGATAATTTTTTGCATTTCAGGTGGCGCGTTCTTGAAATTCCTGAATTTCCACTCAACAATGGCATTTCAAAGTCCGATCCTATCGAGAGTGAGGTAAGTGTTGCTTGCTCGGGAAAGTAATAATTTTAAAGATAGATAAATTTGTCGACCATCGTAATGTGTCGGCGCAAATTGCTTCTCGCTCACCTGACAGAGAGATGAGCGGGTTAGAATCGACAAACAGAACGAGAGTCGACAAAATTCTGTCGCTGTACGCATGTTAGGCCTACAGGGCGGGGATCGAACCCACGACCTTTGGCATATGAGGCAGGGTCCCTACCGAATGCGCCATCTGGCCAGTCGACAGTCTGACATTGATTATCGAGTCCGAGGATATTTATTTATTTATTTATGCTAGTTACACGGTTATACAGTCGGTACAAACAATTTATGTCAGAACATTGATCACGTGACACCCTGCAAGGGCACTGCATTTTATACTTAGAGAGCTTTTATATTAGAGTGTTGGCGCTCCGTTCGCAGGACGAGGACGTGTCGGAGGCGGCGGTGGCGCTGCGCCACGTGCGCGCGGAACAACGCGAGCGCAGCCGCTACGCGCGCAAGCCGCGCGCGCGCCGCCGCCGCACGCACAGCGCCGACGCAGACACCCACGCCGACAACGACCAGCATGTACACCACGCTGACAGCCACCTGCACGCCGACGTACTGCCGCCCGCGCCCGTCGCCCACGCTCCTAGCGCCGAGCAGGATGATCAGCCGCCCGTGGAGTATGAGGCAAGTGTTATACGCACGCACAGCGCCGACCCAGACACTCACGCCGACAGCCAACACGCCGACGACGACCAGCATGTACACCACGCTGATATACTGCCGCCCGCACCCGTCGCCCACGCTCCCAACGCTGAGCAAGATGATCAGCCGCCCGTGGAGTATGAGGCAAGTGTTATACGCATGCCCAGCGCCGACCAGACAACCAGCACGCCGACAACGACCACCATGTAGACCACGCCGACATACTGCCGCCCGCGCCCGTCGCTCAGGCTCCTAACGCCGAGCAGGATGACCAGCCGCCCGTGGAGTATGAGGCAAGTGTTATACGCACGCACAGCGCCGACGCAGACACCCAACACGCCGACAACGATCACCATGTAGACCACGCCGACATACTGCCGCCCGCGCCCGTCGTCCACGCTCCGAACGCCGAGCAAGATGACCAGCCGCCCGTGGAGTATGAGGCAAGTGTTATACTAACGCACAGCGCCGACGCTGACACTCACGCCGACACCCAACACGCCGACAACGACCAGCATGTAGACCACGCTGATATACTGCCGCCCGCGCCGGTCGCTCAGGCTCCTACCGCCGAGCAAGATGATCAGCCGCCCGTGGAGTATGAGGCAAGTGTTATACGCACGCACAGCGCCGACCACAGCATGTAAACCAAGCCGACATACTGCCGCTCGCGCCCATAGCCCACGCCGAGCAGGATGATCAGCCGCCCGTGGAGTATGAGCCAAGTATACATACCCGGGTCGAAGGTTCACCCGTAAGTAAGCTAGACTGCACCCGCCGAACAACACGACCAGCAAGTATGAATATCCGGTTTCCAACGACATCATTACTCCCCTCGTCTTTCTGTTTTCAATATGTTTTTTTACTGAACAAAAATAATCAATATTTATAAATTATCGAGAGTTTTTACAAATGTAAAATCCGATAGATGGTGTTACGTTGACGTCAAGTCCAACGAGTGGATTGATTTCATTTTAAAGTATCTTGACTTACGAAGTTACGTACAAAACGACCAATGTCGTCAAAGTTTGCTAAAACCCTCATTACTCATTAATTTCATCACTCACACCCATAGATCGTACATAATTAACCAGCATTCCATCCACCGTACCGCACTAACAGTGAAACAGTCGCGTTAACCGTAACACCTGGTCGTCCGCAGACAGTGAGGCCGTACTCGCCGCGGCTGTTCCCGCTGGGCGAGGCGGCCTACGTGGCCATGCTGGCCGACATGCCGCGCGGGCACACGCGCGCTGACAGGTGAGTTATTACATATACCTACCTACATTAGACGTAAGACCCAAATGTCCTCATACGAGGCAAAAACAATTTGATTTTCTATAGTTTCTGATGTTAAACATCATCCTCTACCTAAAGGTTGTCTGGAAGAAATCGCTACAAGCGATAAGACCGCCTTATTGTACTGTTTATAGCTGTTGTTTCATTCATGTATTTCTATTTCTGTACAATAAAGAATATCTCTCTATCTATGTGTATGACGACACGCCATTGTGTGCGCATGTGGTTGGAGCGCCGGTTGAGACGCAAGGGTCGCGGTGTTCGATTCCCGCCACCAACACAAATGTTGTTGGCTGGGAAAAAGGGTTGGATTCATGGGTGTTTTGTTTCCTTCATTTTTCTGGTTTCAATAGTACGAAGGACAAACCTTACGTTTGGGACCATGACCAATGTATGTGATTTAGTCTCAATTTATTTATTTATACTACCCGTAGCTATATTTTGTTTGTTGCTATTTTACTAATATTTCGTGCCATCCCGTGGTTACCTCCCTAGAATCTCCGTTTCACCCCTGCGGGGGCAATCCCTCCCCAGTTAGGAACCACTGCACCAGACCAACGAGTCTTTTGACTGGCCGGTTGCGCAATGGTAGTGACCCTGCCTCTACGCCAAAAGGTCGTGGGTTCGATCCCCACCCTGGACAAATATTCGTGTGATGAACACTTGTGTTTTGTTCAGTGTCTGGTGTTAATAATATGTATTTAAGTATTATATTTGTGTTCCTCTGTTGTCTGATATCTGTAATACAAGTGCTTAAGCTACTTAGTACGGAGTCAGGTCAATGTATGAGATGTTGTGTGAATTTATTATTTATTAAATAGTTTTACTAAAGTATTTGTGACATGTTTGCACGCGCAGTCCCAGCGTGTCGCCGCGCGACGACGCGTCGGACGCGGCGCTGTCGCCGCTGTCCGTCGGCGCCTTCGAGAACGACGACCCCGACGACGCCGAGTGGGACCCCAGCAGCGAGAAGGTCGAGCGGAGGAGGAGCGCTTTCAGGTGAATCGGTCACTTGATCCGGCTACCATCCAACGTGGCAGTCCTCGATCCAGTCATCGTCATCAGAACGGCATCTCAGCAGGCCTTCAAGGTGAGAGTGACGGACTCAATGGAGACTTTGTGTGTTCTTTTGTGCCTGTCAATCTCATATTTGGATCTCACGGCCGCTTACCATCATCTTCATTGTCTTCAATATAAAAAAGAAGAAAAAAATGCCTCTTGCAGTCCACTGCTAGACATAGGCCTCTCCAAATGCTCGCCACTTTGCAGATCGTCACTCCATCTGGCCTGAGGCCGTCCTACACTACGTTTACCGAGACGCGGTCTCCACTCCAGAACTCGTTTACCCCAACGGTTGTCAGTTCTGCGGCAGATATGGCCAGCCCACTGCCACTTCAGCTTACTAAACCAGGGAGCTATGTCGATAACTTTGCTTCTCTGCCGGATCGATCCAGTATTCCTACGAGATTGGCTTTAGAAACGATAGTCTCCGTATAGGACGCGTTCGAGCCAGATGGAGTAACGATTTGCGCAAAAGCTTGAAGTCAAAAATCGATCGGAGTGGCGAACATTAAGCAAGGCCTATGTTCTGTAGTGGATTGTGACAAGCTGATAATGATGATGACTTCAAAATCTTAAAATATATTTTAGATATAATTATTAGTATATTTTAAGATTCTGGTAGCTTATAACGAAGTCGTCCTGTGAGACAAATGAGAACTATACCTGTCACATTCAAACAAATGCGCACACGACGCGTGTGAAGGGGAGGGCAACTCCGATTCGATCGTAACGTCCGTTTCAAATTAGGCCCTCTGATATCAATTTCGGAGGAATATTATCAAAGATTGACCCAGTTCGTTAGTGGAAAGCTTGCCAGTAACCTTGCAAGAAAACCCCAAAAACTAGAAAATGAGGGTCAGAGTAGTGATTTAAAACGAATTGCCGACTTAATTAAACAAGTGCTCCGCTTTGAATTCTTTTCATCGCGTATCGTTAGAGGAAAACTTGGGAACACTTAGCAAGAAAAAAATGTACTAACGATGATGTTAACATAACGATTATACATTGAATGCGTATTATTATGATGCATCTATATGATATATAAACATAAAACGGTTACGATTCGACATTTATCGTTTCGTTGTGAGATCGTATTGTATATAGAATTCTTAAATTTTTCGTTATGTAAATAAATAAGATGCAATGAATGCATTTTGTGATTAAAGTAATCCTTAATTGCATTTATGCGTCCTAAATTTTTCTAACGTATGACAATGACGAATACGCAAATAGAAAGAATCATATTCACAATCTCATTTTCGAATCCGTCGATTAAAACCGATCTCTTCAGTCCCCAAATGTAAAAAGTATGTTACTGCCTATGATGCTAGAGAGAAGGCATTCATACTACACCATAATCAGGAATTTATCCACTAATGGTTTTCTGTTCTTTTATGTTCAAAATGCTGTATCAGTTTTTGCATTGGAGTGAGTAATTCATAATCAAAACTTGATTTTATATGTCCGATTAGTTTGATTTGATGACCATAGTTCAATAAAATATAAAAATGTAGTCAAAGTACCTAAGAGTAATGTATTTTTTTCATCACTATTCTTTTGAGTTTCTTCATTTCCCAATATGATATTCTTAAATACGTTTCATTAATTACAGTTGTTCACCATTTTGAAAATTATATCCTACACTTGATGTTTTAAATTGTAATGCATTATTAAAATATTTGCAGCAAACGATGACAGTAACCATTTATTAATGAATACAGATATTATCTGTAAATGATGTTAGTTTGTAAGTAAGTGTAATGTAATGTAATTATCTTTAATAATAATATGTGAAGTGCGACAAGTCTTTGATGGCCGATAAATGATAAGGACATCTAATGAAGACAGCGTTAGGTCCGATTTATTGTCATGGGCTAAAACAGACTTATTGCTACTATATCCTTGCACTGGAGACATGCCTTAGGATCTCTTGTAAATACATTGGATGTCGGTTGGACATTGCATGCCCACGGGGAACCGGAACGCATGTTGACATAATACTAATTTGGAAGATTTGATACTGTACATATAATATGCTGCACATGTCTATTGTTTTAATTCTTTAGGCGCGAAATCTATCAAATCAGTTTTCCTCTGTACAAACGTGTGTTGAGGAGATAATATCCTGTCAATAAAAGGAAAACTGAATAATTTATAATACTTTGTATGATTTTCGAATAAAACACCAAATACTATATTAGTATAGCCAGGTTGCCCTACATTGCGTTTTAAAATTAAATCCGGCAATATTATTTTCTATTATAAATTTATGGTCAGACTTATATAAAAAAATTGTCTTTATTTTCTATATCTAGTTTTAGTGATAGTTATTATAAGTTTGCTAATTCAACAATCTATAGACATAATGAAATGTGATTCAGTGGTAAATTCTGGATGATGTTAAGTCATAAAGTATTTTTAATTTAGTCCAAACTAAAAGCTTTAGTGTTTAAATAAGTTTCAATGCTTTATCTAGGTATGTTTGTATAACTGATGAAATGACTTTTGTTTATACTTTTATAGAAAGCCGCTCCTAAACTCACTGTTTCGTCATTCACATTGCTTTTCACACGCCCGTTTTTACATTCCTTGCTGTTCATATTTAAATTATACAATTGATGTATACTTACATAAAATACGAATGATAATATATAATAAAAACTGATGATAATATGAGTAAAGCAGGTGCTTGAATATATCTGGATTGTTTGCCGATTGGGGTAGGTGCCGATTTGCCACGGAGGCTGTCGCGTATGAATTGCCCGTTTAGGTGTCCACACAGTGGTGTGACAATAAGTCATTACAAAATGTTTAAAACACGCATTTTCCCTGATATTATCCGCTACGCAAATTCAATTGCAGGAGCTAGAGACATCTGGCGGATTAAAAAACTACGGCATCCATTGAAGGTGTGTCTTTAGATATTTAAAATTAACATAATATTAGTAAGAGTAATGTAGTTTGTAACTTGCCCATGATACCGCATAGCGTTTGTAAATATCGATTATTAATAATATTTGATCACTGAACAGTAACTTATAGACTGGCTATAATAAAATGTATGATATGAATCTCTATAAGAGTGAATTTCCGAGGGTTCCGTATATGATCAATTGAAATAATAAAGCTTCAATAAGAGTTTTGTTTTTGCCAAAGATAGTGCAGAGTTGCAAATGAATATTGTAATAATTATCTACATCAAAGTATTCCCAGTTTATACGGAACCTGATTGTATTCATGTTTCATACTTTTGGCCTCTAAAATGTGTGTGGATTGTTTTTGTATGAAATGCCAATGCTCAAAGATTCATAAATTAATATACTGTCAGCAAGCATTATTACTTCGGCGGAAACGTATCGCCATTCATGCCACCCATATTCAATCAAGTCAATATTTATAAAAATACTGGTGTAAGATGCATTTGAATGTTTTGTCTTCAATTACCTAAATAAATGGCGAACTTAGTTTCAATAGGTGGATGTATAATTTTATAGATAAAGGCTTATATACCTACAACATAGAACATTATTTTCAAATGATGTTTTTCACAATTGTTGATCCAATAATGAAATCAATTAAATATGCTGGTTAAATCGGAGAGATTATATTATCTTTGATACTGATCTGGATGATATAAAAAAATATTGTCGCCATGAAATGTTATTATTCTTAATAATACACATTGAGGCTTATTAGAAACGAGGTTTATTATAGTCACAGATGTTGCCTCTGCATAGTTAGAAGCCAGTTTCAATATACATACATGTATCTGTTAATAATTTCATTGATATAATTATAAATGTTTTAAAATACATAAGTTCCGTAAGTTTATAAGTGAAAAGCATTTGCTTGTGTCATATTATTTTGAAAGCATTGGGCGTGTATCTATAAACTAAAATGAGTATTTTATTTTGCTGTTTTTGAGAGAAGCCAAAGTCTTCTTGTTAATGTATAAGTGTAGTTAAGGTTTTTTAAGGTGACGATATGCTTGTGAAAAATGTCTGTATAAAAAGTTACATTTGATGAGTTATATATTGTTTTATTTCTAAGAAAAACATCTCCAATCTAAACAACACAAGGCTACTTTTCTGTAAAACTTGTGGTTGTCCCATTTTCCATGTTGTTTCCGATGTTTATGTTTTCCCACGTTCCTTTGTTAATTACTTTTAACGCACTTGCCTACCTATTACACTCGTATTTATGATATTCACTTGTTATTCACAAAGAAAAACAATGTGAATAGGGGAAAACAAACGAACGTTAGAAAAACAACAAAAATAACACAGTGGAAACTTGTGTTCATACATTTGCTATGAACATACATACACTTGCTATTTGGTGCTGGGAATGTTCCCAGCTGAAAGGTACATAGCCCAACTAGCAATTACATAGTTGCTGAAGAGCAGTGTACTAGTGAGTCACTTGCGCGATGTTATCGACGCCCAGCGCCATCTATTGGCAAATATTTAACTAATAGCGAAACAGAGTCTCGAGACGAAGTGAAGGAGGGCAATTATAAATAATACACATAATTACAATTTAATGATTTAATGTGAATCATTAAATACATCTGCATACTACATACATACAATTTATTGATTGGCAAGGATAGATCCAATGCTTATATCTTTACTAATTTACACATCATACATAGATAATACAGATATAATGGATTGAATAGCATTATGTTCTAATAGTACGTCAATATTATGTAGTCAGTTATAATTTTATTCATGATCTAAATATAAGTAAGTACAACATTCTTAACAGTTACTATAAAAATGTATAAAATAACACAACCTAAGCTTTTAGGTACAGATTTTATATAAAGCTATTCACACATTATACTTCAGAGTAAACTACAATACAATAGTAGTGCAATTATAAGATTTATATAATATTCGTAAAAAAAATCGAGTAATTTTCGCAGAACAGTAATTTTCACAACAAAAATGAGTAGACCTCAGCGGTATGTTATCTGAGGGCCTGCGCAGACGGCGGAGTAAAAAGTACACTCCGCGAATACAGGTGAAAGCGATCTATTTTAGCGGACAATAATCCCTCGTCTGCGCAAGCTCTAACCGAGAAGCAGATTTACTCAAAATTACTACAGACTTCGTCAAGAAGTCAACGCTCCAGACATAAAGACAGTCAAAGTCCAAACATGTAGGCAATTCTCATGCACTCGACTTCCACGAATTTAGAGATTTCATACATTCGTCCATATAAATTCGACTTCAATATCAAGTACACGAGAATTGCCCCCCAGGGTAACTCCACGCTGTGTAGGTGTATTTTAGCTAATGTATTTATTAGCAGCGTAAACATGATATCGCACTACATGAAGCATAGTGTGTGAAGGCCTTAACATAACATGGCACACAGCATTGCTTATTTTATAATACAGTGTAACTTAAAATAACTTTTTATCAGAAGTGACTGCTTTAATCTATTCAATTTGGTACTTAGCAATATAAAATATAAGTACCCAACTAGCAAATAAACTATTCAAAAGAAATATACACTTTAGCCACCATTTAGCACTCATAAACTTGCAAGCATAGTAAATAATTCTGTATATAGTTTCTATAAATTAGACCGACATTTCGT
Source organism: Cnaphalocrocis medinalis (assembly GCA_014851415.1). Taxonomy (NCBI): domain Eukaryota; kingdom Metazoa; phylum Arthropoda; class Insecta; order Lepidoptera; family Crambidae; genus Cnaphalocrocis; species Cnaphalocrocis medinalis. The sequence goes on from CM026284.1 coordinate 2,552,238, forward strand.
AAACTACTCACATAAACAACAATGAACAGATATACAAAATGAGATTGCAAACATTTAGATAGGTCTTTTGTCATAGGTAATAAGTGTTTGAAACATATAAAAGCTTTACATACATACTACATCTTAATTTAATCAGGTGCGGATCACTGGACATGTCCACAACCTTAAATGGACTCGTGACGTCACGTCGTTTATCGGGGATACTTTAGGATACAGCTAACAGAGACGGGAACTTTTCCTTCTGAGGTCTGGATCCGCGCCTGAATTTAATACACTTAATAATAATTCTACAAGACCTAAAATACAATCACAATATTGTTTCTTTATTCTAATACTGTAGTACATGCTTATCATTCAGATCTACACAGCCATACTAAGATACAAATGCGTTTAGGAATGTTGCTATCAACTAATTTACATTGTTCTGAATCAGTTAATTACATTATGAGCAAATGTTGGTCTTACGTAGATATTCGCCGGAGCTTAACGGCCTTATGATTACAATGCGCATAAATTGACACAGGTATTTATTTACCTAGTTATTTGCTAGGGCATCCAACAACTGTATAAAATAATTAAAAAACTAAGTATGTGCGTGATTTATTATTATATCCAATATGTCGAGTTAATGTGGCAGTGATTTTATATAAATATCGAGTTATTTCATATAACAATGGAATACCTTTATTATCATTTAGAAAGTTTTGTATTCTCGAAAACTTTTTTAAATATTGGTATGTAGTTTATACTCTTTCATTTCAATTCCTGTTGTGTTCCAAGCAATCAGAAATAAAAAATATTGATTGAATTGATTAAGTACGCCTTTAAAAGCAGGCAAAAACTGTAATGGAATGTAAACTTTATACAAGTAAAGCATAGGACTACCACCAATCTGAAGAAAGTAATAATTTAGAACTTAACAAAAAATGTAAGTAAACTCCATTTAAAAAAATCCCCAATACGCAACGTCGATCCCATTGATCCAAAATTTTGCATAAAGCCACAAGGCCTTTCAAATCAGATACATTAGTCTAAGATCCGTAACATCGACCTTCACGAGCTGATAATCGAATGAAATATCCTTTATGACAAATTATATACTAGAAATATATAAAAATAGGTTTGCTAAAAAAATCCTGGACAGACTAGTTTAATTAATTTTTTAAAAATAATATTTAACTAAATTTAATATTAATAAATTTCATTCTTACTTAAGTATAAAACGTATAGAATGTGCCGCCATTTTTTATTACATTTCAAGTGAAGGTAAACTGCCATCGACATACCTGTTTATACCTGACAAACCGAGTTCTCTGTCCAGGTAAATATAGACAACCCAATGGCGGCACATTCTATACGTTTTTATACTTTAAGTAAGATGAAAATTTTCTTATTATCTTAATGTTGCAAAATTTAGTTAAATATTTTATTTTTAAAAAATTATTAAAAAATAGTCTGTCCAGGATTTTTTTTAGCAAACTATTTTTAATATATTTTCTAGTATTAAATTTGTCATAAAGGATATTTCATTCGATTATCAGCTCGGTGAAGGTCGATGTTCTACGGATCTTCTACTACATGTAAAAATTAATAATCATTGACTCATCATTACTTTTTTTGATCAGCATTCATTTTTAATGGCTACGTTTTGAATGGCGGTCCTATATCACCAGTTTGAGCAACAGATCAATTTTTCCTAACATTACACCTACTTGTTAACAATCAAAATTGAGTTTTGATAAATCAGACCATTTTTATCAGATACCTTATATCATAAAAAAAACTAAAACTCAGCTGCATTTTAATAAACATGGCACTAGACTTCCACAGGAACATAGTAGTCAATATAGAGTAACAAAATTGCTTTGCCACAGCATAATTTTTATGCTCAATTTATTATAAGATTTTTTTACTCCAGTTGACAGACAAGTTGATTATTTTATATGACATATAATATTATAATGACCCTAATTGTTAATCGTATTATGAGTCCTAATACTTGTCAATAAAGTCAAAAAATTGATTCTTGAGGAACTATTACCCAGTTCCATAGTATTTTAACCGATGGGGCTACTATATTATATAACGTAAGCGGCAGTTGCGCCATCCATTAATTTCATGACTTTCTTGATGCATAACTCGACTGATATTTGAGTAGCTCTTAAAGTTAGAAGCATTTGAGTATCGAGCGAGACTCCTAAAAAGTCTACCAATCAATTCACTGGCCCCTCAGGAAGAGATGCCGGCGCCGACCGAACAAGCATCCGCCAACCTACATAACGAAAGCCCCGTCGAGTCGGAAGCGAGGGCTGTGCCACGGTCTGCACGCCCCACACTAATCACACCTAATTGATATTCCTGGAGAGGTCCTGGATCCGCCTGGCGTTGCACTCCCTGCAGTAGAGGTGGTTGTCGAGCGGGTAGCAGCCGCGGCCCTCCTGCCGCGTGCACAGCGACGCACTGCAGTCCTCGCACGCGTAGCACGCGATGTGGAAGCTCTTGTCCAGCGCCACGATGCGCACCGTCTCCTCGGCGCCGCCCTCGGGCACGATCGGCTCGCGGCACCGAGCGCAGCGGGGCGCGTATCTGTAAAAGTTTATAGTTTTGAACCCTTTACAACAAGGAAATGGGCGCGTTTCCACAGAAGCGGAGTTGAGCGGAAACTTGTAAAAATTTACCAATCACGTTGCTCAAAATACACATCTCATCTCTGAAGATTTACAAGTCTTGACGCAACGATTAGAAGCCAACGCTCAAACGACGCTAGTGTGGTGGTCACTCTAAATGTACCTAACCTGCATAGGCGCAAAGATTAGCGCGACGAACTCTATATCCAGCACCATCATATAGGCAAAGTTTTAAACTAATAGCTAAATTAAGTCACAAAACCAAGTGAGGCTATTATAAAATCTGTAACCACTCACAAAGTTACACCATTGTAACCTTGATTGTCTTGTTCTGGATTTCCCTGTTCTAAGAGTTGGAAAAAGAGACAAAAGTTTTTTGGCACAATTCTCCATGAGTTTATAACGTTAACTCTAGGGAGAATATACTTTTATCAAAAAGATTTAAGTTTAAGGACTACCTTTTATGGAAATCTTCAATACAATGTATGCGATTGACAGCATCAACAGTGAATGGTATTACCATCCAAGCTCTTCTGACAGACAACGCATGTGAAGCACCTGGGGTGGTACGGCTTCCCAGTGGCCCTCAGTATGCGGTCCAGGATAGGGTCTCCACAGACACAGCACTTCTCTAATGTGTCCAAATAGTCTCGCTCACAAAGCGCTTTACCTTGTACTGCATAGAATGGTCGCCCCTGAAATGTTTATTTAAAAATGAGTTTTATCCCAAAGATAGAAACATGAGCTTATATTGTTAATACTGTAATTTTTTTATGAATTAATTTTTAATATTTTAACATTTTCATAGATCTACTTACTAAAAGCAATACCTAGCATAATAGTTAAAAAATATAGGACATTCTCATTATTTCCCTGAGCCTGTCAGATTTGTGTGAATTAATTATTATAGAAACATATTAAAATAGCTTTATTACAAAGGTACCTGTAGATTAATCCCACATTGCTGGCAACAAAAACATTTGATGTGGTAAATCCTCTCCATCGCAGTACACCCAGTTGTTTCTCCCATGATCTTCTCACCGCACCTGTAGCAGTTGCCACAGTACAGCTCATCATCTGGTTCAGGCGTGGGCTCGGTAGTAGTCCCCACGTAACCTCCGTACAGAGAAGTGCCAGACAACTGACTGCATGGCCTAGGGTTAATAGGCTCATACAGAGATTCATAAGTAGAAGATGTTTGGGATCCACCATATGTGGAGAAATCTTGAGCATTTACAGAAGCGGACGACGGCGGGTACGCCGAACCCGGCCGCCTCAACTCACTGTAGTTAGACTGTGCACCCAAATCACTGATTCTAGACAACTCAGACCTTGTGTCACCACCTCCCCCAGCGTAAATGCTCTCCGCAATATTACGCTGCATAGGAATATTCGAGTACACATGGTTTGTACCTCCCGGAGGCAGCAGGTTACTGTAAAGGAATACGTCTCCGCTACGCACCTTCGCAGTGTTTCGGACTATACAACTCTTCACTGGCACTAAGTTAGAATACGTAGAACTAGTGCGGCTACCATACTCAAGCCTTGACGAATACGACGGCTCACAGGCAGACTTTACAGTGTAACTTTGAGGTATTTGCGGCAGTGGAGCCTTGCTTTTTTTCGGTGGGATGGACGGTTTCTTCTTAGCTGCGTTTATGTCATCTTGCAATTTCGCGTCTAATTCATTAGCGTAGATCCTTAGATCTGCTAATTGCTTATCAAGAGTATTCATTTTCACTTAAATTTACTTATTTTCGGCTCAAAAATCTTATATTTCATTCATAAATTGCGTTAAAATCGTTACACCCTTATTTCCATTGTTTGACTTGTAATAAAATGTCAATTTTTGTAGCAAGATCACATCTGTGGATATTTGCGTTCCGTTATCCGCATTAGGTAGATAGTACAATGCGCCAAGGAAGTCTTGAAAACGGTTTTGGGGATTCTATAGTTCCCTTGTCTTATAATCAATTGTGTTACCTACCACCATATCATTATGTAACCTGAATAAATGAATTCTATTGTAAGTGGGGCGCCATCGACTAATTTCACGATTTTATCTGAAATTCCTTTAGTCAGAATCAGAATGTATTTTCTTTCTGTAGTTTTTTTTTGGTGTTATTTTGGTCCTAAATAAACATTTTCTTTTTTCTTGCTTTCTTTCAATATTATTAGTAGGTATACTGAAAACAAAAATGTGGACCACAACACAACTTTATTTAATTTTGTTGATTAGATAAGCGATCAACCAATTATTCTTGATTGCCAATTAACCTTTTATGAGTCTGTTCATTTGAATATGAAACATTTTACTATTTTTACTGAAGTGTAGTCGGTTTGCTAGTAAATATACAAAAAGCAGAAACATGCGATCCGGTATAAAAATAATTTGTTTAGCTCTAATTTATCAGGTATTCGTTGTGGTTAAGTACACATACTAAGAGTTTCCGAAAGCCCCGGTAGTAAAAAACAATAGAATATAACTTTAATTTTACATTACAGATTCTAACGGTTAATACCGATCCAGGGGACGAAGATTACGGTTAGTTTATTGATTAAATAATGTTTAACAATTTGATAGCGACTTCTATGTATTACGTAGAAGTGCCTAGCTATGTTATTATAATACAAAATTAAATTTCAGAAACCCCTACAACAGAACCGAGTGAAGAAGAAGTAAGTACAGTTCGTTTCGATTGTGATTTGCGTCCTAAATAACGTTTTACTTTATTTCACTATGTAAGCAAAGCATAATTATGAACTCCCGGCGTCACGTCGATGTGCCCTATTTGGACTCGCACCTGACGCCATCTGTATGTTAGCAAGTAGCAACACTTATTTTATTTTCTACTTATATTTCAGTGGCACATGGATTTTATGCCGGTAAGTAAAAATTATATTTTTAGTTCAGCCATCATTAGTTATTTGTAGCATTCGTTAAACTAACAATATTATATTTACAACGACTTTCACAGACTGGATATCTTCCGGATAACGTGTACAGAGAGCTGGCCTGGTATGGGATACTTCAAATCCAGCCTCTTCATTTAACGTCGAAACATAAAGCTGCTGCCCAGTTAATATGGCAACATACCCTCGGACGACCTCATGTGATCATGGAAAACACTCCACAGGTAGATATGAGTGCAAAGCTTCAAATTATCTAACTACTTAGGGCAGCGGTCGTCACACTTTACTGCTCAAGAGCCACTCATAACAATGTGAGCACTCAGGGGCGTCTTTCCCTTAGGTGCAGGGTGTGCGTTGCACACGGGCGCCGCGGTCCCAGGGGCGCCGGGCGCCCCGGTCCTAGGGGAGCCGCGCGCCGCGGTTCTACTAGGGGCGCCGAGCGCCCCGGTCCTAGGGGAGCCGAGCGCCCCGGTCCTAGGGGCGCCGAGCGCCCCGGTCCTAGGGGAGCCGCGCGCCCCGGTCCTAGGGGCGCCGGGCGCCGCTCGCAACGGAGCCCCACTCGGCGCGCGCCCGCGCAGGCCGGCCGCCGCGCTTTGATAACCAACGTAAAAGAACTCCAGTTTGCATACATTTTCTGTAGCACCTGGAGCTCTTCTTATATTTGTCGTATTACAACAAAGCAAGGCGCGCCACGTGTAAATCCGGGGGATCACCACGATATCACCGGTCGGGGTCAGCCCCCACTTTACCTTACGTGGAGTCTCCGAACCGCAAGACCACGGGACTTCCCACGAAAGTGGGTCGCTCCCTGTTTGCTTAGGGTCCTTAACGGAGACTTTTTTTCTCCCCCCTTTACTTGGGGCGCGTCTGGGCGCTGCGTAATGTGGGGGACTTTTGCGCAGATCGCGCCAAGTCTCGCAATCCAGCGGTAAGCGGCAGCTTCCTGCCTCCCTGTCTTCCCCCTGCCTCCGCATCCAGCGGAGGTGCTCGTGTGACTGGGATTTCAGGGCCTTACTAGTAAGCGTGCGGGCTCTCTTTCCCTTCCCTGTCCTGCAAACAGCAGGGTACGGGTCTGCAAGGGAGCCCTGCAGGGATTTGCTGGTAGCGCCTGCGTCGCAACCCAGCGGCGTGGGCGTCCATCCGGGGGGATTTTCGGTAGGCCGTGGGAGCGGCCCTGGGGGCGTATACGCCCCGTAGTTCCCCAACTACCCACCTCCCCAGGTGGTTCGCCCTTTCACGTATTCCGCCACCGTGCCTGGATCTGCCGGGAAAAGTCGGAGAGGTTTTAGTGGGTATGCCTCTGGACGGTCTCTGATTAGCAGAGACCCAACCCAAAGGAGAGCCCCACACTACTCGTCGGTCTCCCAACCGACGGGTGTGCATAAGGCGGCGCCGACCACCGGCGCCGACGTCTGCCCATTGCACATCGAGCAGGCGGCATTTCCTCTTCGTGACCAAAAAAAAAGAGCACTTCAAGTCAAGAGAACAATCAAGAGCAGGGCAGGTATTCAAAACCGAACTAAACTTCAAATTTAAACTACAAACAATAGAAAAATTTGACAGTACTTATATGGTAAGTTGATGTGCGGTTAGAGCTGCAGCATCGAAAGTCGCCTAACACGTTAGTACTATGTCAAAGTAATATTGTGTCCGTATCCCTTGGTAAAACTAGGCTTTAGCCAGTTACTTTGACATAGTACTAAATTGTTAAGCGACTTTCGAAGCTGACTGACTTCTTCTGCTTCTTCAGCAGCATATATTTGCCCACTGCAGAGCATATGCCTCTCCAATTTCCCTCCACTTCCTTCTGTTGTGGGTCTTCCTGGACCACGCTGCCCCAGCTTGAGCCTTGATGTCGTCGGACCATCTGGCAGTTTGCCGCCAACACTCCTCTTTCCGTCTCTTGGTCTTCATTCAAGAACATCTTTGCTCCACCTCCCAACTCCCCTTCTGCATACATGGCCTGCCCATGCCCACTTTAGTTTAGCGGCTCGGTACCCTACATCTACCACTTTTGTGCGTTCCCGGATGATGGTGTTGCGCACTTTGTCCCGTAAGGATATACCGAGCATGATACGTTCCATGGCTCTCTGTGCTACTTTGAGTCTACGTATCAGCGTAGCGGTGAGCGGCCAGGTTTCGCAAGCATATTTCACTGTCGGCAGCACACATTGGTTTTGTGGTAGTGTCTTTGATTTGAATACACTGCCCAGAAAGCCGCCCATGACAATTGAACCCGACGGGTGATCTCTGTTTTGAATGGGTTCTTTCCCAGTGTTATCCGTTGTCCCAGGTACACATATTCATTCACTATCTCAAGTTCGTGGCCTTCTAATGCTATGGAAGTTGGTATACTTAATTTAACCTTGGTCTTGTCCATATTCATTTTTAGGCCTACTTTGAGAGACGCGTGATGTAGCTGCTCCATCATTGTCTGCAGTTCTGACGGCGATTCGGACAGAATCACTATATCGTCCGCGTATCGGAGGTGATTAAGGTACATGCCGTTGATGTTGATTCCCGTCCCAGTCCAGTGTATTAAAGACATCTTCCAGCGCACTGTTAAAGAGTTTAGGCGAAATGACATCCCCTTGTCGGACACCTTTCTGGATCGGGATTGGATTCGTGTTTTCCCTCAGCTGGATGGTCATCGTGGCTGACTTATAAAGATTTTTCAGGATGTGGATGTTTCGACTATTCGACATCTTTTCAGCGAGGCAGTAACCGCCCAATGTTCTACCGAGTCGAACGCTTTCTCGTAATCATATGCCAGATATAATGGTTTGTTGTTTTCATGGGCCTTCTGTCTGTGTTATCGGTTGTTCCAAACCCCTTGCGGAAACCGGCTTGTTCTCTGGGTTGATATTGGTCGAGCCTACCGCTTAGTCTTGTTGTGATCACTCTAGAGAAGACTTTGTATACTTGGCTTAGCAGTGATATAGGGCGATAGTTTTTCAACAAGGTATTGTCACCCCTTTTATGAAAAAGTACTACTAAGCTTCGTGTCCATTCCGTGGGAACTACTCCAGTAAATAAAACCTCATTGAACAACAGTCTCAGTTCTTTAATGACCACCGAGCCACCGGCCTTCAGCAACTCTACTGCTATACCATCTTCTCCTGGGGGTTTATTCTTTTTGAGCCTTTTCAGAGCCTGACGTATCTCATAACTGCTGAATTCCGGTATGTTCGTAGTGGGGCCCATTGCTCTCGAGGATCACCAGTCAATGGCTTGGGGAGTTTAGATCGGTATAGATTACCATAATATTCTTCCGTAATCTCTCTCATATCATTGATATTCGAGGTTGCAGGTTGTTGAGTGGTTCGTCTCAGCTTATTAGGCAGGTTAGTCGCGGATGTTCTTTGAAAAACCTTAAATCCTTTGTTTTCTATAATATTTTGGATTTCCTTTAATGTCTTCTTGCGCTGGTCCCGCTTTAGCTCTTTACCGATCTTTTTGTTGAGTTCGCGGTGTTTTGTAGTATGAAACTCCTCGTCCTTAATATTTCGGCGCTGGACCATTAAAGATTTTATATGATCTGGTAGATCAGACTATAGTTTTGGGACTTTTGAGAATCCTTTGGCTGCGGTTTCAGTGATGATGTTAACGAACTGGGTGTACTTCGTCTGGACATCGTTTTCGAAGTTTTGACCGCGCGCTTGCTAGGGGGCGCTAGGGCAATGTTTGCACACGGGCGCCACATGAGCTAGAGACGGCCCTGTGAGCACTAAGGCCCGGGCCGCATTATATGTGAAGTACGGATGTGTAGTCGACTATTAATTAAAGGAATCTACTTTACCGCGGGCCTGCACGACTAACGTCCGCGGGCCGCAGTTGGACGACCACGGATTTAGGGAAACACTTGGGCGCATTTTGAGCGCCTAAAGTGCTAGCCTAACCCGGTTGTGTGACACAATGTAATCGTCTTAAAATTTGTAGAATTAAAATAGATAAAACTATTATTTAAAGCAGATAATTTAGAACAGTTATTTTTTAATATTTTAGTCAACTCAATCACCTGGGAAAGTAAGCCGACAAATCCTGGCGGAGGAAGCAGCAAAATGGTCAAGAGAACAGCGAGCTGCTCAGGAAGTTCTAATGGAAAACATCAAGAGCGGCGGAAATGGTTTAACAGTTAGAACTGTGATCAGTGCTTCTGAAAAAACCGTTTACATCATTCAAAACGGTATTTGATACTTTTACTTCAAATTGATTAATATTATTATTTCTTTAATTATTTAAAGTAAAGCTGAAAAGTTTGCAATAAGTAAACAAATGCTAGTACTTAATAAGTTTGCAATAAGTAAACAAACGTAAGTAATTACCTATAAATACTTATTATATTTCTCGTTTTTAGGGAATTATTACGAGTGCCCATCTGGCTCAGAACCAGATTTGGATGCGTACAGGGTACAGGCTAATATGCATGAGCGAAAATGCACCAATAATAAGCAATCTACACCCGTCTCTGTAGACCCTTGCATAGAGGCGGAAATGTCACCAATTGAATATTCTTTTCACGAAGGATGGATGTTTTGTCTTGGGAATGGGGACAGAGAAAATAACTATTTTCAAAATGGGACTTTAGATTGTGGTAATAAAACTAAGGTAAGTACTACCCAATTTTTTATATGAGTACCTAATCTAAATTATCAAAACCGAAATGTCTTCAAATGTTGTTATAATTATTGTCTTTTCTACAGGTGGGAGTGGATCAATTTTTGAGTAAATGTGCTATTGATAACAACATAGTAATAACATTTGATTACTTTGGTGACGAGCCTCGTAAAGATATGATGCGTAATGCAACACTCTGTACTTCTTGGGATCCTTGCCGTTTATCATATCTGTATCGTCTTGAGGTAAATTCCACATTTATTAACTGCCCAAAGGAGTGTAATTACTATGAATCAGAAATGTAAATGATCGTTATTTTAGCCTCCACCAGCTGAAATGACTCCATCTTTCCCAACTACCACACAAAATCCTTGCGAAACGACTATTTGTGCAGAATGTTTGGAAGGAGAAACGGAAGACCCTGGCGTACCTATTGAAAGTAAGTATATTATTGGATGTTTAGTTATCGACAGCAACTATTATTTTATTTTTACCATGATAACCGTTCAGCCCTCCCCCCCCATTGAGCCCTGGATTGACATAAGAAGCCGCATAAGAAGGCTCAAAGTCACTCAGAGGGCAATGGAGAGGGATATGCTCGGAATCACCTTACGTGATCGTGTCAGAAATGGTCCCCTTGTCAAAGCTATATTATATGTCCGTGTGCAACTGTATAACCATGTGACTAGCATAAATAAATAAATCTGGTTTCCATAATAGTGATTTCAAGGGAAAACCTTAATTTGAATACATGACGATGTATGTGATGTTGCCTCAATTTATTGTTACATTTACTTTGTAGTATAGTTACAGACCTCACTAACGTATTTTATTTATTTTTTTCAGTATTCTCAGATGATAACTAAAGGCAATATTTTGAAAAAACAAAAAATATGTGACATAATCATTTCTTTATATCCGAAATAATAAAAGGTTAAGAAATACCTATAATTTTTTGTTTTTTGTATCCACCAGTGATTTCACCTAATCAATAAAATCATAAATAAAATGGGATCTTCGTTTGTTCTTCAAAAATCCGTTTTCAAGACTTTCTTGACGTATTGTGTTGTTGGCATTTATGTCAGAATATCATTGCGTAAATTAAAATAAAAACTTACAACACACTGTCAAATATGTATGCACATTTGTTTAGATAATTTAGTTCTTAACTTACTGAGAAATAAAGTCCAAATTACAAATTGCCATAATAATATTGCACTTGTCAATGTCAAACACATGTGAGGTGAGTAATTCTTGCTTGTCTTTACAAGTTTCTCCAAATCATTATCTTTTTTCGAAAAAAAAATCTAAAAGTGACTCAAATATGGTTGTAATACATAATATAAAAGATGTCTTAGAGTCTTTGAGTAAGACTTCTACAATAAGCTTACCAACCTGTAAGGAAAACCAATTGGAAATCAACTTCGAGGTGGCTAATGTAAGTGTTGCTTAAAAATCACAAATATTCACTTTGTTTAAATAAATTATGAAAAAATATTGAGCACTTATATCTAAGATAGCGAAAATAAATTACTTTTTGATCTATTAGGAAGTGTCAACGGTGTATAGTGGAAAAGAGCCGACCCTTCCCTTCGCCTCAAGTGACGTTTATTACGCGGATATTTCTCATTGGAGGCGCCTTACTGCTGTAAACGAAGCTTGCAAATCGGTGTACGAAGTCACTTTCGATATTACAGTAAGTTTACAGTTAACCATATATATATTTTTATTGCCAGACTTAAGAAATACCTTCAACAGCATTGAATCACTGCATAGAACAGGGATGATGAACCTTCATTCTTAACTTGTATTTAATATTTTGGATGTAAGAGACCGATCCCGCTACACAGGGAATCCTAGTCCGGGAAACAGTGCCTTTGTAATATTGTAAGTCTTTAGAACAATAAATATAATTTTTATTTCATTATTTTTCCAGGGCAGTAATTTCACTTTCAAGCCTGGTGACACCATAGGAGTAATTTCCCAAAACAATCAATCCGAGGTGGATGAGATCTTAGAGCACCTGAACTTGTCAACAAAAGCTGATTTGGAGTATACCCTCAGTTTCAATGGAAGTCAGAAAGGAGGCAAGCTGCCACTGCACATACCGGTTAAATCCACCTTGAGACATGTGTTGACACATTGCTGTGATATCAGAAGTGTTATGAAAAAGGTAAAATCATAATTTTTAAGTATGTGTTGTTGTTACCTAAAATAATGCAAATAAATAATTATTGGAGTTTGAATTACTTCCTAGTAAAAATACTTGACTGTTAATGAGTCTTCAGCTTTGTTCAAACTTTAGGCCCGGTATTGTTAATGCCTTTTGAAGAGTGGTTTCATGCTTTTATGGGAACTATAACAAGCTTAGAGCACTTTCACACCAGTCTGATACCCACATTTTATAATTTTCCATCCATTTATTTCTTCTTTTTCAGCTCTTTCTGCTTGCTTTATCAAAGCACACAAAAGAAGACAATGAGAGAAGGATACTGGAATATCTCTGCAGCAAGGAAGGGTCCACAGCTTACAACACACATATTCTCAACAAGCACTTTGGTCTCCTAGACTTGTTTTCTACATTCAAGTCATGCAAACCTCCTATTCAAGTATTACTAGCCAATATGCCTAGATTATTACCTAGACCATATTCAATTGTAAATAGTGGGCTAGTCGATGCTAATGTTATAAAAATATGTTTTTCTGTAACTGAATTAGAAGGCAATAGGAAAGGAATAGTAACAGGATGGTTAGAAAACATAATAAACTCTAAAAGCAATGGTATAGAAGAAAAAATGAAAATGTTGAATATCAAAGATAACAATAGTTGCAAAGTGCCTATTTACTTGAGAAAAAATGTATCAGGAATTTACCATGCCTGAAGAATTGGAAACTCCTTTGATTTTAATAGGACCTGGCACTGGAGTGTCACCTTTTATTGGATTTCTGGAAGAAAGACAATATTTAAAGGAAAAATATCTGGAAAAGAACTTGGGTGACGTCTGGTTGTTTTTTGGCTGTAGAAATCCAGACTTAGATTTTATTTATCAAGATCAATTGAATACATTTTTAAATAATGGAATACTAAGTAATCTCAGCACATCATTCTCCAGAGTGGATAATAGTGATACTAAATATATTCAGGTAGGTACATAATGTATTATTTTGTTAAAAAATATTAACTTGATAGTTGAGTTTGCATTACCCAACAACCTGATGAGGCGTATTTAGCGGGTAGATATCCAAGGCATGGCGTCAAAGTCCGATGGGACTTTTACATAAATGCGTATATGTTAATTGCATTAAGTTAATGGCCTATAATTATGTAGTTGCTCACACTCTAAAGCGACGGCTTGGGGTCCCGTTTAGGCTTCGATCCCTGAGTCAGGCCAAAAATTTGTACCTGATTTTTTTCTGTTCAGAAATTCTGTCTTCCAGAAGTCTGGTAGTTAATGGTCTTGTATCCCCGTGCGTCGAAAAACACTTTAAGCCGATGGTTGTGTCCCATAGAATTAAAAGAGTAAGGGAATAGAGAGTGCACCTGTGTTTGCGCACACACTTAAGCACCATATCCTGCGTACGTTATAGATCGTAAAGATTGGCTGCCGTAGCCGTATATCGGTTGGAGGATTTATTTAATTATTAATGTTCGATTGTTTTATTTCAGGAGGCTATACTGCAAAATGGCGAACATATAGTCAAATTGATAAATGATGGAGCTGTAATATTTGTCTGCGGAGATTTAGCCAACATGGCGTCACAAGTCAAAGAGACGCTTGTCAACTGTCTTGTCAGATACGGTGCGCAAACGCAACCGGAAGCAGAGACGCTGTTATCTGATTTGCAAACAGGAAGGAGGTACTTAGTTGATGCTTGGAGTTGAATAAAGATAATGTGTACTGTAACAATATTGTTTTAATTAAAGTGGTAACCTTAGGGCATTTTTATAACCCATGAACTAAATTTGACATTAAATGGACGTAACACTATCCATTTAATGTCGAATTTAGTCCATGGGTTCAGAACTTTAGACTGCCGGCACCCAACGTATCATATTGGTTTGTGATGTGATTCTAGATATTGTGGTCTAACACCGAGAATTAACATAAATTCCGTTTCATTTATATCGGTGCGGGAATCGAACCCGTGACCGCGCCCGGCTCCCTAACTATTACGCTACATGGGTTGGCAAAACTATGAAAATAGAGGTAATGCTTCCTCTACTATTATCATCATTTATGTTCAACAAATGTGAAGCAGTGTATCGAAGATCGTATCAATCTAAAGTAGGTAGGCACAGAGGGCCTACAACGAAACGGAATTCACAACCGAATCTTTATCCTTGTCCTTTTCACACGCGCTGTGCATTTCTTGTTTGGAGTTCCACAGTTAATAGTAATGTTCATGACGGGACGGATTCATTGTAGGCTCTCTGATCTTAAGTCAAAAACAGTAAAAAAGCATGTGTAATGTTTACAAAAATAATTTAATAGGCAAATCTCTAGTAATAAAATGTTCAAAAAGTGTCATCATTGGTGTATATAGACTTATTCTAGCTTAAATACATAACACAATGTTCGTTGTGTCGTTCGAAGCTAAACTAACTGAAATCTAATAATAACTAACGCTTTACAAAGCAGGCACTCGCGGTGGAGAAGTATTTTATAAATGCCCAAAAATTGTAACAAAAATATAAAATTGATTGCAGATTAATATAAAGAATCTTTCATACATCACATCTCAAAAGTTCACAAACAAATGCGTAGGTAATTTATACATACGAAGCGATACTGAGTTAATACTAACTAAAATAATATAATCATACTTTAACATTGTACTCAAACTGTAATTGGTTAACTGCAGGATTTTATCATTGTCTATTGGTCTGGTGAGCGTATTAGTCGTTTATCTTATGGGTAACGTGCGAAATTGGTCAGTAGAGTACAACTGTGTTGCTTCAAGGGCTATTCTGGGCTATACGAGAGTATAGCTTAATACTCAAGAGAGTAATTCTGCTTAAAATCATATTTAGGCCATTGCCCAGTATCTATGTAAAGTCTTTCCAGAAATAATCGAACAGTACGGTATTTATGAATACCAAATACTAAACCTTTTTCCATAAAAAAAAAACTAAGACAGGCATGGTTAAAAATTGATGCTCTCACTTTTACAAATGTGACAAATACAAGTGCATCAGTTTTTAATCTCTGTAATGAAAACTAGCCAAATTAGAATGGGTGTGTTGTTCCCATTTTCTAATACTAAGACATCATTCCAAAGAAACATCGGTAAAGATCATTAAATATTTCAACCGCCTATGTCTAGTATTTATAAAGAGGCTAATCTCATAGTACCGAAAACACGAAACACTTTCGCGATGTCATCGGCTCCCAGCGCCATCTATTGGCCTAAGTTAAGTAACGAAACGAAGTGAGGGCGGGCCACTAGTAATTTGTAAAGAAAAATAACATTTGTATGTATTATCATTGATTTTGACCCATGTTTCACTTAGAAAGATCTCCAGTGCATCAGCAAATTCAGCATTGTCATCTGGATAAATTTAGCTAGTTTTCATTAGCCCTGTAATGTATACCGAAAGATGGGAGCCTAATATTACCGAATGGACTTTACATAGTTAAAGTAAAATAAGAACTTAAATAACAAGCAGTTCATGTAAATATTTAAATATCATTGACTTTACACTCTATTTCAAACAATGACTACATATAAATAGAATGTAACATTACATTCATTCATTTCAATTCCAACTCTGTTAAGTTCACAACTCTTAAAAATAACAGTAAAAAATAAAATATTCGGAGAGCTCTCAAAGTGATCTTTATAACAAACGTAATAAAGTTGAAACTGTTGTGCAATAACAGATTACTCCTTGAGCCTTGGACAAGGGATTGAAGTTCACGAGTATAATTGAAGATAATTGGCATAATCGTCACTCTTGGTATAATGTTTTGCTGACCTCAAAATCTGTTCACCATATGTCCTGTTTTAAGATTAGCTTGAGACCTATAAAATTACAATGAACATGTGAAAAAGTAACTACAAAGTAGGAAAGTGCGATTGATATTGTGACCAACGTTGCAATCACTTAATTAGGTATAATTAATACAATAGCATAGTCGTTATTCGTTCGCCATAATAATATGCTATCACGATCTGTCGGCCATTGTTCCGATAAGACAAATGGTCACATGGACAGACGAAACTCAAGCAATCTTAAAAAAACTATAATAAAACTCTACTTTAGCAGTTTACTTATTGTGGCAGACTTTGGTATGGTAAAAGAAACTTATTTCGTGTAACGAGACGAAGCTTGTTTCGTTTGTGACTGAAGAGTTTGGAGTTATACATATTTGAATTATCTTCAAATAGAAAAGTCGCCACTGGACATGCACGCATTTGGATGATGCTGCTCTTATTGCTTCGTAGTGTTCTTGCTAAGCTGTTTCTGCAACTAACTGCTAACGTAATAGCGGTCTGACCATTTATCATCGTGAACAAACGACATGCCTAAACAAAGTACAGACAACCACACATAGGGTACTCCGTAATATGCGTCAAATTTACTTAATCGATATTGAACCCAATGTGGTAAGGTGTCAGATTAAGTTCAGAAACAGGTCAATTTGTGTTTGTCTTACAACATTTGTTTATAATTTTTCACAGTATAATAATGTTCTAAGTCTCGGTCTACTAAATTGTAAGTAATTATAGAAACAGTCACAAAAATATTGCTTGAAAATATTTGATAATACATAATACCTAATACGATAGTTTCATACAGTCTTAAATCTTTGTTTACCTTCAATATAGAGACAATCTTAATGGATAAGAAAAAAAGAATGATATTTTTTTGTAAAGTCAAAGGGAATGTGTTAAAGTTTTTACAAAAAGAATAGTTGATTTGATCTAATATGGTCATTAGAGTTGTTTATAACCAAGTTTAAGACTAGTTCAATATCATCATATATTTACATTTTTGGTAAAGTAACTTGGTCATTATAAACCCAAAAATAAATCACTTATTCATAACATTGTTGATGTTGTTATCAAGAATTTACAATTTAATTGTTTATCTATTTGATGAAATATGTTTCTAAGCTTTTTTGTTTAATAACAATTGTTTTCAATAAATGCTTTATACATGTTTTTTGTCCCATGAGTATATTCGTAAATTCTTTTTAATTTAGTTTTGGACAGAATATTTTAAGTAACTTAAAACTATTTTATAATAAAAATAATACATAACGTGTATCAAATTATGAATATTTATGGCATTTTAATGTAGACGTGAAATTATAATTCCACAGATTGAAGTAATAGATTTTCTCCTATGTGATGTCAAAATATCTTTTATATCAGTAGCAGATAGCGTATCTATGCGGCTGGCGTATTGATAAGACAAGCCGTGGCGCGCCATGTACACTGCCGAATAAATATATATCCTTTTATGCTAAACATGCCAACTCTACTACAAGCTTATCTCCAAGCAACTTAAAAAATCCATTATCATCTCATTTCTACGAAAATTATTGTTATTATGATACAAATGCACACCATTGTAAAACCTTATGGTTCAATTCCACACAGTTCATAGAAACCTGTATACCAATTAAAAATATCCACA
This sequence comes from Cnaphalocrocis medinalis, assembly GCA_014851415.1. Lineage (NCBI taxonomy): Eukaryota > Metazoa > Arthropoda > Insecta > Lepidoptera > Crambidae > Cnaphalocrocis > Cnaphalocrocis medinalis. Next base: position 2,570,040 of record CM026284.1, read on the forward strand.
AATTGGCACTTACAATCTTAGACAATTACATACAATATCGCAAACTGCTACAAAAGTGAAACATGGATATAAAAATGGGAATGGAAGTTACAAGTTTCAGTCAAGATTTTTGTGTAGGATTTTTTGGGCGGCCTTGATCAGCGGCGTGAGCGTCCTCAGCTCCATGGCGCACTCCAGGAAGGGATGCTCCAGGAGCTCGTCGGCGGTCGCCCTCAGGTCCACGTCCACTTGAAGGCACTTGTCTAAAAAGTCCTGGAACTGCGGGGAAAGATTCTCCCAGCGCGGTATCTTCGGCCGCCCGACCGCTGCTATCAAATACAGAGCCCTTAGCGGCGTTTCTTTCATGTAGGGAGGCTCTCCTTCAATCATTTCTATGGCCATTATTCCCAGCGACCATACGTCAACCTTCTTCCCATATTGCTTCCTAGTGACAACTTCCGGCGCCATCCAATATGGAGTGCCTACCATTGTTTGTCTTTTCTCATCACCAACAATATTAGCACAAAAGCCAAAGTCGGTGACTTTCACAGTTCCATCCATTCCAAGTAGAACATTGTCAGATTTAATATCTCTATGGATTGTGCCCTTTGAGTGCAAGAAGGCAATAGCCTGTAACGTTTCACGACAAACTGCCGCAATCTGACCTTCCTTCATCACGACTTCCGTCACCACATCAGTCAGAGAGCCTCCATCAAGCAGTTCCATTGCCACCCATAAGTGGTCGTAACTTAGGAATGCGTCCAGGAAGTTCACTAAGTTCTTATGGTTGAAGCCCTTTAGAACATTAATTTCGTTGAGTATGAGATCCTTTTTTGATTGCTTGGTTAAATCTATATCCTTAATTGCAACCCTGGAATTATCCTTATTGTCTATAGCGATGAACACAACACCTGGAAATGAAAACAAAAATGCAATTAAACACAACTTTCCAAAATGTACCAAACATGTTAGTTGCATAATATTAACATTATGCCTAATCACCTAACTGTTTTCACTTGATTGCCTAATTCTTAATTAGGAAATTAAAATTGAAACAAAAAAGCAACACAAATAATTTCTACTACATAGGTACTTTTGTTTAGTAACATGTGAGCTAACAGGACATGGCAGCTTCTGTACCTATAGAGGCAACATAGAAGAGATAGTTGCTTGCATTCTACTGGAATGCAGAGTGGCCAACTGCCAGGTACACTACCTGGTAAAAACTAAAGTCCAGGAGACCTTTGGCAATTTCAGAGCACTGACAATTTTTTTTGGAGTAACAAACACCTAGGCACTTTCACTGCTCATTTGAAAAAGAGAGAAAATAAGATGGGCCTACTTAAGGAATATAAATGTCAAAGTCATACCTTTCATACATGGAGTCTATTGCAACGGAACTAATGAATAATAATACAATTTTTACTCATAAGGATAATATTTCAGAACACTGATATTATTTAATCAGAGTAATACAGAAATAAGTGATTGTGTAGTTATGTAATATAGTTTGTTATATACATAAACAAAAGCATTCCAATCATCAGTGTTTATCATATGCATGTGCATGAGTGTCTATTTTAAAAGGAGACATTTATAGAATCTAAACCATAAATATAAAAATAATGCATTTGGTATGTAAATTATTTCATGTGTCATGTCCTTTTCTTTCATTTTCCTTTACTATTCACCCACATATAAATTTAGCATTTTCCGCTAACAAGAGGTTCAATAAATGATGTAAAAAACCTCAACATGAAAATACTTTCCTTATCTTCACTTTATCTACCAGCATACAATTTACAATAGAATAGAATGAATTTACATTTATTAAGATCAATGAAACAAACTTAAATAATTTAGTGCTCTAATTATATCTACTTACATGCATTTCCTTACTCAAGTTAATGGATATGAGATAGATTACTTTAACTTTGAATGCTTACCTGAAGCTCCAGCACCAAGTTGTTTGATCCTCTCAAATCTCACATAGGGGTCGTCCTTATTACAAATTCGCCTCAGTTCCTCATATATTTCCTCATCAGACAATGTCGCATTTATCATTTCCTTCTTCCTCAATATTGGGCTCTCATCACCATCCTCACCTATAAGCGTTAAGTCCTGCACAGCTGCAGATAAGTCCATAACAGCATCTTTCTTCTTAAGACTATGTTTCATCGGTGCCACTGGCATCGTTTGTCTCTGAGCTATAATATCCGCCGTGCTAACCTCCTCCTCACTGCTCTGGCCAATTGACAAATCAGAATCTTGGCTTTGGTGGGCATTTTTGTGGTCTAATAATTTTTCAATTTCCAAATCCTCCTTGTTGATTTCCTCCTGAGTGACTATGGGTTTGAAGGGCTCATCCTTGCGCCCTGTCTTTCTTGATAAAGTACATGTGTAGTTTAACGGCCTGGATGGCCGCGTCAAGGTTCTCATTTTGCTCAGCAGGCGTGATCTGAGCGTTCAGAAGGCGCTGCCACGACGCAGGCAGGCCCTCCAGCATCCCCGTTTCCGTGTTCCTACTCACGTGTATATGTTGCTTAACGTTCGTGGGCATACCGATCTCAGTTGCCCGCTCATCTCTATTGCTCTGCTTCTTCGAGAAGAGCTTCCCAAACACACCGCGACCCGAGCGCCCACTCATCGTGATGGAATCTTTTTTAACCTCACAAAATAACTAGGCCATTTCACGATCACTTTTTGAGATCACAACACTACATTTCTCGTGTAAAGGGAAGTAAAATTCTGATTCGAATATGATAGGAGTGGCTATAAATTTTCTAATTGCGGACGGAGCACCAAAGGACGGGGAGACTTTTTATCATCTGTCAAAGAGCAGTGTCGCCAAACTGCAGACATTAATTTACGTTCCTTTACAAGCAGCTGCGTTCGTCATGTAAATGCGTGTTTTCTTGAGTTACATAAACAAACCAACAGTAAAAAATATAAACAGTATTAAATTCATATAAAAATTACAAAGGCTTTTCATTTAATTACAAACTAATTGTGATAAACCATGATTATATTGTAAACACAATTAAAAAAATGGAAAAGTATACAAAAGTTGGAACGTAGACTTGCTGTGAGAGGATTGGTACGCCTGTTTATTGATAAATAGGTATTTACGGATGAATCATGCTGCAGACCGCGAATATCTTCAAAATTAGATAAACTCGTGGTCATGGTTTAGCAGCTTGAAATTCCTAGACTTCCTAGTTCTTCAGAAAAATGATTGTTGAAATCGACTACCATAATGTAATGTACGACTCCGGTAGGTAATAAATTATTATAAATGTATTTTATCACTGTAAAACTAATTAGGTACAGACGGCCACACATCGGGTTACCACAACCTCAAATTCAAATTTCCTCAATTGATATTCAGCCTAATGGGTTTGACAGTAAGATGAGAGTCGATTGAAGAAAGACAGTTTTGTATACTTTGATGTGTGACTGTAGTCTGTCGGTATGTACCTGCAGTGTTATTTTGTGAATCTACCTACTGGTACCTATTTAACTCCTATTAATTGATAAGCTAAGCGCATTATAAATGTTTTTTTTTTAATTAAATGGATTTGTAACTGATTATTTTTAAAACGAATAAAATAGGATGTGTTTATTAACGCCTGTTTTGCGATTATGAGCAAAGTCTTTATCGTTAAACTAAAGGCATATAGGTACGTATGATTACCTTATCATGCACTGCCTTGGCAAATAAATAAGACCTAATAACTTACAGCCTCTACTATTAGTCAAGAACTTTATGATCTTGAAATATTAAGGTTAAGAATTTGTCTACATTCTGCGTTTGTAAAGGTCAATAACCAGTGATAAGCTGAATTTAGCTCGTCTCTACAACAGCTGGGAGTGTGCAGTTAAACGAATTAGTTTCACTTGCGTCCGCTACGAGCTCAGAATACACCCATTGTTTAGATTTACTTTCAGTTGACGACTAAAATTTACTTTTATATACAACAGACTTACAATTTTTAGGCGTCTAAATCCTAATCCTAATTAATTTATCAATGTAAAAGTAACTGTCTGTTAATACTCTTTCACGCCAAAGCTACAGAACGGATTTGAATGAAAGGTATTTATACAGATGGTCTAGACCCTGAGAAAGGACATAGGCTACTTTTTACTGTAACTCAGGGTTGTAAGGAGTTAAAAAAGGGGGGGGGGGGGGGGGGGAATGATCAAATAATTAAAATGTGAGGGACACGGATGTCTTTCTTTTACTTACATCCATGGTGAGGTGAGGTGGTGAGGATATGACTGAGTTGAGTAAGAAATCCATCTTTATTCCATCCAAAACTACTTGGTTGGAACAAAGTCATACAAATTGACAAGTACAGTCAACCACACATCAGGTTACCACAAACTGTCAAAGTTCCACAATGGATATTCAACCTAATGTGTATGACAGTAAGCTGAGAGTCGATTGAAGAAATATGACAGTATTGTATACTTTGATGTGTGGCTGTACGTACCTAAGTACCTATCTTCAGGTATGTAGGAATAAGTACTTACTTACATTACGTATTTCCCAATAATAGTATCTGCTTTTGACTCTGCACTGTGCTTTCAAGACATAAACTATGTGTACAGGTGCAACAATCTATCTTCTCTGTTTGTTGTCTAATGCATGCCTGGACAATCTCACCTTCATTAACCAAACGTTACCCAAGTTCCATCCTTAAAAACATCAGCATAAAATTGAAAATCAAACGTAACGATCCGACTTGTACACACGTGGTCAAAAGAAAGTAATGAGTACACTTACTACTTATATTCACATATGTTTATATCTCCTTTGAAATTTCTTCCGTGCTAGTGGTAAAGTACTCGTAGTTTTTGGTGTAGCTATTAAGGGCTCTATAAGGATAGATATAAAAATCATTTTTGGATGTTCAAGCTGCGAGAGTGCTTGGTTTTGGGCAGCAGTCCCCGTTGTTTGTTTTGATCCTCTTTCGGATGAAGAGGTAATCCCAGTGGTGGGGCGACTCGATTGATCGATATTTTTTAACCTCTAGGAGAGCTCCACTTTGTGAAATTTGATGTTTTTATCATTATGGGAACTTTTAAACTAAGTTACCTACGAAGGTATAAGTGTCTATTAGCTAGGTAGGTACTAGATATTGTAACACCCAGGCCTGAACAAACATAAAGTGTTCTACTAATATTATAGCAAAATCAAGCCCACCACGGCACAAAAATGTACCTACCTGTGAGTATAATTTATTTTGTGCATAAGAGTCCTTACCACGTAAGGCAGCGTCACTTTTTTATGGGTAGGAGATTGCCGCTGTCCATAATATCAGTGGAGTCACAAGTGCGTTGCTAACCTTTTAACCCCCTTAACCCTCAATTATTCGGCGAAACACAGCGCGGGCCCTGCTTCACGACAGACGTTGTGACTCATCTGTAAGGCCATGGTATCATTCCGGTAAAGCCGACCCATTCATGCCGAAGCTTATGGCGCATTCGGTCGATTAGCACCTTCGGGCCAAACTTTAGTATTAAGATGTTTCTATTGTTTACTCAGTCTAGTTAGCACGGGCATCTTATTTCTGCCATCCACCTCGCAGACGTAGACTTCTATAAAACAATAGAACGATAAATACGGTTTTATTAACCCCGTTATAATATTCACACGACATTTCGGAATATTACGGGTAGTCCTAAATGGTAAGTACAGGAGCACATCAAAGTATACAAAACTGTAAAATTTCTTCAATCGACTCTCGTCTTACAGTCATACACATTAGGTTGAATATCAATTGAGGGACTGTTCTTACCTCGTTTTAGAGTGAGCGTGTTTTAAATAATTAATTGAAATTATAAAAAATACAAAAACTTAGAATACCTATATTAACTCTTACTACTTAACAAATCGTTACAGAGGTCAGGTTGAAAATACGGGTGACTCAATCTGTCAAGATTCCTAAATTAATATTAAACCAAGCGCGTTTGACATTAAGGTGAAAATCGATTGAAGAATTTTGACAGATTTGTAAGTAAATAGGTACATTGACGTATGGCCGTATGTACCAAATTTTAATTAATTAACACTAAACATAACTAGTTCTATAGCCAGTCATCTGCAAAAACGTACAATGTAGGTTATCTCTCTTATCTGTTATTAACAGCGAGTACCAATGTAAATTAATCCGATGTCTGTGTATAGAACATTATGCGATAGAGTTTAGAGCTGCACCAGTCTCCACCCAGTGGTCAGTCAGACAAATTTAACTATTGGTAATTAAACGGTATCTAATTTCAGCCAATGGACATCCACTGCTGGACATAGGCCTCCCCCAATGTTCTCCATACAGAGCGGTCTTATGCCACCCGCATCAAAAGGAATCCCGCGATCGTCACTAGATCGTCAGTCCACCTTGTGGGGGCCAGCCATGGATGCGAATTCCTGTACGCGGTACAAACAAGAGGACTTTTTCGCCCCAACGGCCGTCTGTTCTCTTCGCAATGTGTTCTGCCCATTGCCACTTAAGCCACGCAATTCTTTGGGCTATGTCCATGGGTGTAGCCAGGTTCTGGGACAGATATTTTACAAGCTATTTTTTTTTCGAGATTGGTGGCAGACAAGTAGACGGGTCACCTGATGGTATGCGATAGACACTTGCAACACCACCAGAGTACAAGTGCGCTGCCGACCTTTGACCTTTCCCTCCAAATGGTTTTTTCATGTCTATCAATAAAAGTTCTAGGTACGCCCATGGCTATGTCTGTAATCTTAGATTTTATTCAGGTATACCAATTGCGTTTGATTATTTATTTACTAACTAAAAATTAAAAAAAAAATTTAAAACTATTTAGGGATGGATTTTGAAAAACACTAACCCATATTAATATAGTTCTTTACATCTCTTGGAAGATAAATCGATATCGACCACTCGCCGACATCCCCATTCGTAGTCCCGGAGCGAGGAGTATAGTAAACAATTCTTTTTCCTGCGCAGGCGTTATTTTTAGGTCAATAGCTTTTGAATTCGCTCATCAGTTCACGTACCAATGAAACATTCACGCTTTATGCGCACGCGTGCCAAGATCCATAGCTAGGCATTATCTCGTTCGGTATTCGGTAGTCATAGTTTCGGATAGTTGTTTAACTTTCTAAGAATGTCGTTTTGGTGCATCTCGGAATCTTTAATAGTTACTACAAATAATTACAAACTTTATTTCAATTTTTTTTTATTTTTACGTCAGCAATAAATGCATCTTTTTGTAACTTAGAAAACAGAATGCAATCATAACAACTTAATAAATAAGGTCGCCCTTTGTTACGAAACTTAGTTTTCTACTAGTTCCAATCTTCGCCAATAGATGGTGCCGGGTGTTGACTACATCGCGCAAGTGTTTCGTTTTTTTTCGAGTTACATAGGCAAGCCTTTTGTTTGTCTGCAGAAGTTATCTCTTTATAAATAGTATAGAATAGATAGAAGAAGATACATAAGTAGATAGATACAGATACCAGTATACTCAACATACTTACATGACAGAATTGAATCCGCAACCCTTTACGGTATACACAGAAAATCCAGCCCTAATTCGATGCGCTAAATAAGTAGGTAGTATTTTTTTGTTTATTTTTTTTTGTTTGTTTTGATCATATTTTTCGATTTTTTTATGAAAAAAAATGCTTCTTGCTTCCATTATAAGTATACGGAACTCACTACAAGCTGAACCAACTCGCGCTTCTCTACCTCAAACAACAGAAGTAATTAAAAGTTAGAGAAAAAAATCACTTATTTGGCTACCAAAACGTTTTCGTTTGGTGTCAATGAAAGCGCTAGACAAGTCATGCTCTGCGCACGCGCATATAGAGCGTAAGAGTGCGGTGATCAGTGCTGCCAGAGTTAGTTTTAATTACCCGGCACGCTACCTCAAATTCTTTCATTGCTTGCACAGTTAGGGGGAAAATGAACTAAGTAAAAGTTGTATTTAAGTGGTAAAAAAAGTAAAGTATCAGCCTATATACTGTCCCACTGCAGGGCAAAAGGCCTCCATCGTAGAAATGAGCTGTGAGAACTTAGGGTCGATGGCTGGCAACAAGCGGTGTAGGATAGAAGACCGTTTGCGCTCTCTTGTTTTGGAGCCCAAGGCATGGTTGGAGTGGTCGCCGAGCCAGCAGAGTAAGTAAGTAGGTACTTGAGTAGGTACCTAGATGCATGCTTACTGAGAAGAAGAGGGTCCTATTTATATTTCGATGGCCCCAACGAATAAACGTGCAAGCGTAAAACGATAACTTTCAGAAGAAGAAAAATTAAAAACGTTTAGATTTAGAATCATCAATTAAATTAACGTATAAAAATATCATTCTGCTCATATAGTAAAAAAACTATTATTAAAAAAATACATAACAGTTTTGTAGATATTCAAGAAAAAGCTAGTACATACTTTATTATTCTAGTGAATAAATAGACTTGTTAATTTTGTTACTAGTATATTATTGTACCACTGCACGTTTATTCGTGTAGGTATTATATGAAGCACAAACAAGTGTAGATTTTTTTATCCATGTTCTGGCCATCTACACAATTGTTCTTGTACTTATCTATTGCTTTTAGATATTTGTAAAGATGATAATAGTTCGCTCATTTTTCTTGCCACAGGGCAAGAGCGATTGGGCGAAGAAGAAGGAAAAAAGTTGGAAGAAGCCACCGATTCGCTTTCGATTTCGCTGCCCATGGGTGGGACATGGTGCGAGTGTTCGTATAGTATTTAAACGCCCGACTGCTAATACATTAATGAAAAAGTTTGTTAAACAATAACTTAAAATTTATGAGCGAAGAATATGCATGAAATATAAGGTTTTGCCTTTATAGATTAGAAAAACAAATAGCTGCAATTATTAGTTTCGCTGTCTGCAATGAAGCATTAACTAATAAAAAAAACCATACAATATTTACACGATCAATCGCGTAAGAGTTATTACCGAAAGGAGAGGATGGACGCAAACGGCAGATTGATTTAACACGTTTATTCTGGTGTACGTACTCAAAGAAACCAACAAACAATAATAATATGTATTAAAGGCGCATGTTTTGTTATTCATGTGAAATGAATAAATAAATAAACTCACACATCTCAACATCGACGGGACTCCGTACTAACGAGCTTGAGTAGGTACTTGAAGTATTACAGAGTTCTTACCATGAGTTTGAAATACTATCCTCGCTATCGAAAACTATCGCTTTGTCTCTTTCATTGTGATGCATTGTTGAAAGAGACAGAGCAAATAGTTTTATCGGTTATTTCACAGTTTTAGATGTCCAACTCATGGTAGCGCTACAGATGTCAGACAACAGAGTTCAAACAACAAATTACCATACAAATACTTAAATAGGTACATATTACCCCATACACTGACCAACACTTGCTAAAACTACCATCTTTTTGGGTGTTTCTCCCCGACCGGCCACAGCTGCTGGACAATCTGCAATGCAGATCGGATATGCGTAAAATATTTTTAATGTCAAGCAGTTATTCGTATGCCTCTGGTCCGGCCGTTGTCTAGTCTCGTACCTAGTTTCAGTATTGTGCGAACTTCTTGGCGAGTCAATGGCAAATCTAGTATAGAATCAGTGAAAGTGTTTCAAGACAATTGGCCTGTGTACGTAAGTGGAACTTTGCTATTGACTCTCTAAGAAGATTTAGTGCTTCAAGAAGAACAAAATTGTGACAGTGTACAAAGGAAAAGTGGTGTACCGAACTAGCGATATATGCAGGTATGGTGTTTCTTTCTGATATTATGGTAAATGCGAAATGAAATTATTATAAGCAAGCTCTCATCTCTTACAATTTGTAGGTACGAAGGAACAGGAAAATGTGCTCTTAGATTCTAGTTAACATTAAGGAAGTGTCATGTTAGAGATCCTATATAAATACTTGAATGATATTCTCCTTTAAACTTTCGTATGTTGTTTCGTATATAATTATAGATACTACATGTAAAAAAGTAAAAGTACATACAGCAACACTTACCAGGTTACTACAGTGTGTTAAATTTCGTCAGTTGATTTTGGACCAAATTGTTTGAATTGACGGATTTGAATGGGTACATTGATGTGTGGCTGTTATTGCATATTTATCTACCAACTAAATATAGTCACCGTATCGATAGGAGATATCGATCTTATTATCATCATATATCATATCGCGGATCATACTGTGAATTGTAATAAAATGTGAATTATTAAAATAGAAGGTTTGGCTTGTTCAATGACAGGAAACTTTAGTTTACTTTTGCTCGGTAAACTAAGCTAGACTAACTGATTATCCGATTATTATGATAGTAATCTAGACACGCGGGAGCGTGTCAAGCCAAGGTAAAAAAAAATGGCGACCAAGCGTACAAGGGTAATAATACACGAACCATTTAGAGCGACTTTTGACCCCCTCATAATTAGGATATACAGGATGTATTTGTGAAAATTTTTAATTTCATTAACCACATTCTACTAACCATTCTGAACATCATTTTGTTCTACCACTATTAAAAATGATGTAAATGTTCACAGATATACCTTGTATTTTATCTAACCTATCCACACTATCACGTTTAAAATAATAGCAATGCGACTTCAAACAGCTGACCTGATATAACATTAAAGTCGTTGTCATTTGTTTCTCCATAGTCGACATTTTCTTGTGGCTGTCACTAATGAAGATTTTTTATAGTTTTTTTCTACCGCTACTTATTACAGGGTAGAGTAGGGTAGCACGTAGAAGGGTAAAAGTTAGAATTAGCATTCGCCTGATAAATGGTTCAGTGTTGCATGAAGCGCGCCGCGTACAGCGCGTCACAGCTTGGGCGGCGCGCCGCCCACTGAAACTCAGTCTCGACGTCCACTCCGCGCGGTCCGCCTGCCGCCACCCGCGACCACAAACTAACCCCTAACCCTCCCGTAATTAACCACAAAATCGCATGACAACGCACGCCTTGCGATTTCTTCTTCCTTTTTTTATTTTTTTGTTAGCGGGAAACGGCGAAACGCGAGTTCTAAATTCAAAATTGTGTGTTTCGGTGATAAGGTGGCAATTGTTTTGCAGGATTGAAGGATTAAGCCAGGATTCTTTTGAATGAGGTCTGTACCTATTACATTTTTTTTAAATATAGATTTTAAAATACCTTTGCATGCCATTCTAACCGGCATTAAAAGAGCAAATGTATTTTAAACTGGACAATTGAGACCGAACGCCAAGGTCCTATTTATTTCTGGTGTCGGTCGTGTAACTATAGACACTTAACTAATGTACTTACTATTATGGTTTAGGATTTGTTTGTTTATATTAATGGAAATTACGTCAACAAATACAGCAGTGTAAATATTTTTAGAGTTTCTTATGTTCCGAGGAACATTCCTACACATCAAGTCATCTTTATTTTGGTTGATAAATCACAGCCAGTAGCAGTCTATCAATAAACCACGCTCTTTTTTTTTCTGATTCAGAATAAATAATGTTGTTTCCATCGTTTATCAGCTATGCAGCTGTGAGACTACCTAAAGTGCCATCATTACTTTGTTTTTTTTTCATACTTATAGGCAGGTAGGTAAGATCTATGTTTAGAGTTGAGCGATATTTAGCAATGAAAAGTACCTATCCATAATACCTACATAAAACGCTATTAATTGATAAAAACTAATTGAAACATTTTTCGTCGTAAACACGTTTAATTGAATCTACATTTGGCTTTTTATTCGTTTCGTCTGCGGTTATGGCATCGCGTGACGGTGGGTAGGGTAGCGACCCCTATAGAATTTTTGTTACTTCACTATAAATCAACTGGAATACGTCAATACATTGTCAGTTAATAGTTTACCCTATTTCTACTAAGTTATGGTTTAAAACTGTTTTGTGTGTGGCAGAGGAACATTCGTCAATAGTTTTGCCATCGATTTTGTTTTTCATGAAGGTAAACGAATGTTATTGAAGTTTTAGTTCGTAACTTTTATTGATTTGAAGTATCCTTTTGTACATTTCTACACATCACTTTAATTATGTCTATGCGTTTGTCCAGAAATGTATGGACAGATACATGTTTGCAGATAAGTATTAAATTCGAACGATTTTCATCAAAATGTCAACCACGTTTATTTCCATCAATACCAATTGAGTAGACTGATGTGTGGCTGTATGTACGGGTACAACCACACAAATTAATTTATTCAATCATCATTTAAATTCAATGAAGCGACAGCTGAATAAAGAAGGGTAGAATATTCTTTATTGCACAGAAATAGAATACATGAGTAACACATCAAAAGTATACTTTCAAATTTCTTTAATCGACTCGCATCTTACTGTCATACCCCTTAGGTTGAAAATCAATTGATGAAATTTGTGGTAACCTGATGTGTGGCTGACTGTACAATAAGGCAGTCTTATCGCTGTAGCATGAATGAATGAAGGAAGCAACTGCTCAGTTAAAAGTAGCGTAATACTTAATAGCAAATGATAAAGTTGTTACTAATTAATTAATCCGCCCTATATTATTGCTACAGAAATATCTTCGCAAAAACAACATGCGTGATGTAACAGTAACATTATTGCACATGGAAAAACTGAAATGATTTACAAATAAGATCTTGTCATAATGATGGGCGTAGTCGATCGTAATCTAATTATCATTTGCATTGTAACTAATTATACATACACTTACAGGCCGTTCCGTATAAAACGCCTTTACATGCTATTAAGCTACATAAATCGAAATGGCCAACAATAACACAGTTTTTTTGTAAGCTAACAAAAACGTCATTTTAGCTAGCTCTATATTCATTTAAAAACATTTTACCTAATTATTTTGACTGACGAAATTAATTTATTTTACATTTAATTAGGTATACTTATTCCATATTCCCACCTTCTTCCAAAATATTATTATTGTCCTGCAGTGGCCTGTACCTACTCTGTCATAGGCTTTATCTGTAAACATTTACCTACATCCCTTCCGGTTTCTAGCAATGTAGCAATCATTATGACCAACATTCGTTCATTTTCTTTTTTAGACATTTGACACAAGCAAGCATTTGATCTCGATCACACCCGATATTAGTAAAGATGAGGTCTAAGGTGGGCCTCATATACCTATACTTATACTTGTCCGAATAAATTTGAATGACTGGCCACCTTAGCATTTCTATTTAATTGTGGTTTATGATGCGTTCACTGGAAAGTTTCGAGAACAAAAGGCACAAGACTCGGAAACTATTCATATACCTACTGTATTACTATCTTCTAGCTAGAGGAAGCATGTAGGAAACTGAGTTTTGTAATCTGTTATTACTGTAATAAAGAACTGGCGAGGTATATGAAGTAGACACAAGATATGAGTGTGTTTGAGAACAGGCTATTTGCCGGCTTAGACATAAAAAATTGTTAAGTTAGAAATCATTTTGATCATAAATTATTTATTGCCAATGAAGTGTATGTACAATCACGTCTAATAAGTATACCATCTCATTCAAATATGAACCTTATAGTCCTAGCATAAGTGTCGAGGTGTTTACATATTATTGGAGGCGACTGTACAGGTAGTAAAATATTAACAAATCGCTTGAAATACTAACAGCTTTTTCATAACAATCTTCAACAAGAAATACTTATTAGAAATAATAATAATAAAAAAAATATGTTAGTATTGAATGATTAAATTAATTTTGAAAAGCAGCACAGAGCGTAAGAATTTTCAGATAGCCCAAAAGAATAAGCAAAAAAAAAAATTAATTCTCCTTTATTGAAGATGGTAAAAAATGTAGTTCTCGTGTTCGGTAATTTGCAACTTTCAAAAACAGGTGCTAATTGAGAAAATCGGAAAGAAACAAAAAACCTTTAGTCAAATACAAAAAACCTGAACCTCTGGCAAAATTTTTGTTACCTACTTCAAATACTAAATCTAATTACAAGGTGATTACTTACCACACTTACACTAACAGGTGACCCGCTTGGTCTATAAATATCTAGCATAAAAAATATGGTCGGACTATTGAATGAAATCTATACTCTTTACAAAGAGATAACTTCTATAGACAATGACAAGGCTTATAGGTAAACCGAAAACACGAAACGCTTGCGCGATGTAATTGGACACAGCGCCATCTATTGGCTCATTTATGAATTACGGACCCGAAGCGAAGTGAGGGCGGGCCACTAGTAAAAAATATGGTCGGACTATTGAATGAAATTTTGTATAAACATCGATTCGCATGAAATAAATAATAACATCTAACAAAAAAGTGCTACAGAAACCACAATCCGAAATCTGTCCCCCTCAGAATGTAGGTATGCCTTATCTATTTAAATTATTTTTTCGGCCAAAACAGTTTTGTCATGCCTACTGTAGTTTATGTGCCAATACCTGAACTACACTAATGTAGTTTTCGGTGCCAAAATAGTTTTATTTCAATCACCTATCAATAGCATTGGGGTCAACATTCTCTTCGCATACCTATTCGTTATACATTCTACTACACTTGCGTGCAAAATAATCGACACACTCGCACCATATAAGTTTTATGAAGAAATAATCATTCAGCTTTTCTTTCTGATTTGAAAATAGTTTGTTAAAATGATAATTAAAAGTTAGGACATGTACTATTCACCTAAACATCAGTGATCATATTTTACCAGGACCAGGAATGGGTCGATTTTTGTGCACCCTAGCACAGAATACTTAATAGTACACCCTAGTCACAAAATAATTACACACAGAAAGTAGACTGCCCACTAAGAGCTAAAAACGTGTCATGTACTCACGCATGCGCACTAACAGGGAAATACGCCTTTTCGACCACATTCATCCTAGCCTATGACTAAGATTGTCGAACTGTCGAGGTCTGTGGTAGAGGCCGCGCTTATGTACTCATGCCGGGCAACAACCCTAGCATATGTCAACGAACTCTTCTAAATTCAAAATCAGGCTGAGTCTACCTTCTGTGTGTAATTATTTTGTGCCCTAGTCTTGTTGTTTAGTTAGTTGTCAAGTTAGCCATTTCCCTTGCCCTCCTGGACTGTTTTACAACCAATCAGCCTGAACGGGGGAAGTCCCGGAGGACATTAGCAGTTTACAAGCGGGAAAACACCCTGTTCATAGAATTCCTAATCGATTTTCATGTCTATCGGATCTTTTTTATATGATAGTTGAGACACAAACAGACGGGTGACTAGATTTTTATAATATAGGAAGGCAAAGGAGCAAGCGGGTCACCTGATGGTAAGGAAACACCGCCGCCCAATGGACATCAGCTACACCAGAAGGTGTGCGGATGCGTTGCCTTTTAGGAAGGTATAGACTCGTTTCTTGAAGATTTGGATTTCGTACCGATGAGATGGCCGCCGCCCATGGATACTAACATTGTCATATTAAAAATAGCCAATCACCGTGTAGATGGACTTCCAGCGGTCTTCTTATGCCGTGGACACTTCGGTCGAGCCCAGTCATGCCGAAGCGTGGCTCTTCCAACACTCCACTTCCCAAATGTTCAGTCTCACGTGAATTAGACATATTAAAATTACTCATAAATTATAGTCGAGGATACTCGTAACTAGTGGATTTTAACTAGAGTTGGAGAGGACAGAACAATATCTAGATTTGAATAACAGGATAACTGTCTGACGTCAACTATGAGTAACCCAGCTTTAATTCTGACAAGCCATGAGCCGGGACGTCGATGGCACTCTGCCAACGAACATTTAATTTAGAGCTGCTCCACCCGACCCTGAAGGTCACAAAATAACGTCATCTAGGTAAACAATCCGTTCTTCCATTCAGCAAAGTAAATAGTAACAAGAATTTAGAAATGCCGTTCTTAAATCTACTCTGCAAAAGATCTAAAGAATTAGACTTGTGACATAAGTAAAGCATCCCAGATGTAAATTTTATCTCGTTTCTGAAATGAGATTATCGCCTGTTTCATTTGAGGACAAAATCCTCTTACAGTATTTTTATAGGTAAAGGCCTATGTTTACAAAAAGATATTATGTGTTTTTTGAAACTATTGAAACTACAGCTACTACAAAGAAAGTCATATTATATTTATAGTCAATGCCACGAAGCAAAATTTCACCGCTTATTAAAAACAAGATGTCTTTCTATAGAATTTATGGCTAATACGACCAAAACTATCAACGAGGCCAGAAATGATCCTAAATAAAATTCACAAATGGTGACTGTTGTGTCTCAAGTTTTTCTCTATGTTCTGAAGTAGCTGTTTATTTTGTGAACCCTAGCTCCTCTTAAAATAGACGAGGATGTTTTCATTTACCGCAAGGAGTCCGCGACGGTTTCTACCGAACCCTATAAGGAGAAAGATCACGGCTATCATGATACTTACTATAAACTATACAATATACTGCATAATTTAGCAAATAACATGAATGGGAACAACGACACATTGCGTCACCCGTGGGTGAGCAAGGACAGTAACGATCTAAGATGGTCATTGAAGTGAACTTGCTGCACTTAGAAAGATGCTCACAAAGACAGTCACAATTATTTTATGACAAGAGTAAAAACTAATGTAGATGTCTATCTATGCTTATTATAAAAAAGTAAAATCACTCTCTGTGACCAAACCATGCGTAAAGTCGAAACGCTTGCGCGATGCAATCGCGACGCCCAACGCCATCTATTGAATATGGTCTAAGTTAAGTTCCGAAAGGAACTATAAATCATTAAGTAACATATGGGTTTTGGGAAACCACCACCCAATAATACACTCAGTTATTTTCATATAATTATGAAAATTCCTCAGTGGTTTAGAATTCAGGTTGATTCCTTGGACGTTCCAACCAACTAATAATCTTAGTCCGTCGTCCAGTTCCACTACAGAACCTCATTCATACTGCACCACAGATCTATACATATTCCTGGGTTTTCTCACCCAGCAACAGGCTGCTACAACTAAGGCGCTGATCAAGTCTTACGTAAGCAGATTTTTTGGATTTCTTAACACCTTCCTCCATTGTCAGCAACAATAAATTTTTTTTCTTCCCGAATTTATCAAAAGTAAGCAGAGCTAGACACCTCCTCGATGTTACCTAATATGTCAGTTTTTAGATCTCAACTCATGGTAGCGCTACTTAACACTAAGATTGTTCTCATCTTAATCTTTCATTGTGTTGAGATATTTTTTCTATTCTCGTGCCTACTCGGCTTTGTTTTCGTAAATGCACTTTCAGTAATGCGAAACTTTGTGAGAAATATGTACAGAGTACAGACGACATAATAGCATACACTTACTACAATATGTAAAATTTATTCATACGATTCTCGCCTTAATGTTATACACATTTGGTTTAATATCAATTCATTAACTCTGCCTATGTGTTTCTGTACCGCTGTGGAGTATGAAAGAGAAGTATTATGTTAAAACAATGTAAAATCAAAAGTGCTTTAAGATGACGATGAAGACATAAAAGTGCAAGCTGAATGCTGATGCAGGTCAACAATAGCCTATTTGTCAGATATCAGATACTGCTGTTTAAAATGGTTATCTATTTTTTCTATAGATGTGATGGATGACAGGCAGATTAGATCACCTGGTGGTAAGCGATTGCCCGTCGCCCATAGACACAATTGCAATTGTGGGAAAGCCATGCTTCGGCATGAATGGGCCGGCTCGACCGGAGTGATACCACTACCTCACAGAAAACCGGCATGAAGCAGCTCCTGTGCTGTGTTTCGCCGAGTGGGTGATAGTACCGGATGCCCATCGGGGGGAATGGGATACAAGGTTAGCAGCGCACTTGTTGTATGTGTTCATGGGCAATTGCTTACCATCAGGTGATCCGCCTGCTCGTCTGCTACCTATCACATAAAAAAAAGACACGTGAAATAACAGTAGAGTCACTAATGCTCTGCCAATCGTTAACACCTCATTCACTGGACGAAACACATCGCAGGCACTGCTTCACACCGGTCTTCTGTGAGGCCGAAGCTTGGCTCTCTCATGAGCAAAATCTATCTTTCTAATCTATCTTAAGTAAAATATTTGTGTTAGTTTACCAAACTTCTATTAACTAGTTTGACGTGGGTACGTAAACAATCCCTTCAGTCTTAAATAATGGTTATGTCGGTGGGAGGCGACTAGCATATTTTTAGGTCGCTCACCCTTCGCTTCCTAGGGCAAGAGTTGCCTGGCAATGGAGTACAAACAAATAGTTCCCTGTTTAAGCGACCTGAGATGGTTGATAAGACTCCTTTATATTTTTGGGGTTAAATGGCTTTTGAGGTTAAGATTATTTTTTATGTGGCACACGAGCTGACGAATCACCTGATGGTCGGCGATGGCCGCGGCCCATAGACCTGAAATACCAGTAGAGTCACAAGTGCGCTGCCAATCTTTAACCCCATGTCTTCCAATTGGGCCTGTGTCCTCACTGACTAGACGAAAGTAGGCGCTGCTTCACGCCGGTTTTCTGAGCCTGCGGTCGAGCCGGCCCATTCATGCCGTAGCGTGGCTCTCCCACGATTGAATTAATAAATAATTGATAAACGTTTAAGGTGATCCTATCTAGCGGTCCACGAGTCGTTTCATTGTAATTAGCAGACTTATAAATTCTGATCTAAATGTATCTTTTAGTATATCGGAGAAGAATTGAAAAGCAGTATGTAAGTAGTGGTTAATCATGATTCACTACGTAAGCAGAGATAAATTCAAGTGCCCAGATAAAATCACTTGACTTTGGCATTCAAGAGGCCAAGTTTGTTTTGTATGAATAATTGAAAACAATACCAATTAGAATCGATTTTTATAAATGCGATAAAATACCTGTCGCTGAAAAAAAATTATGCTGAAGAATTAAATTTGACAGAAAATCATGTGTTTGAGGTTTTCTCAATAAGTGAATTGTAATATTCTTTGTTCAAAATGGGATGATGACATTCGAAGGCTAGCTGGAGTGGGCTGGACGAAAGTGGCCGAAAATCGGGAGCGGTGGCGTAGGGGAGATTTATGTCCAGCGGTGGACGAGCGTGGGTTGTTGATGATGATGAATATTCTTTATGAGATAACACAGTTCTGAAATCAGAACACTATCTGCCTGTCTTGATGCTGGCTCTGTGGCTCTTAGTAATACATGATAGAGTCACCGATATATTTGCCCGCAGTATTTACATCGAAACGCAGGGCTAGCCTATGTTTCTTGTTAGTGTGTAGTTGCGTACTAGATTATTTTTAGGCGTGCATCCTCTGAATGTCATCCGCATTCTGCTGTAAAATCTTGAAATAGAAATCTCATTGAAGTAAATCTTACGACCTGTTTATTGCGGTCGCAGTCGAAATTCAGGTTCATTTATGGTTTTAGGCACTTGAAAATGATAAGA
The DNA here is from genome assembly GCA_014851415.1 of Cnaphalocrocis medinalis. NCBI lineage: Eukaryota > Metazoa > Arthropoda > Insecta > Lepidoptera > Crambidae > Cnaphalocrocis > Cnaphalocrocis medinalis. The sequence goes on from CM026284.1 coordinate 2,589,373, forward strand.
TTTCCTACAAAAAACATCCTGTATTGATCGTGAGTAAGTATAATATTATTATGCCTACTTATAGAATGTGAAATGCATCAACGTCGTAAGACCCAAAATCCTCATACGAGGCAAAAACAATTGATTTTCTATTGTGAATGCTGTCTGGGCCTTACGACGTGAAACCGATGAGTAGGTACATAATACAATATTTATAACAATATCTATACTATTTATAAAGAGATACATCTTATGATGTCCGATGTCAGGGCTTATAGGTAAACCAAAAACATGAAACACTTGTGCGATACAATCAACGCCCAGCGCCATCTATTAGTAGACAGTGGAACTACTGTCCCGAAACGAAGTGAGGGCGGGCCACTATGTACAATATTTTGTTAGTAAAACTTCCACTAGCTAAATTTTCGCCCAGTAATCGGCCTCGCCTTTTATTAGTTTTGTTTTATTTTATTCAGACCCAGACCAGTCCATCACATGTACTAACTACTACTGCTATATTATGTACTTACTATCACGACCAACTCCAATGTTAAGTATATTTCATTTCCAACGTCACACAAGAACCCACTCTGGTGGCTTACAACGAAGCTGTCCGTAACGAATGAGAATATTACCTGTCGCATTCAAACAAAAGCGCGGACAACGTGTGTGAAAGGGAGGAACTCCGATTCGTTCGTAACTCGCTTCAAAATAGCCCCTCTGCTTCGAAGCACCTAGGTGTTATTTGTAAGAAAAAAAAAACGCTTTCCATTTCTATTCACGCAGTGCTAAAATAGACAATTCTATTACATTATGTCCACCAACATCCCTGTCATTCTCCTAACGGGATAGTTAATTATTATCTTCTAGACGTTTCATTATGTTCGAGCATTATGTCTAAATTAAATTTTATTATAACAGAATAACGTTTGTCTCACCATTAAAATCAAAGACGAGATTTTACAACATTTCCGTTAACATTTTATACTTACTCACATATGTTTATGCTTATTTTGATATTAACTGGCTATGAAATAGTATTTTATAGACTTTGCTGCTCTTGTGATGAAACACAGGTAGTGAGAATGTAGGTAACTTCTCATATAAAATTACAACAGAGACTCGTGTTTAGACTAATCTCTGGTTTACATAGTGCGATCTAGCGTACGAGTCAGAGGGCCCAAAAGTGTGTTGCCGAATGAAGTAACGCTAGACTAACGTTAATTATTGTCTAGTCATTAGCTTCTACTCGTACATGCGCGTAGTTTCACTAACCAGGTAATGATTGTATTCATAGTACCTATACTAAGACGAAGGTAAAGTTTTAGCTCTGCCAATGTGTGTTACCTACATTTTGGAGATTTTCTCCTCCAATAAAAAGTATTAACTTGAAAAGTATGTAAGACGTACATCGAGTCAAAATGTACACTTTTTGGAAACTCACGCGTTTGATGAAAAAACCTTATTTTTACTGAAATTCCTTTATCATGTCTAATTGACCAGTATTATAATTCATCATCATCATTTCATCTAATAGACTTCAACTGCTAGACATAGGCCTCCCCCAATGTTTTCCACACAGATCGGTCCTGTGCCCCCCCGCATCCAAGAGATTCCCGCGACCTTCACTAGATCGTTGGTCCACCTTGTGGGGGGCTTGCCACGGCTGCGACCTCCTGCACGCGGCCTCCACTCAAGGACCTTTCCACCCCAACGGCTGTCTTTTGTCCTCGCCAAAGTCCTCGCAATGTGCCCTGCCTATTGCCACTTGAGCCAAGCAATTCTTTGGGCTATATCTGTGACCTTAGATCTCCTGAATGAGGAGATCTGTCATTTCTGACACGATCACGCAAGGAGATTCCTAGCATCGCCCTCCAGTGTTAGCGTTGACATAATCAAATAGGCACTTGGCGGGATGAGCTGGCAAAACGGCGCGGAGCAAACTGACCTTCACACACTGACACAAATAACTATACGACTAAAGCATTTCCTTCAACAAATGCCCACCTGTTTAGAAGTTGTCGTAATATCTGTAAGCGAAAAGTTACTAACGCGACAAAGCCAACGTGATGTAAATAAGATGACAAGAAATATTGAAAAAAAATAGGCAGTTTGATCAGGTTTGATTAGTCATGTTGACAAATTTAATGAAAGATTTACGAAAGAAAACAGTGTTTATGATGACTTTATAATAGGAAAAGGCCATGTTTCAGAGCCAAATTGAAAATATTCTGAAATGAGCCCTAGAGAATGTACAGACATGACAGAAATGTTGTGTTACTAAGTATATTCAGTTAAATTTTCTCAATTGATTTTGAACCGTGAAATGCATGAATCGCCTAATCAAATATGACTTGAATGGAGCCCACCAACGCACCGAGTGATGCAAGTGATCCCACATAACAGGTCACAGGTTCAACTCCCGGCTGTAATTACCACAATTGCACGTCCTTTGAGTCGCGTTTCCTTGTTCAATTGGGTCTAATTCATTTTGTTACGGTTGAAACTATGTAGTACAAATATAAACCTTCTGTTAAAGGTATACGGTACAGTTTGTGTTACAATAAATGGTTCTTTATGAAGTTAGATTCTAGACTGAGTTGCCTATTGAAGATCTGGTGCCCTGAATTCATTGGATTGGTTTATTTGCAGTTCTACTGTTGCAAAACCTTTAAATGTCGATCGAAATGTTAAGTGTAATTGATTGATATGTTCGAGCATCCTGTTAGGTTAAATACTTTGTTTTTATTAAGACGTATGAATCGTAAGATCAAAGGTAAGATGCGGAAAAAGAAAAAAAAGGTCAGTGAACATTGAACATAACATAGAACATACTAGTTGAGTTCAAAGGAAACGATTAGTTACGAGTAGGTAATGTAGTTTGTAGTATTCTAGGTAGGTAAACTGTATGAATATAATACAGAATAACCGGCACTAAATTCTCGTGATTTTCGATATTAAATAAATTCACACAACATTTCATAGATTGATTTGACTCCGTAATAAATAGCTAGTAAGTAAGTATATGGAAAAACATGGCGGATATTGCATTTCATGCTGATTATTTGGATATTCGCTAGTAGTTATCAAATACGGGTATGAGGACGTTATTCTAGAAATAGTCTTAAATATTTTTCGATTTGAAAGTCCTGCGTGTAAGCCTATGCAAATAAAGATTATTTTTCATTAGAATGGCCCATACTACTGTTGTGTGATAAAGCCTGCAATTTCGCTTTAAGTTAATAAAGTGTTACGGGTACTATAGTGATGTTGACTATTGTAGCAAACAACAAAACGTAAACAAAAGGACGAACCCAAACATCGTGTCGCTTACGACTCTCGTGCCAATTGCCCACTCCCATTCCCAAACGGTGTCATGAACCGCGCCCGCCACGCGAGCTATTCCAGTTTTCAGTTACGAGGTATATCACGGTTTCGATATGGGACGGATAAATTAGCCGATTGTTTGACGATTTTGGGTCACGGCGATATGAGAATGATGTGATTTATTGAAATGTGTCGATGATTCGCCCACAGCGCTGCGTAAAGTGTGCGATAAAATGAATGCTGGCATTGTGATAAGATTTATAAAAGCAACAAATTGTTAATAATTATCGTATCATGTAGGTAGGTACACACAGATTCAAGTGCAATTACCCTTTTTTGATTTTTGATCGACCTTATGTTTTGACACACAAATTATATTTTGTATTACTCGTACTATTAATATTAATCGTTTTACTATTTGATGTTCATTAAAGTGATTCGAACGGACATTTTGGTTCATACTATGGGGACAAAGCCGTGGTTGGCCCCAACAAGGTGGACCGACGATCTAGTGAAGGTCGCGGGAATTCCTTGGATGCGGGTGGCACAGGACCGATCTGTGTGGAGAACATTAATTTAGGGGAGCCTATTTCCAGCAGATGTCGTCTTTTGGTTGAAATGATGATGGGGCCAAATGAGGCTAGGACTAGCATTTTTATAGAGATAATGAGTGTTTCCAATACTTCAAGCACTAGGAAGTATGATTTAAGAAAAATATGGGTTATTCGAAGAAGTTAGCAAGAGTAGCCAATAGCCGCAGCTGCTGGTTAATATTTTACCATCCTACCAAATGAATCAAACCCCAGATTTAAAGTCAAAGAGTGCTTTGATGGGGCAACAGTTAAGCACCCACGAAACAAATTGAGTTGCGATGTGTGACCCAGTTGTAGTTGGCTCGTAAAGAACGGGTAATTCATAGCATACATATTTACGATGGCAATAAATTAACTAAACAGATTGGACAGTGTTTTTCTAAAATTTGATTTATAGCCCAGATTAAATAATAGTAGGTAGTTTATAGGCCGAAAGATTCCAAAATTGTATCGCATCGTAATCGTATCTTCTATACTATTTTGGAGTAAGTATCAGCCTATATACGTCCTACTGTAAAGCAAAAACCTCTAAAAGGGTCATCGCTACTACGATGGGATTACGCCTGCCTAAAGCGGATAGGTGATCACAAACATAAACTATTTATCCGCCGTCTTTTCTTACTCAAAACCCCTCTTCTCTTCCGATTTTGATGAGAGAGTGATGAGGGAGAAAATACATTTAACTGTATTTAAAGTAACTTATTCTAATGTCATTGGATCAAAATTAAACCATTACCATTTTCGATTTTTCAGAATTGGCATCTCATCCTGGCAACCGAAACCACAACGAACGACAAGCGATCCGTACACCGTACGAGGCAATAGACCGCGGACGCTCGAGACAGTCCCGAACTGAGAAACGAGACGGTGACGTCACGCCATGGCGTCCACCGACACATCGACCTCCAGCAGCCAACTTTCCGCCCTCGTGCCTGAGGAGCACAAGCGAACCGTCGACGAAGCATTCCTGAACAAGTTGAAGAACCTCGTCGAAAGGTTAAGGCTTGAGAATGCGACCTTAAAGAAGTCCCTCGACGTCGAGCGGAGCGAAGTTCGAGCCCTGAAGGCCCACCACGAAAGCGCACTAAGAAATATAAAGACTGAACACAAAAAGAAAGAAGAGGTGTTAGAAAAACAGTTAAGAACAAACAAACCAGAAAGGTTAAATGATGATGGTCTAATAGGTAATACTAAATTGGTAGAGCTTAAGAAATTGACCACAGAAATTCAGTCTTTAAAAGCAGCGAATAAGGGTCTTCAAGAAAAACTTAAGGTGAGAACTAATTTATTTTTAAATAATTTTACTACTTATGAACAGTGCTTATTAAAACGCGTGTGAAGTAGTGCGTAGGTACATACTCGTACGTAATTTATGTTTGTGTCGTCTCTATATTTTGTACTGTATTCATTCGGTGCTTCACGTTATACAAGATTTCAATTAAGAACACAATTGTACTAACTGTGAGCCCAATAGCCCACACTATGAACAATTCTTGGAGATTTCCTAGAGTCAGTGATTTCAGTTCTTTATTGTTATCAGGATTATAGGGATTTTGGTTCTTGAATTCTTCAGACTTTGCCCAATGCTGCAATATCCCACCTTGGTTCAAATGGTGTAAAATGCTGTTTAATTTGTTGAGATATGGACTCCCATAGCGCAGACCGTATACGATCGAACCAGGAAATGGACACTCTGGCAAAATACGAAATAAAGGTCGGCCATTCTCCATATTTGAAACATCTCTACTTATGATTAATAGATCTAATTTTCTCAATAACACAGCGTATTGGAACTGTCTTTTAGTAATTATTTCGCCAATTTTCTTGTCGTTGAGTATCTTGATGCGATTCTTTAACAAGTTGTAGGAATATTCATCTAAACTCCGGTTGAACAGTCGAATGTGTCGGTTGTGGACCCCGATGGTGAGGTCGCTCTCTACCAACTGCCTCAACGTGTTCACGGAGCTCCAGTAGCGAGGGTAGGTGACTGCTGATGTTATAACCCCCTGTAAAATGAAAACTGTTTTATAATTTGTCTGTCTAGTATATGTGTCACACTTATTAATATTTTGGATACCAAAGACCCATTGTTAACAGTCAGTTTGTTATGTTGGTACTTACATCTATAACACAGTTGATGACCAATGAGTAAGCGATGATCATCAAAACTATACACCTGTATACAAATGCAGGAAGTTTGACATCGACTGTTTGTCGTATAAAACACTTCACGAAGTCCACTACTGTCGCACCTCTCGTTCTATTTTCTTTTATATTCCATATTCTCATCTCCAACTCACGGGCTACTATTGCTATAACTATCAACGTTATCACATTGAACATAAAGACTATTACTATTTTAACTGATATCAGCTGTATAACAGACGCAAAATTAGATTGCTTATCAGTATTTTTGAGCATGAAACATAGGTCGTCTTGAGTTAGAGGATACGTCGTATCAATGTAACCATAGTAGGAGTTTTTAAGAATTCTGGAGTTCAGTTCTAAGTCAGTGTATCCGTCTATGAGGTCTGCGGTTACTCCAGTAGAAGTTCCATTGGGCAATAAATCTCCCACAGTGTTACCGTCTCTCGGAGCTATCGGCTTGCAGGTAGCGTTCAGCTGCTTCATCACCGTCCGCGCGAGCCTGGAGTCACATTGAATCGGCTGGTTTTTCTGCATCTGATAAACTCTTTTGAAAACACTCAACCTCAATTCATGGCCATAAAGGTCGTCGTACTGGTAAAGTAGCCACTCATGTATGTCTTGTACTTGGCTTATATCTTCTATTTCATCTAAGAAGTAATCGTAAGAAAAAGTCCATAATTTATTGGAATTTAACAACATAACAATGGAATTAGTTATGCTTCTGCTCCAGAGAAGTCGGAAGTGGATTTTCATGACAAAAAAGTAGTAGGCATCTATTTCAACTGGAACGTTCAGGACGAATATGACTGGTGTTCTCGGTTTGAAGACTCCAGTTCTTAGCAGAGCATCGGCGACGTATTCACTATCATCGAGGCTAAGTTCTGCCGAAGTAATTATGTAAGCAGTTTCTCCATGAATATCAAATTTGGGTTTCGATCTGGTCCGGTTGGTATTAGGGCAACCGTTCAACAGTAACACAGGGTATCCGTATCCCATAGTCTCTGTGTACTTGAGGATTCTGTTTTCGAAATAGGTGAACTCGCAGAGAGTGATGGTGAAGTACCACTGACGGAAAGCGTTGTAAATTTTGTTGACTACTCGGAACGCGTGATTTGCTTTGTAGTAGGTCTCGTTATGGTAAGTTTCGACTTCTTGAAATAGGACGTTGGAAGTGGTAACTCGAGGGCAGTGTAGTAGTAAAACGATCCCGAGGAGTGCCAACATTTTTACGGGATTTGCGGTGTTTCGTGCAGAATGTGGGGGGCTCCGAAGCAGACTGCGGGCCGGTCGGCTAATGGATACATTTAGGCCCATTAGCCGGAATGTCACCATCCGCACGGGGTGTCAATTAGGAAGTGCAAAGAAAATAATTGCTTGACATATTGCTGTAAAGCTTCGTTACATACACTCATTATTGCGACGTTTTATGACACGAGAATTGACGATTAACGAGGGCTTAGTTTGTGTACTAAAATTTTCTATTTGTTAAAATATTTACCAACCATCAAATTAACGGAGTAATAATAGGTAAGTATACAGGCAGACTAGAGCTGATTTCTCCCTACCAAAGTACTCGAAAAACTCGGTAATGCTCATGACAGTAGGAAGACTCGATTTGGCAACCCTAGGCCCGTCCTCAATTTATTTCAGCAAATTTACGAACAGATGGAGCTAGGTGTCCGTTACATCGCGCTAGGGTCATTCCCATACACACATCATTACCCAGGCAATCTTAAAAACTCATTTTCCTCCGAAAACAAGATCAGAATCTTAAAATTTACCGATTACTCGTAGAAGTATCCGATGTATAAGTTACTCTATGATACATGGATTGGGTTTAATGACTGCCACGGTAATGAGCATGCATTTCGTCTTTTCGGATTACCAATAACCCTTTGTTGTCTATAGAATTCTCTTTACAAATAGTATAGATATGTATTTGTATGTACAGGTCGCCCAGGCGGCGGAGTGCGCCCGCGCTAGCCGAGCTCCGCGCGCAGGTCGCCAAGCACAACGCGCTGGAGCAGGCGGCGCGGAGAGATGCGCGTGCACAGTGTCATAAACTGGTGGGTATCGTCATCATTACGAGTCCCCACACTAGTGTGGGGTCACTCTACCTGTGTGGGGTCATCCTGACCTGGATGAACTTCGTTTGTATAATTTAAGAACTTACTTACCTATTTAAGGTTTTTGGAACAACATTAGGATCTTATCGGAAGGAATTATTTATGTCTCAAACCTTCTTCCTTCTCGAGGGCTCTTTTATCCAATTTGGAAGTGTCTCTCAGGCTAACTCTATATGGAATTCATCAGGCAATAATGTACGGCGCAGCTGATTTTTATTTTGCTTGTTTTGATGATCTAACATGCAATTTTTTTGGAGGGCTTTATTCGTAATACTTACTGACGGTTTCGAGATTAAAACGACCATTTTTATGGCGTAGGTATTAGGTATATCGTCATAACTATAGATACTTATACCTAAAAATATTATATGTTTCTAACTGTAATGTAGAGCACATACCCACAAGTTTTTTTTTATGGTAAGTATAGGTTGCAGACGAGCAGGCGGATCACCTAATGGTAAGCAATTGCCGCCGCTCATGGACACTTGCACCACCAGTGGAGTTACAGGTTCGCTGCCACCTTTTATCCCCTTCCCCCCCGGATGGGCCTCCGATGCCCTCACTCACTCGGCGAAACACAGCACAGGGGCTGCTTCACGCCGGTTTTCTGTGAATGCCTAATATGTAGAATTGTAGAGTTTATTCTTGATGTGTCTGATGTCATTCGCTAACTGGGATGGCAGGCAATTTTTTTGTGGACTGTATTCTGTCTGACCTTTGTCACATTGTTAAACAAAATACATTATGTATATTATTAGGCTACAAATAGTATTGCTAAATAAGTTTAGCTTTAACCTTTATGTCAATTACCACTGAATATAGTATCGCGTGCCAAAATTATGTAAATTATATGAGCAAATCTGTGTAGTAGGCGTTCCCAAAAAGATAGTTCCTGTACTATAAAGTTTTATCTAGACTTTTTTTAGTGAACAAGTTGCCTTCTTAGTCTAAGAAGATGTTACGTCTAAGCTTAAATAAGTTAAATTAGCATACCTACATAATTTGATTGAACTTTATGGATTGTGGTATAGTTCGGGTGTCCGTCATGGGCATAATGTTCAGAACATCAATAAAAATATTAGTAAAACCATCTCCAATTTTACAAATTAAACTGGCCTTTTTCATCGCATCGTGTAACAAAATACAGAGTTCTATTGCATGATAATGCCTGTCAGAATTCCAGCAGCAATGTTGTAAAACGACGCTTCGTTGGTCGATGCGGTTCGCAGTTTCGCTCTCTACATAGTATACTTATTTATGAAGCTTTATTAGACTTATTTTTGGTATAGCAATGCTTTGCAATTTATTCTTAAGTAAGTCAGCTTAGTAAGGGGTTCGGTTAGTATAATGGTAGTACAGCCACCTAGACTGTGGAAGGTTGTTCGAGTCCCACTTAAGCCCTCCGATGATTTTTTTAAGTGCAATATTTACTTTATTTCATCTATGTATTATGTACCAATATAAATATTTCTACATTTTCGTTATTATTGTTCGCAGCTGGAGGAAATTAAATCGAAGGAGCGGGTGATAATTCAGCTGAGAAGAGAGGTGGCGCGAGCAACGGCCCTCCAGAATGAACAGGTAGGTTTAGCGGTAATAAAGATAATAAATACATTTTGAAAACAAAAAAACAAATCCGACTTCAAGACTACATCATCAATATATACCATTGAAAATTTTTTGGGGTTTTTTTGGTTAATTTTCAAAAAACCACTGAGTAAATTTTGATAACATTTTTGCCACCTTTGAATGATTACCTACCAAACAAAAAAAGAATCATAAATGGTCATAATCATAATCCATTCATAATTGGTGGAGAAATCGAGTAGCATATCGACTGCCTCGTTTTTGAAGTCGGTTAAAATAACTAATTTAAGACTATGATAGTGCAGCGTAGACATCACAATAAGGCGGTCTTAACGTTTGTAGCGATTTCTTCCTGACTACCTTTGGGTAGAGGAAAGAAAACAGCGTGTTGGTGAAGTTGTACTTTTTAACTCCAGGAAATCTGCGGGAGGTCTCCACTTAGCTGTGATTTCGTGGGTGTTGTCTCACAATGTTCACACCTCACATAGGTGTGTTTTACAGCTTAATATTTAGAAATTTCGACATTTGAAACCAACAACATGTGTTACGTGTTACGTTTCGCAGTGTAGTAAGAAACAGGAGTTATATTTTATGTTGTTTGAATAAAGTTAAGGTGGTAAATGCAGGTAACCTTTTAAAATTATGATTTCGTGAATACCACGTAAAGGAAAAGTATGTACACAAAAACATAACGAACCACCAATCGTCCTAATGTTATAGAATTAACCAATCGCGTAATTTCGGCGGATGGGTAGTTAAGTATAATTTGGTCGAAATGTCGAATTAGAGTAGACAATGTTAGCAATCAGTTTGGCGTGTTCGGGGGCGTGAGAAATGGCCTGGGGAGGCTAAAACAGCCGCTACTTACTTTGGGCGCTTGTATCTGGAAGATATAGGGGTGTGATTATAGCACTATCTTAAAAAAACCCCATCACTTGAAGAAGATGCCTTCCTACATAAATCGAAAAATCTCTGTTCAAATTTTTTCACCTTGGGAGAGCTACGCTTCGGCATGAATAGGCCGGCTTGACCGGAGTGATACTACACAAGACTGACGTGAGTCAGCGCCTGCGCTGCTTCGCCTGAGTGAGGGTACCGGAGGAAAGGGGGATAAAACTTGTGACTCCACTGGTTTTGCGGGTGTTTATGGGCATTGGCAATCGCTTGCCATTAAGTGATCCGTCTACTCGTCTGCCACCAATCACATAAAAAGAATAACCTGTGTTCGTCCACTGTTTATCTTACGATTCTCATTTTCATGCGGCGCTGCAAAGTTACTATCCGAGCCTTTCCTCGTTCAGTCACCGCCATTCCCTTAAATTCTTCAGGTTGATAATTGCTTAAATACAAGTACAAAATTCTTTACATAAAGTACGTTTTAAGTAAGTAGTACGGAATCAGGTCAATGTAGTAGACAGTTGGTTATGATCCTCAGTACTAATAATTCAGATTTATCTGACACATCATGTGCGTATAGTAAATCTTCTACAGTCCATTAGTGTAATTCTGAAAAGTGATATTGTATCATAAATATCACTTATCTTTAAAAAGGTTTTTTTTCGAGCGGCAATAAATAAATGAATACCTACTTAAGTTCTCATACTTTTGGCTCACTCAAAGTGTTGCTTTGATAGACGCAAAGGCCAATGATGATAAATGCGATCGTAATCATTTCTCCAGCCGTTTACAGCCCTGATTTATGAAATTGGCCGAAATAGCACAACCCATTACCATCCTTACGGCTTTGGAAATACGGGTCGGGGAATCTGGGTTAAACATTGCACGTGGTATGAGGAATGTGTAAAATTTCCGAAAGTGATTACTGATTACCCTACCTTGGGCGAATATTAATTTTCTCTGAACATTTTCGAGCTCAGCAGGTGAGAGTTAGGGCAAGCAATTAGGGTCGCAGTTTTTGGGGTACGAAGATGTAGGATGCCTTTTTTGGATTTCTTTATATAGCATGGTGTTATGGGAGATGTGTTGGGATGGCGAAAAGGAAAAGGTTTCCTTGAAATTAACTTAGCAATATGCATTGGATGCATGCCTGTTGGATTGGAAGATTGACTGAAAATTTTATTTACTTTGTATATTACAATTTAGGGAGGAAAACGTGCTTTACCTAATGGTAAGAATTGCATAAAAGTTGATTGCCAGATAACCATGATGTAGCTAATCTCACGGTCACTTTAATTTTTAACTTGTATGCATTTTATACCAACTTCCATTTTAATAAGAATTTGGTATCGTACATGGTATGTACAGGCTTACCGGCTATTCTCACCTGAACCCTACGATGATTTTTTAAGTGCATTATTAACGTATAAATTATAGAGAATTCATATACAAAAAATGTAGGTACAAGCTATCATGTTACATCCATACTAATATTATAAATGCGAAAGTAACTCTGTCTGTCTGTCTGTCTGTCTGTCTGTCTGTTACTCTTTCACGCCAAAACCACTCAACGGATTTGAATGAAATTTGGTATACAGATAATCTAGACCCTGAGAAAGGACATAGGTTACTTTTTATTGCGAAAAGGGGGTTGTAAGGGGTTGAAAGGGGGGGTAAAAAGTTTACTTTTCCACGCGGACGAAGTCGCGGGCGGCCGCTAGTTATAATATATGTCTTCAAAGAAGTCTGTTTTATATCCGTGTTTTAAATCTCAATCAATATACGTCTATCGGCAATGAAACGTCAGTATTAATCTAACATTGTTTGCAATGCTCTAACTTTGCCCTTTACAAATCGCCTCAGATCATCTGTCTGGCAAACAAAGCGAATCAAGCTGGAGATAACCTCTGGTTAGTTTCAACACAGCAATAAGTCAGGGGTAGTGATGAGCGATTGTTCAAAATCTTGACAATCGAATTATTCGAATGATTTCACAATTAGTAATCGAATGATTATTCATATTCGAATTATTTATTCGGATGATAACTGAATTATTCTAATGTTTCATTCGAATTGTCATTCATCATATAACTTGCTTACTTAACCAGTATAAGATAAAACAATTTTAAAGTATTTAACTTTTAAGTTTTGGTGTATCTTTTGTTATAGTTCTACCTTTTATTCGATTGATATTTTTTTTATTCTAATGATTATTTTCATGTGAAATATTCGAATCGCTGTTTTGCGCAATCGAATAATTCGAATAGTCAGGTATTCGAATGATCATTCGAATGAATCATTCCAATTCGCCCATCTCTAGTCAGGGGTAATAAGCGTTTGAACTAACCAGCCCTGCTTGGCTATCTTAATCTCCATCTACTTGAGTAATAACTCGAGTATTACAAGACTTGTCAATGGAACTCATGAATGTACAGGGTGTGTGCTAACGTTTGTATTGTTCCTTATCGTAATCAGTTGTCTGGAATGAAAATATTTCAAACACTATTGCCTAACAGTGAAACTTCTTACTTTAACTTTAGTTCACAACCTATATTCTCAAAGTATGCCCGAGTACATTGAGAAACTTAGTTTTCTAAATTGACACGTTAGAGTTTTGAAGGCCTAACTTGAAGCGGACGTTACAACCTAATCGGGGTTACTCTCCCTTTCACACGCGCTAGGCGTTTGAATGCGACAGGTATATCAACATTCGTTACGTGACAGCTTCATTATAAGCCACCACAAATCGGAAGGTTTTACTCTCGGGTGAAGCACCAAACTCACATAGATTACCTAGGCATAGATACAAAAAAACTATGTAATAAAAATCTTAAAATCTCTCGTTCATACGAATAATCTGATTACTTATTTTTCAAAGTGCCTACTCATTTACCACTATAATAGTGTTTCAATAGGGTATTTGACTAATCTCGATATAGTAAAAAAATATTTATACTTTTCCAAAATACTGGTAAATAAGAACCAATGGCCAAAATTTTCAGTTGTAAATCTATTGTCTAGCTGGTTTTGTGAGCATTCAAAGTTTTATGGGCAAGTCCATTTTTAAAGTATAATATTAAATATATATAAATATTATTGAACTACACACCAATACATTTCCACCAATTTTTACTATAAAACCATTTACTTAAACGAAATATTTGATATAGCTACCAAAACAAAATTTACTAGACGCGTATACAGGATACGAGCATGTGACGTCACTTGCCTGTAGCCATTTGTATAGAGCGTTTTTGGGCTTGCCCAAAATATGTGCTCTTAAAGTTATGATATCTCAGGTAATTCAAATCAGAATCGAGTAATTCTTTCAGTAATGTTTCTTAAATTAAGAGGTTACTAGGTCCAATAATTGATAGATAAAATCAATCACTCACAATGACGTGAATATCAACCTCATCAACCAATCATTTTGTCAACAGCATCAAAAGTTTATTCAATCATCCTGTAGTTATTGAGAATGTTCAATTTAATGAAGTGATAACGTGTGGATGACTGTGTAAAAGTCTAGTCGAAAGCCACAATGACGGACATCAATGAAACGTGATGATGTTAACCTTTACTAAATTATATAATTTGTATAAAGTTTGTACATTTACAAATGATATCGGTAGATATATATTTTTCGTATCTTCAAAAAACTTGTGGGAAAATAAATAAAGCGTTACGAAGTTACCGCGTTGCATCGGAAGCAATAGAGTGATAGATATTGTATACCGGTGTGTCTGTAAATATTTACATCCCTTTAACCATGTCTTCTACTAATCATTCTGAACAACATATTGTTCTATGACTTTTGGGAATTGGCATAAAAAATTACAACTCTTAATTCCAAGTCGGTCACATGACTTGTTCATTTTGTTTGGGGAGTAGAAATAATTGGCGACGAATTTTCAAAAGTCGTAGAACAAAATATATTGCTTAGAATGGTTGGTTGAAGACATGGTTAACGGTACCTATAATATAAAAAGTAATAGTTACAGTTGTTGCCAACGTTAGGACTTAAAGGAATTATTAGAGACCACTAAATACAGCCTTCCAAATCGGAACCGTATCTATGAGGATAAGCCTACTTAGTGTTTAATAGGATTGCAAAAATTTTGCCCTAACTTCTGCTCGGATGGGTTCAGCTAATAAGGATTATGTTAATTAGTTTCTGGAGTACATAGTACGCACAACCGGGTCAAGGCGAGTAGTTCAAGAAACTCCTGCGGCTTCGGCGAAGCCCTTTAATGGTTTTGATGACATTAATACTAAGTATTAGTAAAGGAACTAAACTGTTTTCTTTGATTTTTTTTGGGAATATCAATTTACATGTTTGGGATTGTCAATTTACTTTTTTAATAACATAAGACACACATTTTCAGTAGTACTACTTTTCTCCAATGAACTACGAGGTTTTTTTTATACTTATGTATTTAAGTAAGTGTTCCCATATAGCTATCGC
Organism: Cnaphalocrocis medinalis; assembly: GCA_014851415.1. Taxonomy (NCBI): domain Eukaryota; kingdom Metazoa; phylum Arthropoda; class Insecta; order Lepidoptera; family Crambidae; genus Cnaphalocrocis; species Cnaphalocrocis medinalis. The sequence goes on from CM026284.1 coordinate 2,604,495, forward strand.
TATAATGTTTGGTAACACTTACATTGTTTAACACGATAACCGATGTAAAATTTAGCTATAACTGTGTAAAATTGTACAATAATTCTGTAATGTTTGTGTAATAGGTACTACTTAAAAGTATATGCCAGTTTTTATAGCGATTGTAGCTCAATGGATAACAACGTGCCATCTATACGGGAGGTTATAGTTTGAATCCGAGCATGCACCTGAGTTTTTTTTTCAAATCTACATTATGTGCACATTTCTACCATTATTTCGACGTTGAGAGAATACATCGTGAGGAAACCTACTTATTTCAGAAGGTTTCTGAAACATGTAACCCTGTCCCTGTTTTAAAGGGTTGCGAAGGTCAGAGGGCAGTCGTTTCATTGTAATTACCATACGCCCCCCTCAATCCTGAATATTGGTCTAAGCGCACATACTTCGGTCACCAAAGCGACACCCATTTTTTTTTGTGAAAAGTAATCTAACAAATTATGTTCTTTAACATTTTGTAACTGCTGTATTGGAGCGTCATCAGATCCGATGGTGTAATGTATCTCGCCCGCCCATTGGCGGGGGTGATTGTTTCCCATCGGGTGACTTGCCTATGTATGGCGAGCGACATTAATAAAATGACGATGGATTTTTATTAAAAAAAACAAAAAAGTCTAATATTTCACTCAAAATTTGGACGTGCCAAGATAACATTCCACGCCGTCATGCAACTCGATATCGGTTGCGTTGCGTTGCGTTGCAGAACTTCTCACCGCAGTGGGAGGGCTACGGTTACACATTTCACACGACAAGATCGCACTTGGTAGGTTTGCGGATTGTTTTTGTCTCACAAAAACTGATTTACTTAGTATAAATAGGACGTTTAATTGACTCTGTATGCGATAAAATACTCGCTGCGATGTGCGATTTTCTCTCGGAAAAGTAGAGACTAGAGTGAGTCATTCTCAGTGATCTGAATGACGACCAGCCATTGATTCAGAAAATAATATAAAACACAAAGTGTATGCAACAAGTGATACTACAAGATACAAGTGCTATCTCTGTTCCTCATTCTTCGACGGTACACACCGGTGTGATACAGGCAAACCAGGAGCGAGTATGCTTTTCGAGACATGGGGATACAATACCGATAACTTCCAAACTTCCACACTTGAGAATTTCTTAACAGAAAAACGCTTACGGTTAGGGGGCCACTCGGGCAGGAATTTCAAGATTTTTTAGCTGGTCACTGTTCTAACCTAACCTAACCAATATTTTTGTTTCACATAGTTTAGTATCTAATATCATCACAAATATTTTGGTGGGGCCAACTCTAAACATTGACCAGCTAAAACATCTTGAAATTCCTGCCAGTTGCCCCCTAACCCAACGAAACGGGGGTCGAAACCAGTACCTACCTTGTTACTGCGTTATCGAGCCAGTCACCAGTCTAGATAATTACGAACCTACATAAGTATATACACAGGTATAAGTTGGTGCGTATTTTAATTCGGATGATTTGAAAGTAATGGAAAGGACGTGAGATGATTTGATGATACTTATTAAATTAACAACTTCCTCTATCGTTAGCGATAGTTGAACCATTAACTGGAGCCTTGTAAATGAGGCCGTAATCGGTATCATAGAATTCATTTAAATTATTAATACGTACTTTAAAAAAGATTTTATATTCATTTAAAATTCGTAATGATTAAATAATAACGCATAATCCGAGTATTTAAGTTTACGTGAACGTGTTTTTTAGCTTTCTTGATTTCTAAATGAAATTGCTTGTCATTTGTTTACATGAAGCAAAATAATTAATTATATGTTTAATGGGAACGACACTAGTGTAGAATTGATAGTGAAATTACCTCAGATATATATTTAAAAACATACTTATAGCTTCTTTGATGAATTAATTGAGACTATTTAGGCTGGTGTTCCTGAAATATCGATAGTTTTAGTACCATCAATTGTTGACCCCGAAAATTATTCAGGATATCGATAGCAAACGATACATTGAAAAGTGGCGTCGCTACAAACTCTACAACAGGAAGATATAGAGTTATTTGATTAAACCGGCTCCCGGCTCGTAAAGCTGCTTTTCCACCTCACTTCTAGAGAAGAAATCACTTCTAGAAAGGAATGAAGTGATTCTATTGGTGGATTATTTTCTCGCACACCGCTTAGCTACCTCACACAGCTCTGGTGGAAAAGCAGCCTTAAGAGCCAGCAACGCCAAAAACAAAAATCTGTACTAACTTTGGCAGCTAGAGAGCAAACGCCGCAGGCTTGTGATTCACAGCCGATGGAAAGTAATGATAGAGCCCACGCAGGGAACAGGTAGAGCCGGGTTAATCAAATAGCTCTTTATCTTCCTGCTGTAGAGTTTGTAGCGCCTATTATTTATTATAATAGGTATTTATTACGTGAAATCTAACTTTGTATCGAATTTGCTTACAAGATACGAGCAATAGACTAAGGCGGTGTCGAGTGACCCTAAAAATGTACATGATAAAACAGTAATTAAATTCAATAAATCTAGGAAAGTCTCTTCAAAGATCCCACTAAATAATATTCATGGAAAGTGTTGAGGTTGAGCCTTAAGGTTAAGTCCCACACACCACCTTATCCCCCACATGTGATAAGGTGAACGCCATGATGGTTTCTCCAGGGAAAACAAAAAAAAGCTTTTTGCTCTGCAACTGTACAGGGCCTCGTTTTACAAACGCTCCTCTCAAGCCATTACATTCCACCAAATCTGATCTGCGGCACCCGCTAGGTCAGAGTCCTCTGCCACTTACTTAAATTCCCACAGATATGTAAAGCAATAAATTATTTGTTAAATTACACTTGTCAAAAAGTTGTAAAATACACATTAGGACATAACACTTACGAGGACTCGATGGGTTCACACGGAGGACTTAGAGCCCACCCGCGTTTAATCCTCACTCAAGGGGGTTAAATATAATCGTATACAGTACACAAAACGATGCGGGATGGCGATAAAAAACCGGACCATCGTGTGTAGCTTCGGGTTCCGTGGCCCCACAGGATCCATCTGAAGACTACAAGTAGGTGGTTAGAGAGGTAATGTGTCGTTTACATAAACATCAGAATATAATATGCCGACATGCTAACGAACCTTTTTGATGAACTTGTATGAACGGATAACAGCTCACCAGGATCCTGTTTTTTTTCCTGGTACAGATTCTCAACATTAATTGAAGAATTTTGACAATAAATTAACGTGCGGTGTTAAAGAGTTAGATCTACGTGTTATCAAAGAGTTTCAAATTAAAAATATAGGGAACGTACGAGAGAGTACATATAATATAAATTTAAGTAAAAGGTACTAAATACTAGTCCCGTTTATTTACTCCGGGACATAAATAGTACATAAAGTATCCAGTAAACAAAAAGTACTTATCCAGTAATACGCCACGAAGAAGGTCTTGCCATAATTTGTAAGAAAAAGCACCAATACGGACTTTTAAAAGGAGGGCCCGGTCAGAATGACTTTGACAACAGTCCCAGAGTCAAAAAAAGGTTCCATTGGCACTCATCGGGCAAGGAACTCTAAAAAACTAGCGATCATGCATTGGATCGGCTGGGATCGGCGGCCGCGGCAACAGACCGCCACCAGTGCCCGCGGAGAGCGCACGCGCGACGCCATATTGAATCCAACCGTCAAACTGACATTGCGTTCCGAATTCAAAATAACGTTCCGCGACACCGCGTGTGATCCACTCTTATTTATTTACAAATAGTGTTAGAGATAAGTGTTCTATTAGTGATTAATTAATAACCACCAATAACTCTGTGACTGTGCACGGCCCGTGGACTCGTGATCTAACGTTCGTTTCTGTGGGACTTTGTATTTCGGATTTACTTTCTATCGTTGTAAGTACCATTTATATTGTTTTATTTACCAGTCATTACGTGCAAAATCAGTGCAAGTTGCTTACTAGAGAAAGTATGTTGCGTGCAATAATTTGCTGAGACAATAAACAGCTTATTAAGGAATGTATTAGAAATAAAATTAATACTTATTTATGTACTCGTATTTAGAAATATTTTTTTACATTTGAATTGCTATCATTACTATACAGATGTTGGAATGTTATAACTGACTACAAGGAAAAATAAGTAGATTATAGCATTATTATTTATTTTATCTTGCGTGTCTGTGCAAACAGACTCTACCAAACCCGGTGCATTGTAGTTGTATGCAGTAGCATATTTCGCGGCTTATGATACACGATCAAATTATTTCAATAACCACGCTAACGGTGATTACCGAGCGATAATCACAACAATTATATTAATCATGAAAATACGCAAAAATCCGTACAGGAAAGACTGGCAATTATTCCTCGGATTAACCGGCCATATTCTGCAGGAAATGGAATTGATACTGCTGATTTTATAATAGCGGGTTTAATTTCATCTTTTTATGGTCTACCAACGATAATGTAGGAAGACAAGGATTTATTGGCATATGGCTAATGGTGTTTATCTTTTTTTTTTAATATGGCTCTACACTCTTCTACTTCTTCTAATGATTAGGGAGAACGCATCAGGATCAAACCGTTTAAATTACAACACGCACAAAACGGATTTTGGGCCTAAAAAAATAAATGTATAGTTTTTGCTCTTGGCGGAAGAGCCAGGATCCGACACGTAGGTATAATGGACCAAGTAGAAGTACTTGGTCCACTATACTTACTTACGTTATATTATTCTAGCCATCCTAACTCCGCCCAGAAGTGCAGAAGCTTCCTGGGAATTTCACACTTCGTGAAGTGACCTCGCAGATCTGGGGACTTCCTCCGCTGGCGTGTCACAGCATCGCATTCCAGGACTGATTTTGGTCAAATTATAGTTGACATTTTAACTAACTCAAAAATGGCGAGTCATTTCTGTAATTTATGTTTTTCTTTTTTAAAAACTCATAACTGTAATTACGTTACTAACAGGACACACATTGGAGAAGAAATGTAGTTTCTATGACGCACCATATCTCTTGACCAGTTTTCTGGATGCAACCACCAAGACATATTACCTTTAAGGAGTACACGTTGCTTGTGAATTAAAAGGTGGTTTACTGCTGGTTTAATTTGCAGCGCTTGACATTTCATAGCCGGTAATTCACTTTAAGGCCCACTTATGGTTTTATATGGTCGCATGACGGTTACGAAATGATAATGTTCACGTTACAGCTTTGTTATGGTATTGTTTAATTATGCGGAGAGAGCCCTGGGCTTGGCTGCTCTGTCATTACCTCTCATCACGATATCGGGTTAGCTACGAAATAAACATTATAATGAAGAGGCAGACTATCTAATAGCTGCGCTTCAGGATGACAACTTAATACGGAATCCAAATTGAAGTAGGTTCGAATGGAAGATTGAGGTTTTGAATCAACAAATAGTTATATTATCAGGTTGGGGAAAAAGTATTTTCGCATTGTAACATGTATGGACTTTTAATAAAATCTCTGTGGTTATACAGTTTGCATCTGGCTGGTTTAGTAGTATTACGTGTAATTCTAATTTGTTTTTTATTGTTAAAATGAGTAAAATCTAATGAAGAAATCCCATACGTTTTAAAATACTTTATGAAACATTCATAAAAAACAGTACTCATTCTTAATATTTAGTAAATAAGATATCAGCGGTAAGTCTACGTACGTTGACTTAGTTTTTGATCTAAATAATTGTAGCTGATAAGGAAAATGTATGACTCAAACCATTAGTAAGATCACATCATTTCATTTCGTAGATAGGACGTCTTGTGAAATCCACTTTAAATTCCAAAAAAAGTTTTAATAGGTCTTGAGGTAGGTATTATTAGTCCAAAAAAACTTCATGCAAATGCTAATATTGATGATAGTCTAACGTGGGAAAGTCATATATAAATATGCAAAAGTGTTGCATTGTTTTGAGTTCATGAATGACATACTATTAGCCTACGGCATAGTTCAATACTCTGGACGTAAACGGATTACAACCACTTAGTCTTGTTGTTTGTATGTGTTCCTTCGTAGTTTTCTCTATGACTCTACATTTATTAGCCTTAGTCGCCCTAGGGTTATTTGGCTCCCGGCAAAAGTGGGAACTTTAATAGTAGTGTAAGTGGAACTTATCCCATAGGAAAATGTTGTACAAGAAAGGGGCTCTTCTTTCCTACAAAGAGGCCTTCTGATCGTAGTTCTATGTAGAACAAGTTAGAAGAAGTTCTACATAGAAACTTACAGATCAAAAAGGATCTCTCGGCAGATTAATAACAGGGACAAAGGGGAGTTGTATGGTTGTACAGCATTTTTAAGAAGAATGTCAAAAAAGGGTCACTTATTATCATAACTAATGACACGTGGTTCGCTTTCACTTCATTACGGATCTTCATTAGTCCTAAATTAGCACCAATAGATGGCTCTAGATGTAAATTACATACATTCGCTAAAACACCCACTTCGCACTTGTATTTTTGTATGTATGTGTTTACGATATCGTAATTGAACAAAACTGAAAGTACGCACAATGTAGATACGTTCGATAATGTTATTCAAATTCTATATGCCTCTATTATGTCACTTTACAATAGAAGTGAAGATTGACTTTCTAGAGTTAATTAAGTGGTGCTTGATGATGTTAATTGAAAACGCAAGGTCTAGAGGTACTGATAAATATACCTATCAGTACTGATATTAGTTTAATGCCTACTTACCATTCTATAAATCAGGGATGCAGATGTGAAGGCTATGAAATTTAGGTTACGGATTGGATTTGATTGGATGATTGGATTGGATACGTTTATAGAAATTATTATTATAGTGTGAAAGAGGTCACGGTTACGGACCTCCCTAACATCCCTGCCTGTAAATGACTATCAATTACCAACTATCAACTACTGCAATCTTACATACAGTTTTTGATGAAGTTATTATAGTTTACGAAAATGAACCAGTATTGGCAGTATTGGCACAAAATGAAATAAAGGTGATATTTCAAATTATGCGATCATACTCGTATCTCTTCGTTATATTATCATCAGTTGACAAATGAAACACTCACTGGAAAACATTTAAGAGCTTAAAAGGTTTATGTAAAGATAACGGACCTAATTACAATTTCACTTTCGAGGCGGTGCATATATTCACTTAGCAAGTTACTGAACAGCTGCTAATGCTTTGCATAATTAAGTTAGGTGGCGTGAAGATTAGCTCGACTCGAGCCTTAGGAAAGTGGCAAAAATAAATAAGGGTATTTTCGCTTTCAATTTCATGTTGAGAATGATAGACCATCTGTATATTCTGTCGTTAGGACCAACGTATTTAAATCTGTTCGCTGGATCTTACGGATAAGTAACTTAAAGTCCTCCTTTCGCCGCACCTTTGCCCTTTCTGCTTGACCCAAAGGTTGACTGGTAGAGAATGCCTCTTGGCATTAAGTTCGCCTATTGTACGAAGTTTTGTGCAATAAAGTTTTAAATAAATAAGTTATGCTTATTAAAATATTTTCTTTTCTAATTTCGATAGTTCATGACCTTGCACTATTTATTAAAGATTCATTCTTCATTAGTATGTGTTCACCACACGAATGTTTGACGAGGGTGGGGATCAAATCTACCTTTGGTGTATGAGCAGGATCACTACCAAATGCGCCATCCGGCTAAGCCATAAAATCAAGCCTATAAGAACGTTTTTGAAAGATTATAGTATTGCAATTATCTTCTGATGAAAATATGAATTACGTCCAGAGATTAAGAAGAAACTCCATATTTTGTTTCAAAAATGTTTTATTATAGGATGTTCATATGAACAAGTGCGCCCATCGGTCCACTGCGAGATGCCTCTATAATAAATTACTGTCATTCAGTCGGTCCGGCCGTAAAGAACTTTCTACTGACGACGGCCGTATTCACCGCCAGCCTTTTGATAATCTGGCCTTTCATATGCTCAAGATGTTATAACTCCATAGAATTTGAGATTTATAGCCGATGATTCTGACACTTACTTCGATTGTTGTTCCCATCGCCGTTTAGAGGCACGTTGGGCTAAAGTGTGTCAGTCTACTCAGGTTTACAAACCCGAATATGGAATGTGAAAATAAAGAGAACAATAAAATTCAGATATTATTAATAATTCATGGTTGGTTTTATTAAGTCCATCAGTTTTCCGCATTTTTATTTTATGAGGCATAAAATTCAATTCATAATCAATGAAATTAACGAATATAACCAATAATATTACCAGAAATACAATAACTTTCACTGACAGAACAAAATGAATATTTGGATTGAAAGTCAGTACGATAATTACTACATTAGAATGTCAACAGTATGTTGTCTGAAAAAGCTGCAAGTGCGCCTCGATGGAGATTAATTATAAGTTAATTGACTACAGAAGAATATAATCTAAACTTTGATGAAAATTTTGCTATAATAACGTATGCAGCACATTTACAAATTAAAGATATTGAAGAAGCACTCATAAAAAATAAGATAATAACATGCACTCAGGCAGATGATAAAAACTAATGTACATATTACGGTCGAGATAAGACTGCAGCATCTTATTTAAAAATATCAAAAGCGTGTTAGGTTATAGACGATACAAAACGTGAGTGAGATATATTTTTAGACTAACATGAATGATGATCCAGTTTGCGATGATATGAAGAGTTCGTTATTAATAGAATATAATGAAAAAGTTTTGAAATAAACAAGTAGAACAATTAAATGCAATTTCAACAGCTTGAAGTGAACGTTATGTAATTTCACTTTGATGGTTACTACACAGTTAAATGTATAAGTGTTAAAAGTTTCTTCCTAATTTAAGAATCTAGGTAGATACTCTAACGCTTCAGACAGCTATTGTCAAGAGTCAGCATTCCATGATTTATGTGCTTTCCGAGGCACAAGACCTCCAACTTCCAGACTTCGGGCTGACTCAGCCCGATAAACTCAGGTACAAATTTTTGCCCCACCCGGGGATTGCACCCCAAGCGCAGCCGTCTCTCCCACTACCCACTGCTCCATCGAGGCAGTTTTAAAGATATCAGAAAAGGCATGCAATACTCGTAAATAGAACTTATCTTATTAAACTCAATGATTTACAGGACAATAGTTGCTTTTTGATCCCAGGATCTGATCAGAACGAGTAATGTAGTGCAGGCACAATACATGGGGCGCAGGTAAAAACATTGAGGTCGCCGTTCACCGTTTCTCGACATATGACCTCGTCAAGTACAATTGCAACGGAAATAAGCCGAGGAATGAAAACATTCTTTATTGTTCTCTATATATCGTCTTAGCTAATTGTTTGTTTGTTTACATTCTTTTGTGAATGAGCGCGATTTGAATGACATGCTTTATTAAAACTTCTTTTTCTGCAAACAGTTGTAGTCAGATAATAATGATGAGATATAAACTCTAAAATTTTGTGCACAGCTACGTTGGATTTAGGGTCCGTAATACTCGTATGAAACGTGTTACAATTTTCGTAACGTGATCAAAAATAACCTATATTTAACTAACTCGAAAGTAATTAGTTTAATCTAGACTCTAATAGTTCTCAAGTTAGTTACTCATATTGTCTAAAATTTAAATTCAAACAGTTAATTCTTGGAAAACGTATTTTGACTATACCTCGCTGTTGGAGAACAATTAATTCTTTGACATTAAGAACCGCCTTCATCGTATGAAATATTATAACACGAATAAACATTATCCATAAAATATTGAATATGTTCCAATTTCAAACTTAATTCAGAATTGAGCGGCTTGTGTTACTTTCCTCGTCTTTTTTAGCTGCGCATGCGTTCTCCGTGTCAGCGGTAACAGTAAAACCAGTATCTCTGCGGATCCGATACAGGTCCAATTTCCATCGACTATTGAAATCAATGAGCGGGGTGCGCGGGCACATCTCCAGGTGCCGTTACCTCACGCTTACCACTCGTAGTTATATTTACTAGACTGTTTACGATTTCTCTAGTATCTATTAGTATAGTATCTCTATGTAATAATGTAATAGACAATTTTGTTAGATTTACTAGCATTTTACATTTGACCTCATTCTACTCCACTCTTCTTAGGACTTATTTATTATCTTCTTAGGATAGCTAAGTATCTTCCGTTTAATTTATCTTTCCACCAATAAGAATCCACGTTCCATCTTGTGAGCCAGTGTCCATACTTCATCAGTATCAGTCTGATGACTGTTTTGTAGACTTAAATCTTGGTGTTTTTGCTTATCATCTTGGGCATTACGACATTGTGAAGGACTGCTGCTGCAGTCCTGTGCATCTCAGGGCGTTTTGGATCTCAATCTTGTCTACGCTCTGGCGTCATCATTACCTTGTTTTAACATATTTTAATAAACACGAATGGTTTTTGCGGCACGTCTTTGAGAATAGCAATCGAGTGATTCGTTCTAGATTCATGATTCTGGTTCGATTATTGAAAATGGTACGTTATATCCGTAACGTATATTACTAGCTATTATGCCACTTTTTGTTTTTTTTTGTAACAGTGATGCACGCGATGTTTTAACTTTTAAGAATGTGACTTGCATTTATTTGTAAAGTATACATTTTGATTCAACTTTGTGTTAATGTATCTTCTCTAATAATCTACCATTGTTTTTGGAACTTTCGTAAATCAATAAATTAGGGCTCTTGTTTTAAATCTGGAATCACAAGCTCACAAGGCTCTATACTAGAAGGTATAAATCAAGCCACACTCTTCTTTAATCGACTCTAAGCTTAAAGTTAATCACATTTGATTAAATATCAACTAAAGAAATTAGACAGAATGTCAGACCCTGTAGAAATTAAATTTTTGAAGTCGACACTTCAAAAATTTTATTTCTACAGGTTCACTTTAAAAATCTAAAAAGATGGATAAATGATTTGGATTCGATAATTGAATACAAATGTGTGTGTTAAAAGTTGTTTGTACATTAACACTGGTTCTAAATACATTGCGTGACCCAACCGGGGTGCGCATTGCCTTGGTTCACTTCGGTAGAAATCATGCGCAAATGCAATTGCCCACGCTTAGACTAATTTTTGGTTTGTTGTTCGGTTTCGCGTCGATTGACTGTTGGCTTCACGGCCTGATGCATTTCAATTTAATTTGCTGGGGCTAACTATGTTATGCCCTGTTTGGCGCCACCAGGATATCACTTAATCAGGTGACGATAAGAGCCTTCGACATCAAGACAATTTTTTTTATAATATAGAGAGAAGATGAACTGGCGGATCACGTGATGGTAAGCGATTACCGCCACCCAAGGACACTCGCAACACTACATAGAGTCACATGTTGTCAAAATTAAAACCAAAAAGTCATGTCTTGTGTTCAAAATGGCACATATCGATGCAAATCAAGTACTTAGGGTAACATAACATTTCTATTAGGTACGTACAACGATCCAAGAATAAAAACTTTTATCTAAATGAGTGTTAGTCATTCGATTCGGGTTCAATTCCCGCACCAATACAAATGTGGTGAAACAGATATAGTTGGGTCTTGGTGCTTGAGATCCCTTCGTTGTTCGTGGTTTCTATAGTACAGGGAAAAACCTTAGTTTGGGACCACAACAATGTATTTGTCATATTGTCTTGTTTCAATTTATTTTCGACGTAATTCGAATGTCCTCGTAAATTCATGTTAAATGCGCAATACGTTAGATTTTATGACTACTTGAAATACAAAAGGGAATTTTCATTGATTAAAAAGGGTAACTTTAAGCGTGCAAGAAGAGAGAGAAGACTACTAAAACGAACAATGCGTTTTTAGAAACATATTATGCAAAAATGCTGAATGAATTTTCTAAATTCATTGTAACTTTGCGTTGAATATGACTTTGGTCCATTGTTGAATGGAAAGTTAAAAAATATATAATTTATACTTTTGCTTACTCTTTTGTTTTTATTTTATAATTTAAAATTAAAAAAGGAACTGTAGGTACTTAGACTTTACAATATTTTTTGCTTTTCAAATAATTTGTGTCGATAAGTAAGCTTACGAAGTCATCGGCAATAAAATTCTTCATTACTTTACTGCAATTTATAATGTATTCTATAAACTCAAATTCTCTGGGCAGTCGGTAGAATTTAACTCGTTATATGAAATGACACTGCCTGAAACTGGTACATAGTTGGCTCAAATAAAACAGTTATCTGCTTCCCTTTAAACCTACTAACCATTTTGAACATTTTAATTGTCATATAGTTATCATTCATTATTAATGAAGGAAAGACTGTACCATCTGCCAATAGTATTTGCAATTAATATAGTATCGCTATTCTAAACTAGTCTTGAGAAATGAAACTCACATAATTGAGACGAAAATCATTTTAGCAAGGCTATATACAAACAGTACCCTGCCTTTTACAAAATCCATGGTACAATTATATTTAGCACTTAGTATCATAAGTGATCGTAAAATAATGATGAAGTTCGGCTATCGTAACGCTGCGTGTGTTCACCACACAATCGTAAATGCACACAAATAGCTGAGGGTAAGTAAAGCGTATGGTAAGGTTATAACTGCATAATATTAGCTAACTGCAGCATGCGTGAACGTCATCTTGCGACACGTGGAGTTAAGGTAGAGTCACTGGGAATAACAACTCAGTCGCAATACATATAAGGTTGGCATTACTTTGCATTGCTAAAAAAATATTGTTGGGAAAATTAAAGAGAAAAGCAAAATATTCAAGGTCACAGTTGGCACTTTCAGGTTAAAATACATTTGGTGTAAATGGTATTCCGATTCTACCAGTTATTAGATCTATGCGAATGAAAGCTAAAAAAAGAACTCTTGCTCAAAAGGTATTATGACATGAAGGAATTTTTTGACGTTAAATTTTAGTTAATGTTTATTTTATTTTTATTGACATAAATGAATTTATTTAATGTTATATGAATTTAATCTTTAATGCTATTTTATCTACTTATTTGAATCAATGTAATCGAACCTTTTTCACAAGTGCCTTGAAAAGGTAATTTGTAACATGGCTCTGTCATCTGCCTTTTTTACCATGCTTATTGTATTATGTACAGTGATGTTATAAATTTTATGTGAATAAATGAATATGAATTTGAATATGAAAGAAAATCTATAATACTCTTAACGATTAACCACGCATGCAGGATATACTATAGTGCTCAAGTGTGTGTACAAACAAACACAGGTACACTTTCTATTTACCTTACCTTCTTGATTCGATGGGATACCAGTGTAACACTGACGGAATTGAGATTGAGGCGCAGGACCGACGGACTTAACGTGCTTTCTTAAGGAAGTTTGCGGAAAGAAAATCAAATATCTATTTTAACTAACCTTATCGTCATACATATTATGTAGGTGGTAAGAATTACTCTTCCAAAACAGCAGAATTATTAATTACAAATTATTATTATAGTCGTTGATAAAATAACTTAAGCTTAACTTTACAAGTCTCCCTATTATTTCTTGACTTGCGACTTGGCGGTTCCATTAAAAGCGAGTAATAAACTCTAGTGAGTGATGCTTGTACGCATCGCGTACGTTCACAATAAATTGTACTTGCTAACAGCAAGTTTAAACTTTAAAAGGTGCGGTAGTACTCTGTTGGAATCCAATTGGTCCCTACAAAGTAAAGAGACCTGAATTTCTCTTGTAGATAGTACAGACAGTCGTGATGATCCACATAGACTGGTGGCTTATTATAATCTAGTGAAGGTCGCGAACCAGAGTCACCGACATAGCCCACCGAATCAGCAAACTGAAGTGGCAGTGGGCTGGTCACATTAGCCGCAGAACTGACAACCGTTGGAGCTATAAAGTCCTTGAGTGGAGACCGCGACTCGGTAAACGTAATGTTGGACGCCCTGCTACAAGATGGGATGACGACATTCGAAGGCTGGCTGGAGTGAGCTGGATGAGAGTGGCCGAAAATCGGGAGCGGTGGCGTGCATTGGGGGAGACCTATGTCCAGCAGTGGACGAGCGTGGGTTGCTGATGAAGAAGGTCGCGGGAGTCCCTTTGAAGCGGGTGGCACAGGACCGATCTGTGTGGAGAACGTTGGGGGAGGCCAATGTCCAGCAGTGGACGTCTATTGGCTGAAATGATGATGATGAACAATAAATATGAAGAATAGGATTTATTGCGAGTATGCACTAGAAATACTTTACGTTTGCTAATTTCCTATTGCCATTTCTTAGCACCTGATGCTTTTGTGTTTGTAGTCTATACCAGCGTTTCCCAATAGCCGGGTCGCGACCCGGTGCCGGGGCACCAAAACGAAATAACCGGGTCGCGACATTGTCGTCATATTTTAAAAACATGAGTACGGAACCAGCTTGAGTTTGAAAGTAGATACTTAGTGGGTCACGAAGGGTCAATGTGAAAATTACCGGGTCATGGCATAACAAAGTTTGGGAAACACTGGTCTATACCTATAGACAGTACCTAGATGAAAGTACCTACTCGTCTCGTAACTACTGTGTAACTAGTAATTAATTAAAACGCTGAAAATCTAATTAAACATGTGATATTTGTAACGCAATCCCAGTTGCAGTTCAGCAAAATAATTGGCCAAGAAAGCTGCTAAACAGAGTGTAGACCGCTGTCAGAAATACAGGGTTATAACTTAGTCTACTTTCCACTTAGCTGTCTAACCGTGACCTGGGAAGGTAACACTTGGTTAGAAATTACGCCGTTTCGATAGATTGTTACCTGTATCAGTCGTTACAAATCCGATCAAGGTAGGTACTGCAATGTGCAGGGCACGATTATTGAATCATGCCCCACATTGCAGTACCTTTTTTTGCTTGTATGCCCTAAAATTGATTTGTCAATACCTGCTATCAAAGTCTTTGCGGCAACTTCATTCATCAATATGAAGTCGTCATCAATTCAAGTCGTAGTCAGTTTGTCAAGTTTTTTTGCACATTAACATACTTTGTTAAAATCTTGGCTTTGTCACCTCATATATAGTAGGCAGGCATCCTTGCATTTTAGGGATGATTTAGTAGGGACACCACAATTTGTTTCGTGGCTGTACAAACCAAATTCGCGATTGTACCTACTGTTCGCCCGCATTTACTACAAGCTAATAGCAAGCTAAACGCATGTCGACGGAAGGGGGGTTTCACTTTGTGGTCTTAATGTTGTTCAATGTTCATGCTTCTGTGATGACAAACTGATCTCAGCCTGTTATGCTTGTTTGCCATGAAGATGACATTGTCACGGAATCAAAACTACAAGGGAAGGTGTGTGGTCAATCAGCTCCCGACCATTCAGTAGCTGCTACAGCGTCCATTACGAAGCCACTGGTATATTCATTACACATGGGGCCAACGTCCTGTGCACCTCTTTACCCTAGCATCTACTATGTATTTACCCTATCAACATCAGTTAAGTCACAACTGATGAAAATACATTATTTTGTGAAAATAATAATTGAATATTTCTTTTTACGCATTAGTAGATATTAATTTGACTATAAATAAATCTCATGATTTATTTTCAACTTTCTCAAGAATGACTATATTTTACGCAAACATTTCTATCACATGCAAGATTTGATAGATGTTACTCGTATCTGATGAATGTTAGCTATTAATAAGTGTTTCGTGTATGGCATTTCTTGCATAAAGTATGTGATTTTGCCACTTTTATTGCATTATTCTCGTGTGATCGTCGATAGAGATCGTATCGAGCACTTGAGGGAAATATAGCGTGACAGAACATACTGTAGTAACTGTTACGGTATTAGTCACGTGATATTATTTAGAGCGTGCCTGCTCTTAAGTTTTTAGGTCGGGTTATCATTAGACCAATCTAGCGTGTAAAAGTTTAGAGATTATGACTTAAATAATATCTAAACTGAAATATCATGCATTCTCATGCGTGTGCAGACGGCGTAAGGTCGAGGTATTTCCCCTGCAGTCCAAAAATAGCATTATTTTGTGTCTCAGTAATAACTAAGTCCGGTCTAAATCGCAAAGTAGTAGGTACTTTGGTGTAAGGCAAAGCAAAAGTATTTTTATCGAAATTGTGACACTTTTTTATGGTGGCATAATAAGGAGTTTCACTTGATAGTAAGATGGTAGATAGGAGATAGTAAAATTTAAGCTTTTTGAATCAGGTGACAAGACCTTAAAAATACCAGTGCGGAGAAATTTTGTACCAGCAGCTTTGTTTAACTGAACCACTCAGCCGAGTCAGTTTGCCTTCACCGGGCGCCCATCACGCCCAATATGCCATCAGCAAACGAAAGTTCACTTCCCTGCCATTACACTGGTCACCCATTGTTGCGTTTGCCACATGTAGCCGCGCGTGAAGAGAAACCGTTTCCGACAAATCTCGCTAAGTGATTAGTTCGCTTTGAGACTATGTACATCGTGTTTGAAACAGCGTCACATGTACTTTGTACAAACATTCGGATACTGTGAAATTGATCTTTCAAAAGTAGGTAGTAGTAGCAGGGTGCTTGTGGCGGCAAACCATTGATGAAACCAACATGACTCCACTCACTGGTTGTCCAGTCTACACTGTATTCTAAGAGTCTTGGATGCCAATAAAACGGCAATTAGATGCAAATCAAATGTTTTAAACACGTACATTCAAGCAAAGTAAACCATAAACAAAACAATCTATTGAAAACATTTAAAACATAGACAAGATAAAAGGAGGTTCGTCCAGCCGTCGATGCGCAGCACTGGTGCTGCACCTAAATCTCACCGTCCATGGACACCCCAAAGCATTGACATCAGCAACACCAGTGGACGTTGCTGCCGACCTTTAGACTCCACTTCCCGCAGTTTTATGTAGGTTTCTTATATTCGGGTATAGGGAGAAGGTTCTCACTAACTGTGAAAATCATAAATATATTTTGAGACTTGATTTATAGACGACTCCTTTGATATATGGTGAAACTGTGTGTTTGAAAAACGCCGCTCGCGCAGGCTTGCTCTCACTCATTACGGTGGAAATGTGCCTACTGTCTCACAGCCAGGCCATTGATTTACTGAGCGCTGTGGTCTTGTGGTTGCTTTCTTACACTCAAAAATAAACGAATGTGAAATCATATTGATAAAAGTTCAAGATAGAGTTGATCGATATTTTTGGGATAGGCAATTTTTATATGAAGATGGATTTTTGAATAGCCAGACACACTTTTGCAATAAGTATCACCCGGTGGAAAGTGATGATGTGGCCGACGGTGGAATATGTCTGTCTAGAAACAACCTAACTCTTCTCTTGAAAACTTTTAATTCATAGTGCTCAGGGAACACTTCAGCCGGTAGAGAATTCAACTCCTTAGACGTACGAGACGAGACAAAAATGTACTCTCGAATCGTTTGGTAAATACGAATTGAAGGTATTCCAACAACATAATTCTAGTAATTGTCGGTTTTTCAAAACAAATTGTTGGTTTTTCATGTTCCTTTTGATACAGTCCCATAAACTTCCATAAGCTTTTACGACTGCCATAAACAGGCACACCTTTCCACCTTACCGGACCTATTCGCGCGAAAACCAGACAATTAATGCAGTGTCATTATCATTGGCACTTAACCTGGAATCAGTAACCGCAAGTGATTGCTAATCTGGAGAATTTGCATAGATTAAATTCTACTTTGTTCGTAGTATCTCAATTTGTGTGACAATGTTATTAGTGTATATTCATTCGCCGGCTGTATTAACCAACTCCTGTAATATGAATCTGGTTTTAATATTAAAATTTATGTTATTATCATCTATTACCATATTTGTCTGATTGATTACCAATTTGTCTTTTATGATTTTGGGGATACGTGGATTCCGCGGGATAGATCGCCAGCTTCCGTATTCCTTCTCATATTCCTTAGTCTTTTTAATATTCGTTTCTTTCTAATATATGGCTTCAATCACGCTCTATGTTATAAAAACTAGTATCGTAATCGCATTTCTTGATGTTGCATTTAAAATAGTTATTCAACATTGGAGTCACCTTATATGTTATCAGAACTATAAATCTGCCATAATCCGTGTTACGAAAATAGAAATATTTTAACGAACAGAAATAGTCTACGTTCATTGAACTCAAGAGAAAGGTCGGGGTCGAAAAGTAACCTAGGAAACCTAATTTCGATATAATTGTGTGACTAACAGAACCTATCATTATGGAAGCTATTTGTCGGTCAATTTAAATAATTACTTGACATGTTTGTTCCGTATTACAAAATCGGCGTTACATAAACGATCGGTTTACAGACAATGTAACGAGACTCCATTATGTAAATATTGCATCTGTGATATCAATTGCACGCGCTGGGAGTAAAGAGAGAAGTGTTACAAGTGATTGATTATGAGAACCAACTAATTAGACAGCCTTGGCCTTGTTTTAATGACGATAATTAGGATGAGACAAACAGTGACTGAAATTACTATGAGAACGAAATTCTCAGCGCTCGGGAAATTGATGGTAAGAAAACCAATAAGATTGGTGACTGAGTTCTTTTAAGTAGGTATATCGTTGATCAGAATAAATGAAGGAATACAGTAGATATGTAACAGTAAGCACTTGTGTTATGAACTATAACATACGTGCATAAGTTACTTGTTGTCCTTTTGTGTCTAGTATTTTAGCTCCCGCCGCAGGAAATACTTCGGTACTCTAGCTTAATATAAATGTTTTACACGTAGATTCTATTTTGATAAATGCTAAACAATGTTAAGTAAACGGTAGAATTAGCAGAAACCTTGACTTGTCTAAGTGCAATTTTAGTTCCTGCAAGTTTTTGCTAAGACCAAGGACATGATTTGCATTTTATGTGGATTTTATTGTTTGTTTTACGCCAATCGATAAAGGTAATTATAAGGTTTACGCGAATAATTCGTATAGATAATCGTGAAACCATCATATACCTACCCATTATTGCTTAATTTAGCAAAAAATAATTATTCTATTACACAATAAACAGAAAAAACAAATACCATATTCATAAAATAAAAAGTTTGCAGTGTTTGTGGTCTTGCTTACGATGTTTACGATTGATACAAATAGTGTATCAATATTATACTTCATTTATTTCTGGCAAATCCTTCGATTACGTACTTTAGCAGTTAAAATTATTCAAAAACTTATCATTTCATATCTTTTGAAACGCATCCACCACTAACTGTATTTGAATGATTACGTATTTATTACCAAACGTCTTAAAATAATAACAACGCTGTTAGCAAAACATAAAAGTCACTTTCACACTTGTTAACATATACGTGCACATACATGATTGCAACTATTACGTGATTCGATGAACCTATCAATTCATCATCTTACACATTTGAGTCCTACTCTTCGAGTTTCATCAGCTTCATCGTAATAAGCAATACTCAAAGATTCCAAAGCGGTAATAAAAAATGAATTTACATCTGTACGAAGTTTACCTGTAAAATTGGTTACTCAGCCATAACTTATTATTTTGTTGATAGCAGGTTCGAAGAATTATTCCAATTTTGTAATAACAATAGACGGAGGCGATCGAGCTGATCTAATCAAGTGGACGGGCTTATAGTTCAACGAACTGACGGCTGCAAGAAAGCCTCCGTTCGGTAATGATCCGTTACTTTAATGCCACATTTTCCTTTAGATTGTATAATCCAAATTAGTTACCTGAAATACTTTTCCACATTCGCCATTGTTCTTATTACTTATTATATTTATTAATCTCTATCGACCGTGATGCAATGTATCGTAATCAAAATTATTAGATGACTCAAGGATGTATATTTATTTTACTCAGTGATCAGATCAATGAAACGTAACTAATTTGTCATAGATTTTATGTTCCGTGAAGTCGTGTTCAAAGCAAAAATACATCGATCATAAGACACTCGTATTCCGATTATACCTGATTTTCGACATGGATTTGGAAGTTTTAATCTTTACTGCACGCTTGTTCCATTATAATTCAAACGAATCGCCCTAAGATCAAGAAATTATAATACCTACTATCAAACATGTATCAAGTTTACTTCAAATATTTGCACTATTGATTAGCTAGTTCCAGCATTGCAATGATTGATGGTAAATAATGAATAAACATTATCAGTTAGGTTGACATAATTATAAATAATCAGTCAAAGCGTCTAGGAATGCTGTCTCGATAATCACTAGAGAGAGACCTTGATCTAGTAATTCATAATTATATAGACTTATGAACTGCGACAGGGTTGACATTTACTGTTAAATATTTTTCTTATACCTATCTATTCATTATCGATTTCAATTCATGTTCATTCATTAGGTGCACTGTCGCAAGTGCTATTAAAATTTAATAATGCGACTTTTTTGAGTATTCTTTTAACTCTCACTTAATAGTGAGGGATTTTCTAGTTGTTTCTGTGCATCCAAATTCGTCATACAATCGTAGGTACATTTGAAATATAGTCATATTATTATGATCGTTTATTTTTTTGCAGAATTATAGTTCCATTACACACGTAGTTGCTCTGTAATTTGCTATCCAAGTTTTCATTCATCTGCAAATCGCTGTCCATAACGGCGAGAACAATATGTCAGTTTAAAAACATTTGCGTGAATCGAAAATAAAACAAGACAATAAGATCACGTCACTCCCTTGTCTCGTAAAAAGAAAATAAGCAGACGAGGACCGTGATGTAACAATCGAAATAGAAATAGCTCTTGAAACACAGACAATGCCTTACGGTGTGGAGAAAGTATTTTCTATGATTTCAGTGAACGCAATTGGTAACAAATGTCGGTACAAGATAGTTTCGCCGTTTTGGAAATTAGTTCGAATGGAGATAGTGAAGAAAAGGTCAACGTTGTTTACAATGCATTTGAAAAAAGTTTGTTTCTACTTACACAATCAAGTTTTTGAACAGGAGTTTCACATAGGTAAATTATTAGAAAATTTAAAAGCACACCCATTAACAGATTGTTGGTGTAACTCATCATCTTTAATGTATTCACAAATATGCATGTTAATTATTAAAATAGTACTAAATATTTTTATGACCTCATTACTATAAAATCTTGGCATATTACTTCATTCACGAGAATTTTGATCAAATTGCACAATGTGTTGATATCATAATCGGCGTTAAGGATGCAGTCGAGGCACGATTAATCCATTAATAATTCACCACATGTACCCCTAGCTCAAAACGTTTCGCAACAGCAATCAATCGCGTACATTGTAATTATTAAAATCTCTTGCAACACTGACAAACAGATCGCAGGTTCCCATACCGGGACCTTGAATCCGCTCTCGTTACGTACTCGTGGTGGTGAAGTGTAGTAATCGTCACGTCTCCAGCTAAACGATCAGGTTCATTTGAATACAATGCGACTGGTTCCAAACTTGTGGCAGGTTT
This sequence comes from Cnaphalocrocis medinalis, assembly GCA_014851415.1. Classification (NCBI taxonomy): domain Eukaryota; kingdom Metazoa; phylum Arthropoda; class Insecta; order Lepidoptera; family Crambidae; genus Cnaphalocrocis; species Cnaphalocrocis medinalis. Next base: position 2,625,859 of record CM026284.1, read on the forward strand.
CAAAACTTGTCGCCAATGAAGTAATCTTATAAGATATTCATCATTTATGATGTATTGGTTCGTAAATAGGTCCCATTAGATAAGTGTTGACCACAACAAACATTTACTATTCAGTTTTAAAAACATAGATAAATATGACAATTCATAATGTATATTTTTTGTTAATGTCATTATTATGCTCAAAGTAGCAATTAATTGATCAACAAAAATTAATGAATGATATGACCTGTAGCAATTTTAATTTTTTAATAGATATATTATTGCCACTTTTGTATTCTTATTGTGTTTTATTACATCTTAAACTGAAGTAAGATTATAAGTAATGCTGATAAAAAGAAACTGTATAGGAGAATCTCCAAAAGAGTTTTGACTCATAGTTTCGTCAATGTTGGAGGTCTTACACTAAGTGATATTTATTTTTAAAGTTTAAGTGGAATCATCACGATTTCACGAGTATATTAACATTAGGCAATGAATAATACATGCAAAGGAATTACGAAAGTGAATGGTGCAGTGGCCACAATAATCTGTCTCATTGCTATGCATAAGAAGGAAGGTTACAAAAATCCTTTAGTGCATTACAGGGATACGGAAACATTGATGCATAAGGCGTTTACGTCCAGGAAACGGCTCGGACGCTGCCAGAAACAATAAGACGGATGCATTTCCTGCAATTGGCCGCAGCCCTGTGTTCCTAGAACAATCACGTATGAATAATAACAAGTGGATTACTAATATGAATGTAAATACTGTCCAGCTCCGATGAAGTTATGAATTTCATTTTGTAGTTCGTTTATTACTTACTATGAATCTATTACTATGTAAGCTGCATGCGTAGCTTGACTGACATTCCTACCATTAGTATTATTGATCAACATTGTTGTATTTTTATTATTTACAATTATGAATTTGAAGAAACATTCATGATATTGATTCGTTTCACCTGTATCAATTATATCAGCAGTTGTTTCATGATTTTGGAATCAGGTATAATCATACCCCATATTATTGTAGAGGAATCCTTTTCTTAGCAATTTTGGACCTTCTTTCAAATATTAGAGATATGAGTAGTTTTCCCGAAGTACAAAGTTCTTAGAAATAATATAAAGTTAAAATTGTAGTGTACTATGCATCGTGTTTATACCTTGTGCATTTAAACAGATGTTTAGTAAGACATGTTAAGCACTCAGAACCGCCGACCAATGTTCGAGTACCCGATATTATTATAGGTAATAGCCGTTGTTGTGACCGAGCGCGTATCGACAGACAAATTGTACTATTCGGAAGAGAAAGTATGTAAGTTGAGAACTTGAAAACGATTGGAAACCGTAACGCGTTATCTGCGTGTGGCGCAAACGTGAATGATCTCTGATGTCGTGCGAGGGTCTCATAACGCCCAGGTTCTGTCATTGGAATAGCCTCATAAAGTTGCGCCAATGCAGTTTTTTATTGATTACGATACGTTTCATCAGAATAGTTGGCGTCTAATTGCTTGAGGTCATAAAAATGAAATTTGAATATAAGTACTCACATCTACGAGTAGTTTATTCACTTGTGACAAATCACTGAATAGAACCTAATTATCTTCAAATTATCATGACCGAAACGAAGAGTATTCTGCTGAATTTATTCAAACGAAAATCATTAACAAACAATCCGTTAAAAATAGAAGTGTTTACTTTAACACGGTTTAGTAACAAAACAGCTGACAATTATAACAGTAATTCATCCAAAATAACTGACAAGTAGTTTTTTAGACCAGTTGAATTTCGTAGAAATTTAGACAAGCAGCTTTAATACCAAGTAACTTGAAAGTTTATTACAAAAACTGTAGAAAATTAAGATTTGTCAAATGTAAAAAGAATGCGACACTGTTATGTTTTATTTTGTTGGAGATGTTACCGCGAGGTTGATGCCCTAAATGTGGCGTACAGCAAAAACTGATCCACAGATGTGGTCTGCAGCGTTACATAACTTAGTCAATGGTTAATGATCCCAAGATTTGATAAGATCCTTTTGTTCCAACCACATACGATAAATTACCTTTTTTTGTCAAGATTATTAATGCTTTCATGTGAAAATTATGATGTAAATAATTTACAGAAGTTGTTATCGTTAGATACTTTAAGTTCTGAGAAGTTTTTTCATATGTCCACTTATCATAACTGCGGATCAATCACATTGGAATCAATGGTATTTGACCGATCATTGCTCAGATTATTTCTTATCACCTAAATGGTGTTTTGCTAAAAAGGAAACTCGATTATTAAGTTTCAGCTCAATCCATCGGTCAATTATATTTTTTATTGATACGTGTCTCCATAATCACTCGACATTGGCAGAGTTGAACGTGTCTCCCCTGACACAGTACCGTGAAGCATAAGGAAAAATTATGATCTATATCTTGGAAAATAATATCTTGTCCCCAAGACATACTCAGATAGCCTCAATGGTAAAATAATTATACATACTTAAGTATACTATAAAGGAATAATATACTGCTGAATTACTTAATCAAAGATCAGTAAAGCTTATAGTCAAACCGCTATTGGCAGCAGATAGGCATAAATTAGATAACTTTAACGTTGTTGCTTCAATTAACGACTCTGTTAATGATCTGTGCTACTTAAAAGAAGTTAACGTTCAGAGTACAGATCACTTTACGGCTATTTTACGTCTGCTAATTAAGATGTCTGATTAAGGATGGCTAGCTGATTGCAAAGATTATGTCAATTAATCAAGATTCTTTTATGAACACTATTTGAAATGTTTTGAATTACGCATTTTCATGTATTTATATTGTTCTGATACAAGTGACGCAATAAATGATTTGTATTTGTACAATAATAGTAATTAAGTAGGTATTCAAAAAACCGATTGAGTTATACAAAGCAATTATTTAACTTTGGGCAGAAGTACGTTGTAGATACATTCTCTAGTTATTTGTAAATAATGAAACAGTTTTGATTAATTACAACACTCTAACCATGCTTAAAGTCTACATGATGTCTCACTTACACCACACAGAATCCTCGTCAATACTCGTATCAACAGATCACTGAAGAGTGACATCCCTAGCTTCTTACCTAAGATAGGCTTGTCCGTTCGTACTGGTAGTTTCAATGTCAACCGAGGTTAATGACTCAGAAAATGGTACCCATCTGTTCCGCACTGCTAGTATTTATATTCCTAGATCATGTCCGTGAAGCGTATGGGATGAATCTATAAAATGAGTGTACTATTTAGATTTTGTACCCGTTTGCTATACTCGTATACTTGATATTGGTCATGCTCTTTTGTTTCATTGCATAGTTCCGTGATAATGATTTCCGTATTTTGTCTGTTATTGTTATGTTTTGCAACTGTTTCATCGTTTCAAGATGTAGCAGTTCTTGTTCTTTTACGGCCAGTGTTTTCAAAAGGAACGAATCAAATCATAATGACAAACGTTACGAGAAAGTTGCCGTTTTGAAAATGTAAAATTAGAATGAAAGCCTTCAAACATTTTCTAGGCTCGTTAATAATGAGTCATTCATTACTGCACCACTTGACCCTTTCTTAGAACGGCAGTTAAACCGAGAAAACAAGGAGAAATTTGAGAAAACATTTGTCCAAGTACTAACCTCTTTCCAGAAACATTAAAACGGCTTAAAGTTTGCTCAGTGTGTAAGTCGTCTTAATGATGTTAAGTACATTACCTAACACACGTTTCTATTAAATCCGTTACCCAATAGTCAAACTCCAAGAAAGGTTCGTAATGCTTCTGTACTTTCTAAAGAATCCACCGGAACCAAAGGCGGATTCTAAGGCCAGATGCGCCTGCGCTGGGTGAGACCCGGCCGAGTGTGTGACTAACGTTAATGCGTGAATCCGTTACTCGACGCGTGCGCAATGCCCTTACCATATGTTGTACTAAAAGATGTTCTATCGTAGTTTCCTTATCAGGTAGCGGGTCTTGTCATAGATTGAAAAATGAGTGAAATGAATTTCTACTCAAGAACCATACTAATCTGCTTCTTTTAAATTATCTATCATAATTTATAAACTCAATAATTAGAGTTGGTTAATATGACCTCCTCCTTCTATTTTGATGCAGTGCAAATTAATAATATCCAATTGAATTCATTGTCTATTGTTCATGTACAACACATGTACCTTTTGAATGTATCACAAAAAAAGAAAAACAGTTGAGAATTGCAAAATATTACAAAGCTATAATCGTACATAACCTTTCCTATAAATTATGTTCGCTTAGAGAACAAAACAAAAATATTAAAGGATATGTTGAATAAACCTTCTATAAACATGGTATTGTTTTAAATCTTATCTGAAGTGCTGCAAAATCAACATGCAAATTAATTTTGAACATCCATTAATATTATTTAGTTACATCTGAGCAAACAGTAACACACCTGTACATTATCCTTCAATGAAGCATTGAATTGCAAGTGTATCATTAACTTGCTCAGACTGATTGTGACTCTAATAGTATTTCATAATTGTTTTAAAGGTGTTACATAATGACCCGATCACTTGATGCTTTATAGCGTTTATAACCACTTAAGTACTATTCCGTTAGGGTTAGTTTAGCTTGACATTGTGACGAGGAACATCGGTAACAGAGTGAGATGACATTTTATTCGGGTAATATGATTGTGAATTGGACAGTTCCAATCAAAAAACAAAGACTGTGTTTTTGGACACAGTGGGACATGATGTTTTGTTTCCATTTTTGCTCACTTTACAGTTTTATGTAGACATTATTGAAACACAATTATTCTGACATGGAAGATTTTTATTCCAATTTTAGCTGTGTCTTCATATAATTTTGCTTTTGCGTCAAGTGAATTTTGTCTCTTCTCCGAACATTTATCAGTAACATAAACGCAATTCAAAGATTTAACAAGTACTAATGGAATGTAGGTAACTTATTCATCCATATGAAATTCTTTGTCTTCTTAATTCCTTTTAGTAAAATTTTTACTTGTCTTAAAAGTTCCGTGTTTCTACTACGTGTCTCTTCTGTTTTACATTGTCTTCAAAATTGAAGCAATTTTATTTTATGACAGAAAACAAAGTCATAAACTGTTTGTAATGTTTTGAATCTTATGAGATGTAAACTCAGCACATTTACTCGTAAGTCCACACACGTAATTTATTTCTGCCTCAGCAAAAAACTTGCATAGCGGTACGTGGTCTCAGTGGGTAAATAGAGCAATGGAAACAATGCAGTGATGCGTCTACCGTCTTTACCCGCCATTCTATGGTTACTGTTAATCTCGCTGTTTGTGGGAAAACAGAGGGACAGTTATGTTGTTATTGCTTTTGGGTTAATTTTTGTTGTTTCTGTTGATTATTACCGAGAAACTTCTCAGCAGGTACATGTAACAACAGAAAAAGAGTTTTATAGCACGCTTCTGTAGCTACAGCTCCGTAATTATTTTCTGTGACTATAGGTTAAAAAGCTCGCACCTGATGGAAAGCGAAGATGAGGTCTAGGATTAGGTTTTACCTAGAAAATGCTTGTTTACTCTTGCCTTAAAGATATCAACATTGTAGTGGTCAGATGGAACAGACCTCTCGGCAAGAAGTTCCATTCCTTAGCCTGGCCACATTGTTAATGTGGAACTAATATATTTCTACTTTTAAAATTATAATATTATGTCATTATAGAAATCTAATTAATCACATTTAAATTCTCAACCGTAAAGCATTTGTTGCTGCATGTTCACTCGTGTTCCAGATAAAGTATATCAGACTACTTAAAGTTATACAATCGCGAGGTGGAACCCAACCCACGCCATCCAGTTAATTTTTACGAAACTAAACACGTAAAGTAAACGGTAGGCGTTACCGAACTATTACATCTTAGATGCACCTACTAATTATGAAATCCGATAGCTCAATAATATAATGTAGAACATTCATTACAAGATCTATGAATGACATCATCGTCATCTTCCTGCCCTACTCCCGGTTATCTGTCTGCGCAGTATGTTTTCTTCTTCCATACTTCCTTGTTCTCCATCCTCCTTTTCAGAAAAGATCTTATTTACATAACATATTATTTGAATGATTTTTCTTGACTTTCTGATAGCTATTCTCTTAGAAGATCAACGACACCTTACGAAATGTTTACTCAAAACGTATCATGACATTACCGACAAAAAATAATCACAGCTCTAGTTTTTACAACAGTTTAACGGCACAAATGGATCGTTTTAAGGCGGGTTAGATTAAGAAATTGCCAGTTTTCATGTATAAATAACAGTTAATTTGGTCATAATAACAGCTTTTCGGTCTGATAACCCGCCGGAGCAGTACCACCGACCGCGGTTACGTTTAGCACGACCACTATTAGACGGTTCGATCGTGCGTAAGTAGATAAAGCTACATATTCACTTGGTTAATAAGGTTTGTGAACCCTGGCAGATCAAGAACCTGTAACAGCTGGTGTTTGACGAGAATTCTTACATAAAGCTGGCGTCGCATGTATTAGCAACAAAGTCTTTGAGGAACTTAAAAATAGTTGGACCTGTGAATATCTTAAGTGTATATGCTTCTACCAATTAAATCATTCAGCTGTCACTCAGTGAGCATACAGGTTTTTAACTAATAAATAATTATTGGTTACGTCTGTTATCATAATATCTATTCATAGCAAAGCAATGTTTATACATAACTTTCAGTTTGGCTTTATAAACATCTGCAGCATTCTAACTTGCCTTACACCTAAGATAGAATAGGTAAACTTGATTGCAAACACACTATATTATGTATTCGGTGAAACTCAAGCCTAGGTATTTTAAGAACTAATGTACAAAGAAAGCGACCTGATTATGTCAACTCCATTTTAACAACAACAAGAAGTACCTATAAGAAAGTCATTTGTAGAAACTGCAAGTACTCGTAATTCCATGAGTACGTGACTTTAGCATTACGACTCGGGTTTGTTTACGTAACATTAGGGACGTTGCCACTTAATATTCACGATTCATGACCAAAAAGTGCAGAATGCGTTCGGCCTGCTTTCGCGAGACCACCGCACGCGATGTATGCGCCAGCACGAAGAGTGCTGTCGGATCAAAACTGAGATACAGGAAAGTAGAACTATTTGCGTCTAATTACTGGAGTTTATCATACATACTGCAAGCAAGATTGGTTACCTGATTAGTGTTTTATTTAGTCATTTCATTTTTTTGTTGTATGTTCAGGCATTAAAAAGAAACGGTTCTCAATTTTCATCATGTTTTTATTTAAATGGTACCCTGACTTCAATGTCTTCTGCTTCCTGTGAACTATTTAGATTATTTGCAATCGTTGAGTTTGATTATTTTGTGATCGTTTAAATTTGATTATGTAAGAAAAAAACAAGTGAAGAAAACCTACTTACTCGTAGTGCTAGAACCTAAATATATACCTACTTTTTATCGATGAAAGTTTATCTCGATGAAAATAGTAGGAGGTACCTTAGTAATTTACTGTTCCTGTACTATACTCATTGGTTATAATCGGGCATATTCCGACGTCTGGTACCACATACACATGACCCTTACAGGGTTCATATTGCGCACTATATTATATTTAAGACCTGTATGTGTCCCAATATGAAGCAATAAAATTTATGCTTATGACCATTTGAAAAACAGTCGAATTTCCAAATCTCAGAGTCGTGACCGAAGTAACTAGCATTCATGAATGAAAGCAAATGAACTAGTTTGTACAATCGGTTTGCATGTGGGCAGGCTGCGCGTCCGGGCGGATGCTGCGCCCTACGCCTTTGTGCTCCGCCGCGCCTGATGGTAATCTCTTTGTTATGTCACGCTGCGTAGGGCTGGTGCTAGCGTTCAACTCCGGATCGTGAATTTGTGGGGCCCTGGGCTGAAACTACTTCATCATCATCATCAGCAACCCACACTCGTCCACTGCCTTTGTGCTCCGCCGCGCCTGATGGTAATCTCTTTGTTATGTCACGCTGCGTAGGGCTGGTGCTAGCGTCCAGCTCAGGGCTCGATGAATTTGTGGGGCCCTGGGCTGAAACTACTTCATCATCATCATCAGCAACCCACACTCGTTCTCTGCCTTTGTGCTCCGCCGCGCCTGATGGTAATCGCCGATCTTTGTTATGTCACGCTGCGTAGGGCTGGTGCTAGCGTTCAGCTCAGGGCCGGATCAATTTGTGGGGCTCTGGGCTGAAACTACTACTTCATCATCATCAACAACCCACACTCGTCCACTGCCTTTGTGCTCCGCCGCGCCTGATGGTAATCTCTGTTATGTCACGCTGCGTAGGGCTGGTGCTAGCGTTCAACTCAGGGCTCGTGAATTTGTGGGGCCCTGGCTGAAACTACTACTTCATCATCATCGTCATCAGCAACCCACACTCGTCCACTGCCTTTGTGCTCCACCGCGCCTGATGGTAATCTCTGTTATGTCACGCTGCGTAGGGCTGGTGCTAGCGTTCAACTCCGGATCGTGAATTTGTGGGGCCCTGGGCTGAAACTACTACTTCATCATCATCATCAGCAACCCACACTCGTTCTCTGCCTTTGTGCTCCGCCGCGCCTGATGGTAGTCGCCGATCTTTGTTATGTCACGCTGCGTAGGGCTGGTGCTAGCGTTCCATCAACAACCCACACTCGTCCACTGCCTTTGTGCTCCACCGCGCCTGATGGTAATCTCTTTGTTATGTCACGCTGCGTAGGGCTGGTGCTAGCGTCCAGCTCAGGGCTCGTGAATTTGTGGGGCCCTGGGCTGAAACTACTACTTCATCATCATCATCAGCAACCCACACTCGTCCACTGCCTTTGTGCTCCGCCGCGCCTGATGGTAATCTCTTTGTTATGTCACGCTGCGTAGGGCTGGTGCTAGCGTTCAACTCCGGATCGTGAATTTGTGGGGCCCTGGGCTGAAACTACTACTTCATCATCATCAACAACCCACACTCGTCCACTGCCTTTGTGCTCCGCCGCGCCTGATGGTAATCTCTTTGTTATGTCACGCTGCGTAGGGCTGGTGCTAGCGTTCAACTCAGGGCTCGAGAATTTGTGGGGCCCTAGGCTGAAACTACTTCATCATCATCATCAGCAACCCACACTCGTCCACTGCCTTTGTGCTCCGCCGCGCCTGATGGTAATCGCCGTTCTTTGTTATGTCACGCTGCGTAGGGCTGGTGCTAGCGTTCAGCTCAGGGCCGGATCAATTTGTGGGGCCCTGGGCTAAAACTACTTCATCATCATCGGCAACCCACATTCGTCCACTGCTGGACATAGATCTCCCCTAATGCACGCCACCGCTCCCGATTTTCGGCCTCTCTCTTCTAGCCCACACCAGCCAGCCTTCGAATGTCATCATCCCATCTTGTCGCAGGGCGTCCAACACTACGCTTACTTTACTTTGGCGTCGCTTTCCTTTACTTTTAAAATATGTATTACACACTTTTATGTAAAGCCATAAAAGATTATCAACATTGGGCGATAACATGGTAACCCTATGATTAGTGCCTACGTTTATTTTGTAATATTGTGATAAATGTTGAACGTCTATTTTAGTTATTCAATTTTGTCTCTAGGGCAACAGTAATTAGTTGTGCAAGTTTAAAAATAGACTCTATTTATGTAATGATATAGTAAGTGGATGGACTTGATTTGTTATAATTATGTACAAATATTAATAGAAACATTCATAAACAAGTCAGCACATAATTTTTAGGTAGTTTTGAATAATTTATGAGAATCGATAATGGTTGGGAGTGCCTGCGACCGACTGTCTAGTTTCGACTAATAAATGAACCATGACTCACTAACTGGGTCGAAATGAGTGGTGGGCATATGAGCACGGGCATTATTAAACAAATAACAGTATGGAATTTTTATACGAAGTGCGAAGTATACTCAAGCTTTCATTGATCACCGGATTAGCAAAGGGCTGATTCAAGTTTTATGTTTTTTTTGGAATGACCAAAGTTAGCTACCTATTAAATTAAGACTTCCAGTCTCTTTATCCCGAAAGTAAAAAATAACTTTTATCTTTGTCTTGGAAAGATTTAGGGTTACATTTTCCCTATTTTTGCATTCAAATATAATGTGTCAAGAAAGTCGTGAAAATAAATGATAGGGCCACTGTCGCTTACATCTTAGAAAATGATAGCACCATTGATTTAATTAAACATGGTGAACTCGTTAGTTCCTCAAACATCCGTATATCTCGGCTTTTTGATGTATTATAGTGGTATACCATATACCAGTAGGTAACTCTCACAAATTAGATTTTTGAAATGCGTGGGCTTAACTTGGGGCTGACTTAACGCTTGGCGTAGCACCCGCTACCTAATTTTTCTTTACTGATCTCCTCTTTACACTGTGTAGCAGCGGTGCTCACACGCCCAGCAAACACGGGTGTTCCAATGTTTATCAAGTTGTAGTGGTCCGACCCGCCCGCGCCCGCGGTTTCACTCGCCCTGTCACTTTCTTCATTTCTAACCTTTTTGTGCCACTATCTCGTGTGGCTTACATTACGAGTGCCTCAGGAATCTTAGGGAAACTTGATGCCGGCTTCAATGATTTAATGACTATCAACATTGTTGAGAATGCTTTTTGTGTTCAATACTGTGGTCTTTAGATAACACGACTAAACAAACAGTAATCTAATGCATATGTATATAGGTAGATGATGGGAACAAAATCTTAATTCTTACTTGTTAAGTACTTGTTCTTACTTGTTGTTGTTGGTATGTTTAAAGAGTAGAATCTAATTATTGTAATACTAGTGGTCCACCTTCACTTCGTTTCGGGACATTAGTTCCACTCTGTGACCAATAGATGGCGCTGGAAATAGATTGCTAGTGTTCCGATTATTCGGTTTGTATTATAAGACTTGTCGATGTCTATCAATTTATAGTTTAAAAGACAATAATATTACGATTTTATTTTCGAACAAAATTATTAAATGGATGTAAATCATGTAACTGTTTATGGATCCATCATCTAGAATAGAAAAACATACTTTTACAACATAACTTTTTTTTTAATTAACGTTTGTGCGCTTTGGCTAGACTGTAAGCATACATGTAAGCTGAATTCAATAAATAAAATAAATAAACAACGGAGTCAGGTCAATGTATAAGATGTTGTGTGAATTTATTTCTTTATCTAACTCATTATATAGAAACTTCCCATTTGCCGTCCTACTAGTGAATACATGGTGTTAGTTTAATGATATTAGTCATTACCTTCACTTTCGGCGTCTATAAAAAGTAAATTCATCATCGCTAATGCTGGGAACATTTTTTATCAGTCCAATCTACTTACCTTAATGTAAGGCAATATGCTGAACACTTCCTCTCTCGTATGGTAATCTTACGAACAGGTACCGATAACTAGTGTTGTGCTTCAAAAGCGATATTCTAAGTTTCAAAATTTAATCGAGCATTAGCAAAGTCTTTGGCATTAGCATTTAGCACGTAACAGCGCTAAAGAGCGCAATATACTGCACTGGATGATGAGATTAGCGGGATTTATGTTAGATAGATAGATAACCCGTTTATTCATAATACTAGTGGCCCACCTTCACTTCGTTTCGGGACATTAGTTCCACTCTGTGACCAATAGATGGCGCTGGAAATAGATTGCTAGTGTTCCGATTATTCGGTTTGTATTATAAGACTTGTCGATGTCTGTCAATTTATCTGTTTATAAATAGTTTAAAAGACAATAATATTACGATTTTATTTTCGAACAAAATGATTAAATGGATGTAAATCATGTAACTGTTTATGGATGCATCATCTAGAATAGAAAAACATACTTTTACAACATAACTTTTTTTTAATTAACGTTTGTGCGCTTTGGCTAGACTGTAAGCATACCTGTAAGCTGAATTCAATAAATAAAATAAATAAACAACTAAGTGCTTAAGCTACTTATTCCGGAGTCAGGTCAATGTATAAGATGTTGTGTGAATTTATTTCTTTATCTAACTCATTATATAGAAACTTCCCATTTGCCGTCCCACTAGTGAATACATGGTGTTAGTTTAATGATATTAGTCATTACCTTCACTTTCGGCGTCTATAAAAAGTAAATTCATCATCGCTAATGCTGGGAACATTTTTTATCAGTCCAATCTACTTACCTTAATGTAAGGCAATATGCTGAACACTTCCTCTCTCGTATGGTAATCTTACGAACAGGTACCGATAACTAGTGTTGTGCTTCAAAAGCGATATTCTAAGTTTCAAAATTTAATCGAGCATTAGCAAAGTCTTTGGCATTAGCATTTAGCACGTAACAGCGCTAAAGCGCGCAATTTGCCGCACAGGCTAATGAGATCAGCGGGATTTATGTTAGATAGATAGATAACACGTTTAAGAGCTATGTTAGATAGATAGATAACCCGTTTAAGAGCTATGTTAGATAGATAGATAACACGTTTAAGAGCTATGTTAGATAGATAGATAACACGTTTAAGAGCTATGTTAGATAGATAGATAACACGTTTAAGAGCTATGTTAGATAGATAGATAACACGTTTAAGAGCTATGTTAGATAGATAGATAACACGTTTAAGAGCTATGTTAGATAGATAGATAACACGTTTAAGAGCTATGTTAGATAGATAGATAACACGTTTAAGAGCTATGTTAGATAGATAGATAACACGTTTAAGAGCTATGTTAGATAGATAGATAACACGTTTAAGAGCTATGTTAGATAGATAGATAACACGTTTAAGAGCTATGTTAGATAGATAGATAACACGTTTAAGAGCTATGTTAGATAGATAGATAACACGTTTAAGAGCTATGTTAGATAGATAGATAACACGTTTAAGAGCTATGTTAGATAGATAGATAACACGTTTAAGAGCTATGTTAGATAGATAGATAACACGTTTAAGAGCTATGTTAGATAGATAGATAACACGTTTAAGAGCTATGTTAGATAGATAGATAACCCGTTTATTCATACGTTTAATCATGGTCATGCTGGGATATATTTCGCTTTGTCTGTGTTTTTGTGCATAAGTACATTACCGTGTTCGAGCCACACGTAGAAATGACTGGGCAGGCTCGACCAGTGTGATAGCACGGTCCTATAGAAGACAACTCTTGCGCTGTGATTCGCCGACTGAGTCAGGGTGTCAGAGGTCCAATTGGGGGAAAGGGGGCTATAAATTGGCCAGCGCACTTGTGACTTACAGTGTTGCGGCTGTCTACGTCTGTAAATATTTTTTTTAAAATTTCGCGTTGCATCATACAATTACTTGATTTAAAAGGGACTAAACGCAAAATTAGACAACTATAGCTTCCGATAGACAGAAATGGAGGAGACTGGAGGAGGCCTTTTTATTATTAGTACTTCTTAGTGAGTTGCTTACTCGTTTCGTTTCGAACGCGTCTCATCAACGGGCCGTGTGACTCTAGACTCTACCGCTTGTGACCACGGCTGTTGTAACGATTGGAACGTCAAGCAGTAAGTACTATAATGTACTTCAATATTTAATCATCTTCGCGTTTAGTCCCGTTCATATAAAGTATTACTTATCTACATCTACCACCCATAACATAAAAATAGACTTTTTACGCCTGTCTCTACTTCCCGAGGGCGTTGTCATGTGCAGGAAATTACTAAACTTGTATGTCCCCTCGTTAACGCGTACTGCCTGTTTGAGTTATGGGCTACATTAAAACCTATAAGGTAAGATTGTAATAAGATTTATCTATGAAATGTAAGCTGTTCATTTTCATAATTGCCGATATTGTTGAGTGTAACGAGTTAACATGTAAAAACTGGTCTAAGCTTGTTTCAATGCAGAAATTATTGATTGACTAACTATGGGAAATTGTGATGTGGTCTTGTTCAATCAATATGTCATTAATAACTTATAAAACTGACTGCCTCGATGGCGCATTGGCTAGAAAGTCGCATTTTAAAGCGACGGCTGCGTTTGGGGTCCCGGGGTGCGATTCTTCCGGCCGCATTGGCAACCAAGTTTGACAACCGGTTGCCAAAGACGATAGATTTTTCTTTTTTCGCTACCGGGTCAGGCCAAAAATTTCTACCTGAGTTGTTCTTATAAGAATCAGTGTCAGCCCAAAGTCTAGAAGTTAGCGGTTTTGTACCCCTTGTACTAATGCGCCCGGTCTCTCTTCGGTCGTGTCACACTGGGCTCCAATACATATAATTAAGAGGGTAAGGGAACAGAGAGTGCACCTGTGTTTGTGCAGACACTTCGGAGGCCGGGGAATGCTTAGACAATGATCCAGAATCTGGTCACTGCCATCCGACATTCACTCATTTCAAATACGGTAGACGGACCGCCCCGCCCCTTCGTGTTCCGTTTACGTACCTACATGTTGTAAAAAATGCAATTGGCGCCATTGATTTACCACTGCAATATAATGCGTCCGATGGAAAGCTCACCTCTAAGCGATTGTATACAGCGTGTTCTGATCCTCGCCTTGTAGGAACCCGCCGGGCCTTATCAGAGTGATAGCGATAGTGAACACTTTCGCCAACTGCTGTTACTCTTAAAACGGCAGATTGGTTTCTAACTTGTTACGGAATAAGTTTTCTGACGTCATAAGTTACTACGCTCTTCGCATTTTGATCTATCCGTTAGAGCCGTAAAGTCCTTGAGTGGAGACCGCGACTCGGTAAGCGTAGTGTTGACGCCCTGCGACAAGATGGGATGATGACATTCGAAGGCTGGCTGGAGTGGGCTGGATGAGTGGCCGAAAATCGGGAGCAGTGCGTGCATTAGGAGAGACCTATGTCCAGCAGTGGACGAGTGTGAGTTGCTGATGATGATGATCTGTAAAGTATTAAAAGTAAAATCTAAATTTCATTGCGCTAAACCACAGTACGCCCGATGTGTATTTGCCACCTTAGTGGTATTAAAAAAATACTACCTAGTCAAATATTGGGACCAAAGGTCGAGAAATCTGTATGAACTAAATTGATTACTTATATTGTTAGTATTTGCATTGTCACCTAGTGATGCAACACTACAAATAAAAGTCATTGCGTACGATTTTGATTGGTAAATGTACATTATTATTATCAATTGAACTGTTATATTGTTGCCGATTCGAAAGCCTGCCGATCGTTAAATGACATATAATTTTGCGTAATTTTAATTAACATTTAACTTTCAACAAAATTAGGTTATCAGTAAAGTTTTACAGATTTTGGTTGTTTAAAAAAAAGTTGCGGCAGTCCAAAGGGGCTTTCTCTGCTCTTTGCCTGTATTAAAAATCATTGTTAACTAGTAGCTTACTTCAAATCATCTCTGAAATGCATTTCACAAGACATCAACATGACAATCACGCATATATGAATATTCTACGCACTAAGTTGCAATACGCGGAAAACGTTAAAGATACACAATGCAATTACAGACGATTAACGGAAACAAGTTTTCATTTGTGCATCCTCGCATGCGGTTTGTAAAGTATGCGCGATGCGCCGAATAAAGAAAAATCTAATTAGCCGGGCCGATTGCGCACGAGGGTATGTGGCACAATTAGGCCGGACAAGCGAACCGTGGAGTCGAGTGTAATTGCCGCACGCCATTTTGACAATTTGGTCAAAAATTCAAGATGGCGCGCGGTTTGGTACTAGGAGAGTTAAAAATCCTAGAGTAACATTTTGCGTGTCCGCCGGCGCTCAAACCACTACGCTAAACGGGTCGTCAAAAATATATGAAGTCAGTTTTAATTTTTTTTGTAAATCAATAAAAACTACTGAAACACTTCGTACGATATAGTTTGCAATAAGTCACTACACTCTTAAAAGCATCGTTATTTGGTTAGTTAACTATGAGTTATGAAGGTAGGGCTGTATTTCAAAACGCGTGTTAAAGAGCAGTAGGTTTGTTTTATACTTATTACTGACTATTTCGTAATGTAAGCCAGACGAGGTGTTTTTCTCCTTACGAAAGTTGTTTAAATTATTTAATTTTTTGTTGCAGGTAGGAATTTTTCGTAAAAATGCATTGCGACGCCGCTGACCAGATAACTTAAGGTAATTTAGATTTTTATAACACATTTTTAGGTTTAATTTAAAAGTTTATAATACTTAAGATTTATAAATAGATAAGAGTAAATACCTACTTACTTATTATACCTAAAATAATGACTTACTTTTGTCGATAATGTTTTTGTAGATTAATATTCGATATTTATTTTAATCGAAACAACTATAGATATGCTTACCTCAAAGATCACGCTTTTGTGTAAAAATCTAGGTTTATTGTAAAAAAGGGTCTTCTATTCCGCGGTACAATATTTGTTCTACGGAGGTGTTGTATGTACATACCTACCATTTTTATGAAGGCTAGATTCCTACGCACGCTTTGAGTATTAAATCTAATAACTAGAAACTCTTAATGATTAGCATCACTGTCAAGTCAATGAATAGAAGTTCTTTAAAAACGAGAACAACTTTAACGCTCCATTAAGGCTGGTATAATGATGACTAGTCACTGGCAGTTTGACAAAATAATCGTTGCCGTTGCTATAAGTAAGTATTTGTTCCGCTCGTAGTGATGCAACTTGAGCATGATTTCATATTTGCCGACTCGATTTATTTTAGAATCTACTAGGAAATAGAGTCTTTAGTTTGCATGAAATCTCGAGTTACATGCACACAGACATACTGCAAGATTATTCACTACAAGTATATATAATATATTTTTTTATAATACATATAGGAAGACAAACGAGCAAACGGGTCACCTGATGGTAAGTGAACACCGCCCTCCATGAACATCAGCTACACCAGAAGGAGTGCAGATGCCTTGCCGGCCTTTTAGGAAGGTACTTATAGGCTCGTTTCTTGAAGATTTGAATGTGGTACCGGTTCGGTATATTCGAAATTCCGAAGTTTACTGGCGACTTAAGTTTCGGCGGTGTTTTGTTTTTTATAATATTCATACCTATATCGCCTCTTTGTGTCTCTTCAATATAATGAAAAGAGAAAAATGATTCTCTTTTCATTCGAATATGTTTTTCCGAATAAAACTTGAATCACTCGAGTTCTCGAGTAGAGTTGTCTGGAGTCGCATCACTAGCTAATAAGCCAATTGTAAAGTGCGTTTGCACATGACACTTGCTTTTTATAACTAATTGGTTCCCTATGTCTTTTCTTTTTATTTCTTCTGGAACTCATTAGAGGCGGAAGGTTATACAATACACTTTAAGATTTATCTCTTGATGATTGTTAATTGTTTCCGGTAGTAAGTAAGTTTATCATGGGAAATAATTTTTTTTTGGGGTTGTACAACAAAGTACAATTATAAAATTGACTGGCCGGGTAACGCATTTGGTAGTAACCCTGCCCCATACCACAGAATACTTAATAGTACTACCCATACGCCAAAGGTTGTGGGTTCGATCCCTACTTTATCAAACGAATGTGTCAAGGGTAGGGAATCCCTACCCTTGACAAACATTCGTTTGATAAACAGTTGTTTGTTCGGTGTCTGGGAGTAATATAGTTATGTATATTTGTGATACTCTGCTGTCTGATATCCGTAGCACAAGTGCTTAAGGTAGGTACTACTTAGTACAGAGTCGGGTCAATGTATGAGATATTAAAAAATTGATTGACGAAAAATAGAATAGATTGTCTGGTAGAAATCACTACAAGTGATATTTCGCCTTGTTGTACCTACTGTCTTTGTTGTTATGAGCATGATGTTTGTTTTTGTGCCTTAAAATATATAAAATATATCTTTACTAGCGGCCGCCCGCGACTTCGTACGCGTGGAGTTAATTATTGACACTTACCGTCATATTTTGGACAATCCACACAATATATTTTTATAAATTGTAGCCTATGTGTTATTCTGATGTATAAGCTATATTGTGGTAAAGTTTCATTCAAATCCATTCAGTAGTTTTTACGTGAAAGAGTAACAAACATCCATACATCCTTACAAACTTTCGCCTTTATAATAGTAGTAGGATCTATACGAGTACATTACGAGGTACATTTTATTACAGCAAAATAAAAATATTTTATTACCTTAATAAAGTTTACAGTCATGTTTACATTAAATGACTTGCTTCATACATAACTGAATACAATCTGTAAGTACAACTTTGACCCTGGAAACTACAATTTAAACACTTAGTTAATTATATTACTTAAATCATTACTTTGGTACATTATGTTATTGGTGTCAAGGACGGGCGGCTCACCACAGTTGACTGTCACGCTAGTTTTGAATTTCACATTTTAATATGTTTTTGCCGTATTTTTTTGGGTTTGGCACTCGTTATTGCTATGTCCATGATGCTTGACAATTATTACTCATCATAATATACATATGCATGAATATCACTGTAAATTTAAAAACTACTACCCGACTTCAAAACGTCCATCACCTGCTTACTATTTTTAGTTTTGCCGTGGAAAAGACATTGTGATAAACACGAAGTATCTAGTAATTGAGGTAACAAGCTGTAGATAAATAATGAAAACAAGTGAAGTCTAGGTATCACAGAGAAAGAAACTTGATTTTATTTAGAAACTAATAAGTAGGAATTTCGGAATTCTCCCAATAATAGATAAGATAGGTAGTATTCTTCAATACACGAGAAAACGACGCAGAAATTACGTGTGATAATATCTTATTTAATAGATACAGTAAAAGATGTGCAAATAGAAAATTAGACAATCATACTAAACCTATAGAAGATGAACATACTTATTAAGCTGTAACTAAGGATAAACAAACCGAAGATGACGAACACAAAGACGGTCTTGACCTGTATCCTGGCGGCGGTATTCGCATTGTGTCTCACCTTACATAAAACCCACGTGGATCCTGATTTACATTCGCGAT
The DNA here is from genome assembly GCA_014851415.1 of Cnaphalocrocis medinalis. Taxonomy (NCBI): domain Eukaryota; kingdom Metazoa; phylum Arthropoda; class Insecta; order Lepidoptera; family Crambidae; genus Cnaphalocrocis; species Cnaphalocrocis medinalis. The sequence continues at coordinate 2,644,711 of CM026284.1, forward strand.
CATTAAGATTTGTGTTGCACGTCTCATCTATTTCTAAATAGGTCGCTGGAACAATCAATCGATTTTTTGTGCGTCTGGGATACGGTTTATGTTACTTTGAGGTAAGATTATGCAAAAATATACTGGTTTTAATGTCTAAAATACCATTTTTTTCCAACTTACCATCAGATTTTGTCAAAGATTATCATCAGTGTGCGTTTTATTTGTATCGTCTCTATCGTGAATTATTTTTTATTACTATTAGATTGGATAATGGATGAAATTTATGGCTTAACATTAGCTGCACATAATGTAATTTCTCACATCACAATTCTATTGTAAATATTTTTAGTATCAGAGCTATCTATATATTTTTAGTATAAAGAGTTTTAGCCAATAACTGTTGAATATCGTGTTTCACATTAAATAAACAATGTACTTAACATACGATTTAAACATTTGAACTTTCGCATTTAAGCTTAAGTAGGATAGTAGGAATCTAGCATAGATCACGATTGTCATTATAACACATACCGACGTCCTTTTGTGTCAGGGAATTAGCATAGGCAGATCACCAGTGACTCACATTTAATTAAGATTCGCCATGTTTTTTTGTCTGCTTCAACGGTCTCATAAAAACGTCAGATTTATATTATCAACTCATCAAATTCTATTCATGATCAGGGTGAGGTATAATAGGTATCTGTATTTGGCTGCCACCTTGTATGGAAACTGGGAATTTGTTTTGTGTCTATAATAAATATAGCACATCGGTTTCTGTGCCGGCAGGGCTCAGTTGGTTTATTATGGCGGCCAATAAACGCGTGGGTGGAACCAGCCCAGACGTTTTGACATTATCAAACGAAGCACGTGTGAAAATTGTTTACGTGATACTATTGTAAACTTTCATTTTAAATATTTTATTGTTATTTTTTACGGTCTTTTTAGTAGCGCTTGCTTGAATGCTTCTTCAAATAAAAATAGCTTCGAAGAATACATAAACAGCAGATAAACTACTATCTTTGGTAATAATCTTAAAAAAATTGTTTGCTTCGTCATTTGCCTTTCATCACATGTTGTGATGTGGCATTAAGAATTAAGGTGTTCAGATAAAATTAAAACTTTGAGAAGTTATTCTACTTTTAACATAAAATATGCCATTTTAAATTTGAATAGACTAATTTTAAACGACAGGTAAGTGTAAGTAATACCATTAGTACATCCCGTTAGTCTAAGGCCATTCAAAAGATCTCCTAGGCAAATAAGCCTACATGGGTGATAATGTTTAGATCTCAGTCACGCAGTAGATAATGCCTAACTTGGGAGCTAGTCTACGTACCATTAAGATGGGAGTTAAGCCGAATTAGCATGGTGTTGTATGGCGTCTCGGCGATGCAATCACGGCGGTCGCCGTAGGCGTGTGCCTGCTCGATGCCGTTGACTGATAACGACGGGCTTACTCAGGGAGGAAGTTTTGGACACGCCTTATTCTTTGCTTCATTCATTGCAGTATTCGTTGATTACTTTGTAGTTAAGTGTTTTACTGTTACGGTGGCGCAGTGGGTAGTGAGTCGCACTTTAAAACAACGGCTGCGCTTGGGCGCTTTAGAGTTCGATCTTTGGGTCGGGCCAAAAATTGTACTTGAATTTTTCTGTTCAGAATTTCTCAATGTCAGTCTAAACTCTAGGAGTTGGCTGACTTATACCCCCGTGCCTTAAAGCTGTTGGTCCTGCGCCCATCTCTCTTCGGTCGTGTCAAACCGTGTCTCATTGAAATACGAGGGTAAAGAAATAGAGAGTGCACTTATGTGTGAGCACACACTTGAGCTCTAAATATCCTGCAAAAAAAAGTATGTTCAGTAAATTTAGAAAAAAACACAAAATGCATGATCAAGATTATTTATAACTTATTAATAAAATAAATAATACAATCTGTATTTTCAGTTCATAAACGTTTGAGATTTGATGAGAATCAAAAGTCGTGATGCACAAAGTAGGAAACTTTCCGAATGACATCGTGCCATAAATTGAGATTTGCAGTCACGAACGTCGCGCAGCAAATAAAAGTAATATACTGGACAGGAGCCAGCCGGCTTATTCTGATACTGATGGAATATCAAAATAATAAGTATAAAACATAAAGTAATCCTCGACATCTTCTAAGATTGACTCATCTAAAGGGATTGGGCAGCACATGTCGAATTAATCTTCATTAACGAAACTATAAATCATAATTTATCTTTACTGTGTCTTTATTTGAATTAATTCACCAACATTACCAACAGGTACTTGTAACAATAGCTCGGCGCATCGTGAATAGCCTTCACGCGAGGTGACGTCTCCCATCATTCATATCAGCTCATTTCTCATCGCGGCTGAATATGGCCCTATTCAGAATTCCCCTGCATGCTCCGGCGATCACGACCGCATCTCTAACAATGGTGGATTCCACCAGACCTCGGAAACAAGCCTTGACCGACTATCGGCGGATCGGATGAAAAAGGTGTACCTCTCCGGCGGCGCTCAATTTTTTGTCATTACATTGCGCTGAGCTCAATTGCTTTTGCAATTGATTTTGATGAGCCTCTAATGAGGAAGGGTTCCCATCGCTTCGTTTGCTTGAGTGAGAAATTAGTTACACCCGTTTTTATGAGTTACTCGATATCTACAGTTCCCGTATCAGCGAATCTTATTTCTGATAGCTGCTTAGCGATGTGAAAGTAAAAGGTTTATTGCCACAACAAATTGCTCTGACTGAGTGATGAAGTAGTCATTATATGGTTTTTGCGTTATTAGTTGTAGTGAAAATGATACAATTTTATTACTTATTATAGCCGTAGGGACAAGTACATTGGTTTACCATTAACTCTCTTCTACAATCATGGTAAATAAGTAAGTATTTATAAACATCGGGATTGTTTTTTTTTCTGTACCTTATATAACCTATGCAAATTAACATCATTATTCACAAAATTAATCATAGGCACAAAATATTATTTACTTATGGATGGAAGAAACCTTCTTTCTAAATAATATCATAAGACTAATTATAATTTAAGTCGTGACATAAACATTCCAATATGTCTTAAATATGACACATAATAGCATTTACGGTCAATTGTAATTACTACGTGTCCCCTACCAGTTAATGGCTCCTGGCCATTCTCGAAGTAATTAAGCCGTCAATAGAATATTAATAAAACAATGCATGTGGGACATCGGCCGCTTTCCTCGTGGCCGGTTGAACACGACTCAGGCGCAATGCACACCATTTTTAGTCTTCTGGGACTTAGCTTTCGCTTGATTTCTCTATTAACATTGCTTAATTGAATTCAAGTAAGGATTTGTTCTGATACATCATTATTACTTTGATGGATGGGTTTCGTGCAATCTTCATTTTTTTGACGGTTAAGTAAATAAGCTACTGTTCTATAAAACATATTATTAGCAATTGCAAAACCAGAAGCTTTAATTACGCGTCGCATTTTGCATTTTAATAGTCAAGTAAATATAATGAACCCTTAAGCATGTAAGAGTAGAAGTTCTGTAATGTAGGCTTGCTTTTATTAAGGCAACTATTGGGCCGCTAAGTAGAATGTATATGGTTCCGAGCGAATTAGTCTTAGAATTTATGATATTTTGTACCTACGTTATATTTGCATTCAATATTATCAAGTACTTTATTTGATATTCAGAAATGATTTCTATAACGTCAGGTATGTCAAGCACATTTGCTCCAGTTAAATTCTATTCGATTTCACGGCCCAATGTAACAGTACTAAATAATTACACCGTTTGGCTTCGACTGGTGCTGGGTCAATACGTAGTTTTAATATTTAGTTTCGGCGACTTGTCTCACCCACAGCGCAACACGTGCATACATTTGCATGGCAATTAGTACAATTTATCCGTGCGCATAAGTGCACGGGACTTGTTTCTTAAGTCGATCACCTATGTATTTGGGTTATTGAGCTGAAGAGTGGGTATCGGTTTCGAAATTAATTTCATATTTTGGTGCAGCTACACACCTATATTTACTTTGAATTATTTTGTCACTTTGCACATTGTCATTATCGGGTCTATGTAAAAGTTGGTTATAATGCTATTCTGTTTTCAATATTACACAAACTGTTTATTAATCTTAAGATGGAAAAAATCTTCGTCATTATAACATACATTACCAATACCAATATATTTGACTCAAACCAATTTGATACAATATACAAAAATATGTTTAATTAAAAAATTAAAGTTGGTTTACTAGTAGGTAATTTTCTGCATCTTCATCTATACAATTTAAGAATAAAGAACATTTATTTGCTTAATACAATAATTTTACACATAACTAAGGTTAAATCGCAATAGCTTTCCTCTCCTAACGTAGCTCTGCCATTAACACATGCAGCACCCGTACTTGACGTCTACAAAGCAGTTGCTGCTGTCAACTACCGTGCAGGTAGCACCAACAATAACTCCCATTCATATCTCCGATTTACTGCCCACATCGCCAGCGTAACTGCAGGAGACAATAGAATGGCGTTTAAATTGCGTACATCTATGGTTTCAACTTCGTCGAGGTGCATGAATATAAAATGTGGCTGAGTCAACGGTGTGTCATCGGACTTAGCATGCTTTACGAACATGGTGGCATTTACTTCGAGCTTTGGTATATCATTAAGATCTTCAACGTGCTTGTCTGTGTCGGTGCCTAGTCATTGTTTCAGTTTGTGGTTTTTCTAGGCCTATATTTGCTTATCATATCTTATGGTTATCATTATATTATTTCAGGACCCCTATTTGAATGTTTGCCTTAAGTAGTATGATATACGTATGATTACAGATTTTTTCTTAATTCATTTTATATGGTAAAAAATAATCAAGCTTTTTGTGAATATTTTTGGCAGGTATGTGAATGTATTTGATATAAAATTGGCATTTAACTACAATTCAAATTTTGTAGAAGAAATTGTTTCACACGATTATAGTTATAATTTATGTAAGTTACTTAAAAGTTAGTAAGTAGTAGCTATGACTTGATTTCTATGGTGGAGGCCTTTGTCCTGCAGTGGGGTAGATATATACTGATATTACAAACTACTTAAAAAGTAATTATACAACGTTAAGTACCGATATTGTTCCTTTGATATTTAAATTTGTAAATTTTATTGTTACAGGTAAAAATGCAAGCCAGCAACTCATGATTGTTTTACGAAACATGCGTGCATGAAATACGTAAGTGATATAGTAAAATGTGCTTATCTGCTATACGTGAGTGAATTTAAAACATTATCGTCGAGAAATCATCTCGTATGCGCCGGAGTCGATCGGCTGCGACTGCGCGGTTCCGCTGTTCACTAGAGCGGGGATGATTGACTTTTATTGAACGTAAATAAGTTTTAATATTAAGTAGGAACATTAACATAGTCAAATGGCATGTCCATTGTTGTAAGGGCGATTGTGAGGAGAAACACGGGTTAGGAGTATTTTTTTGATTTTCTCAATATTGGTGCGATATTTATGCTTACTATTGTGTCTAAGCCCAAGTGTCCTTGTCTAGCACACTAAGTCATAAATGATAAAGTCAGTATTTCGCATCGATCCCTAAGAAATATCGTCACTATACCACCAACATCAGTAAGCATTTTCAGTGGCTAAGTCCTAAGCTGTAGAAGGTAAATGGCTATATATATATACCAAGAATGAAATTTACCAAATTAATGAATTCAAATCCCCTATGCTTGCAGTAAATGTTATGCTTAATGATAAATCTATTTAAGTCTCAAAATCAAAAGCGTCTTCTTAGTATAAACACCCTCAATCAAAAATTCCGATCTCGATCTGATGGATACCAATGGTTATTAAATCGCTATAAAAACTAACTGCGCCCGCGCCGTAACTTCGTCGTAAACCATGCGCGCACGCAACTGTTAAATGTCAATTGATATGTCCATATTAGTGAGATGACAAAATTGCCGCCGCCAGTTATGTCATTCGGCTAAGCGGTAATTTGCTCAATTTCACACTTGATTTACGTTGATTTATTTATAAGCATAGAAGATTTAATATGGTGATGCGACATTTGATTAATTAGTGTCTTCCGCAGTCGAGTGTCACAAATTAGTTGCTATTTTTTTACATAAATATAATAGGTATATTAGTTGGCTATTTACGTATATATTAAGAAACAGCGGTCAAAATATCATATTTTACATTTAAAAATCATAAGGAGGCAGGTAGTGCAAAAAGATTTTTGTGATCAGAAGAGAAGTATTTGTGATCATTAGGTTCACTGATCTTTACCAACACACATACATCTACATTTTTAAAAGGGTTTTCTTTTTCATATACCTACTTACACATTATTTTGTGAGCCACAGAAGTGAGTGACACAGGAAGTTTAAAAGCTATGGACCATTACTTTTACACCAAAAAACTATTAGACGAGGCGATTTCCTAATAAATTAAAGTAAATGTCACCAAGCTGTTTATGAAACAAACCACAGAATAGTCGCAATAACCTACTCGTAAGTCGCGACATTTTCATTTGTGCCAACTTTATGTCTTAACAATGTTAGGTGACGGCTTGAAGTCAAAACAGACTAAGTAATAACCTATGTTATTTGAGTTTAATACTCGTATGAGTTCGCTGAATAGGTAATTCAAAGATGTGTTTTAATTAATGGAACGAGTCGGGTTGCATGTTTTGATGCCGGATTCGTGAGTCCATCGAGGTTATGTGTTTATGCCGTGTTCTTTGTTAACTGTACAGGGTTACATGAAACCTAGTAGCTTATAATAAGCCGTCGAGTAACGAATGAGAATATACCTGTCGCATCAAAACAAAGGTGACACACAGCGCTTATGAAAAGGGGGGATACTCCGATTATTCGGTCGTAAGTTCGTAAAGTTAGCAACATTTTGGCATTGGATTCTACTTGTTGCATTAGACAAAAGTTCAAAGAAATTACAAGGTATATCTGTAACCATTTACATCCCTTTAACCACGTGTTCTACTAACCATTCTGAATAACATTATGGTTCAATGACTTATGGATATTCGCAAAAAAAACCTTTTATTACTTAGCTGAGTTAGCAGAAGTGACTTGGTCTGTGTAACAGAAAGTTGAAAGATAAATTCTTATCATTAGAAACATTTACAGTAAAACAAACTTCAGAAAGTAAATAAGTACTTTTATGGAAAACATCCGAACGCAATTTTATGGATTTCCGTATCGAGAAAATATTTTACTTCCATAATCGAGTATCACAAGTTTACGATCAACGAGCGGTAATCAGCACTTGCCCTATTTACTTGAAATTGTAACTTGATATTGAGGATCTGAAGTAAAGAGGATAAATTTATCAATTCTATTAACCATACTTACATTTAAAGCAAACTATTTCCCCAGTCGAATCAATTGAAAGTCTAGGCGCATACTGATAAATTCTAAGGCACATTGAATAACAATATAAACGAAAGTGTCCACCGGAAGCGTGGTGAAAATTGTGGACATACAGATAGACCAAATATATTACTACAGTGATAGATGAGCATGTGCAGCCAATTATGGCTCATCAATGTGTTTTATAAGGGTTGTTATACGTTGACGTAGAAATCGGGACCTAGAGACACTATTCTCGAAGTTACACGATTATGTATCTTGCTAAGATCTTTTTTCTATTTTGAGGTGCACTTAATAGTAGTAGTAACGAATTTTCAAAAAAAAAAATCCATCAAATCTCTTTATGCGGAGCGTTCGAACATAATACGATAGTTCGCTATAATTTGGTGGAATTAATTAACGTATAATTTATTAGTGTTGTGTCTTTAACTAATTCCTACTAACTTTCAGATAAAATCTCAACAAGTCAACTCTCGACGTTCAACTTGATTAACAAATTAATTAGTCTGATATTTAGGATATGCATATTTTAAACAAATTAGTATTCGAAATAATATAAAATTAGCTACGGTTTTATCAAACTGTTTCCTTATCTATAATCAAACCTGCATGTTTCTAGGCCAATGACCTCGTTGCAAAACAGCCGTAAAGTTATTCTCTTATCTTATAACTGTATTGTATTCACATTTAGCCTAGGCGACACGAACGGCCGACAAAAACCTGTGAGTTTATACGCATTTGTATGGAATGCTGAGTAGGGCCGTCAAAGAAAACGTAATTATGACTGTATGAATAGACAATGATACAACGTATCGTATCACGATATACGGAACTGTAAATTATGAGGTTTTTTGTATGAGGTTGCCAATGGGCGGGGATGAGAAAGAAAAATTGTACATACAGCGTCAGGTGGAATTACCCTTTTTGGACTTAAGACCGTGCATATGTATGTATGTAAGTATGTGTCGCTCTCTAAGTATAAAATGCAGTGCCCTTACATGGTATCACGTGATCAATGTTCTGACAGAAATTGTTTGTACCAACTGTATAACCATGTGACTAGCATAAATAAATAAATTAATATGTCAGAGACATCAGAAACATACATTATGTTCTAGCAGAGAAAACGAAAACAATATAAGTCTTGACAATTTTGTTATTATGTAGTACTATTAATTAATAATAAGTATTAAGATGACTTCACAATCAAAACAACTAAACATTTGACCGGACACCACATTAGAGAAAGTTAACAATCAGCTGTAAACTTGCCTTTTACTTCTCTAATCCATTAAAGACTAATGGCGAGAAAAGTAAAACCATAACTTCCAGGAAGTGTACTTTAATAGCCTTGCCTCTTAGAGTTCCCTTCTGATACCTTCGTCCAATCAAATTATATTACTTTTTGTTCATGTGAACATCTTCACAAAGACCCGGCAGCAACCTTCGCAGTCTTCGAAAAAATAAGTAAACATTACTCTCTATGGGAAAAACAATAAATACACAGTAACCATGAGTATCCAGTGAGCCATCGTGGCTCGCAATTATTCTGTGAGAAACGTACGGCGCGCGATTGTGATGCTAAACGCTTGGCGAATGTGTACTCGTTGTATAATTACGACAAATGAGAAAAAGTTTGAATTAAATGTTTCCGCATACTGTTCCAGCGGACTGGTATATGAAGAAATGTTTGCTGCAGCAACCACTTTGTGTCTTCGTTACTTTACTTGTAGATCTTCACAATTTTTTATTCATTATTTATCTATATAATTCTATCGTGTTTCTCCAAGTTGCATAGCAGTCGTTGTGTGGTTGAAGTATCCACGTTTATTTGTAAAATACACAGGAGCATGCTTGGATTAGAACCTACGATCACCCATCAAGAAGACGCAAGTTCTTATTTTATAATAATAGCCACGGATCTTTTTTATAGGTCCGTGATAATAGCTAATAGTTTCCATCGCTATAGAACGAGAAAATGCTGTCAGCATTTTGGGGAAATTGCCACAGGGGCCTACTATGTTTTAATTTCATATTGTTAGATTTTCAGTTATTGTTTTTCTTTGTCCAATGTAAACCACTGTAATTTACTGCTAATTATCACAAAAACATAAATGTGAGACGGGACTCAAACTGCATCGCATTTTGTAACTGATGCCGCCATATCAGGTCGGATACAGTATCAATATCAGCATAGCAAATGTCTGCAGGTGACGGTCACCATTTGCTTCGAAGGAGAAGTCATATTTCCTCGCCTCTTTGCATATCTCGGCCATAAAACACTTGGGACCAGCTATAAACTTGTGATTTAATATGCTCACTAGTTTATCTACTTGAATTTGTACAAGTATAAAGTGTGTGAACATAATGAGATGGTTAAACCACTCATATTATTAAAATTTTCAACAACTTTAAGTTTGTTCAATATTTCAGTGCATCAAATTTTAATGCTGAACACCAATTCGAACCACGTATGGATAATATTTATGATGGAAAAGAAGTTTTTTATAATTTTTCAATAATTGTTCATAATAGTAGCTGCGTTGAGTTGCTTAGTCTGTTAAGGAGACTGACAAAATTCTATAAAATTTTAGACTCCAATTTAAAGGCCCTGTGAGTGGAAAGAAATGGATGATAAGTAAGTGTTGATTTATCCATAAACCCTGGTTCGAGAGGCCAGAACTTAGCCTAGCACCTTGTATTGAACTCAGCCTCTAGACGTATTTATCAAACCGATGCACCCCGTATGTCGTAATAGGCTTCCTTGGAGGTGACCTCCCGTGAACTCCGGCAAATGAGCTCATTTCGGTGTACATACAAACAATAACAGTTTACAGTAATCGACATCAATCAGTGCGGTTAGGGCGACCACAGGTTATGGAGAGTGGTAATTCAATTTTGTTATACAGTTATTGCGAAGTGCTAACGCAGCGGCCATTATTTGTGTTAATTTGTTGCAGTGTTAGGAGAGGAAAAGTAGGTAATAGATAAAAATAAGGTCATCTAATGATACGTGATAATTGCCGCCTATGGATATCCTATATTATGATATACAGGGTGTATCTGTCGACATTTACATCCCATTAATTATGTCTTCTACCAATCATTCTGGAGTAACGTTACTTTGTTTTATGACTATTGGAAATTCATCAAAAAAATATTCGTTTGAAAAGATTCCACTTCCGCAAACATAAGTATAATAGGGGTAGAATTTGAAAGATAACGAGTCTTAGTATCTTGATCCAAACGAACGCGCCATCTTTTGCCTTCAATGTTCCCAAACACAGTCACTTTTTCCAGATGCTCTTAGTTAACAATAACTTATACGATACGACTTATAAAATTAGTGATACATCGGACTGTCCTGCATCACCCAGTTCTTGTAGTGACCCGGTGATCGATCGCGATGCGTCGCCGACCGGCCGCGTCGAGTTGCGCAAGAGTGCAGTAACTCAGGTGAGCGGCCGAGGTGAATGACAGTGGTTTGGTGTTGCTAGCACACTAAGTACATTAGCCCCCTAATATTTTGAAACTGAAATATATTTTGTAACCAGTAAGATAAAATAAGCCTAGGTACTGAAACACAGATACTCGTATTTAAAAAAAATTACAATATAATATAAATTCGCCAAACTATCAGACAAATATTTATAGTTTTTAAAGCAACGGCTGCTCTTGAGGTCCCGGTTCGATCTCCAAAATTTGTACCTGAGTTGTGTCAGCCCAAAGTCTGGAAGATAGCGCTTTTGAACCCCGGGCTTTTCGTAAAGTACGATGAGCTCTTCGGTCGCGTCATACTGGTGTTCCATCGAAATATAAATAGACTGTCCATGTGTGCAAATAGAACACATATGTCTGCGCATTTACTAGTACCCGAATAAGCCTATTATTATGATAATGTACACCTACCCGTGATTTAGCCAAATCTCGGGTAGGTGTACATTATCATTATTTATTAAGTTTTTTTTTTATGTTATAGGAAGGCAAACGAGCAAGCGGGTCACCTGATGGTAAGTGATCACCGCCGCCCATGGACATCAGCTACACCAGAAGGAGTGCGGATGCGTTGCCGGCCTTTTAGGAAGGTTTAGGCTCGTTTCTTGAAGATTTACTCTACCAACATAATAAAACAAATTATTATTGTACCGGCCGATTTATTTACGATCTAGCACGTTTCAAAATTTCCAGCAGTAGTTTTTTAAGTCAGTTCTTAAGCTCGTTGTCAATAAATAGATTTTTCATTTTCATTTTTTCATTTTCATTCGTGACATTAATTGGGCAACACTGGCTGGACCGCGCAACCTGACACTCGGATGATACAATGTTTGTACGGGGGTGTAATGTGGTGTAACACCGCAACAAGACATCGATACTGTTAGCCTAAAGTCTACATCTTATTTACAGAACTAGTTTGGTCATTGAACTCGATAGCGTTTATTTAGTTTTGGTAGGTACTAGAATAGTGTATTAAAACTAGGTACGATGCAATAATCGTGCAATCAAACAGGTTCTCCAAAGCAGATGTGTTCATTTCAACAATAAGTGCCATGGGTGGTTTGAAAAATAAACGACGAAAGTAGAACTTAAAAATGACCCTGATATGGGTAATTTTTATTTAGAGTTCTACCTTTCGTGGCAGATCTTAAATCTAATATTCCTCCATAATTGACATTAGAATTAAAGCTTTTCCCGTAAATAATACACAATTTTGAGGACTGCCATGAAAGTGTTAGATCTTGAAGAATAACAGCTCAGAAAAACATAGTGAATGAATGAATAACCTTTTTATTGCACACAAAACAGAGGTATAAAACTTAAAATCTACATTAAAATAGTATTATAAAATACTTTTAAATGGACCTGTTCCTTGATGGACTGGCTTACTGAGGACTAAGAAAGGGAATCCGAATGTATGTACCTATCTTATTAATCTACAAGATTAACAAAATAAACCCTCGTAATACGAATATTACCTTCTCATGCATTAAAATGTAGGTTTTGTGGTGAGCTTTATTACCTCCATAACAAAGAGTTGTGTGTCAAACAGCGTAATGCCTTGTCCGACATTCCATTATCTTAGTTCGCGTTTGGTAAAGATGCTGAAGACGCAGTCTCACACAACAATAACACAATAAGATACAAGAATTAGGAAGCCCAAATATGATTGTGTTGTGCAAGATGTCTTCAACGTATAAATGGTATAACGAGTAGCCAGCTATAAAAGGTTTCAAACTGTGCTTTACGAGGAACTTTCAGATTCACGTGATAAAACTACGGACCGAACCCTAGTTCAGTCCGTAGTTTTATACGATACCTATATCGTCCTATTTACAGCCAGATGCGACCTTCAAGTACAAAATTATACACAGAAGGATGGCTCTGACATTGAAATCGAACTATGTTCCGATTCATCTGGTTAGGCACCAGACCAATCGCCACATAAGAGATACAAATTTAATTACCTTTCAGACCTAGAAATTTTGACCGAATCGGTATCCAAAGTGATGTGGTTTTGAACGCTAAGTACCGGATTTATACACAGAGAAAACCTAAAAATCTAGTCTCTAAATTCTGGTGTGTGTTTTTGTTGTCTACGTTGTCCCACTGCTGGTTAAAGGTCTCCCCCAAATGTTACCATTGCACTCTATTTGTAGCGGGTTGTGAAATATTAAATTTAAATTTTATAATGCTGATGTTTAGTGTAAAGGTCTGAGCATCAAGTTGTGTGCTCGTGACCCCGTTATAAGCTATCAAGAACAGGTTCTGTGCACTTTTGAAAAGCATCTTGTATGCAATCAACTAATAATGCAAAAGAACGAAACGAATTATTTATGGAGATTGACGTAATAAATCAAATGTTCAAACTTGTTATTTTAATGGAGTGTGTTATTAAACTTAGTATTGATTGTTTGAAAGTATTATATCGGTCACAATAGTGTTGGAATGGAATACACGGAGAGCAATAGCTTAGTGAATAAGAACGTGCCTTCCATTTGGGAGGTTCTTGGGGGCAGTAACTTCATTGTAATTATCAAACTCCCCAAATCCTGAATCATGGTCTATACGTACCCTAGACTCCAAAGCGACCACTTTTGGACGCAACTGGAAATTAATAAATTGACATAACCTAAGACTATAATGTGTCAATAAAGCCGTGAATGTAATTAATGGCGCTACCACAGAGGATATATGCTCTGTAGCGCAAGTGCCGCTGGATGCCAAAAATTTGTTTTCAAGAATTTCTTGACGCATTACATACGAAGACACTAACACGATAAGAAAAATAGTGTTTGTAAGTTCATTCAGCAAGTTTTAGGAAGCATCCTCCTCAACTGTAACTAGAAACCGTTTTCAGGATCGTGGGAATCGCAAGCCGCCTGAGCAACAGCAGCCGGTCGCGCTCGCGCAAGCATAACTTCGTTTCCACTATTTAGGTTAGCCAGCCAACGGATCAGCGCCAACGCCTTCTAAGTTACACTCCAAGGACGTTTAGGATAAAAGACTTATTGTTTTAGTCCGTACCGTGTAGAATCAAGTTTAGGAAACTGTTGCAGGTCTTCTCTATCATGTTTCGAGAAGATTACATTGACACAAACTTCAAGGACTTACATAAATACAAGCTGACTACCTCTGGCTATGCATAGAACATAGAGATACAAATTTTGGCCAAACTTCTTCTTATAGCTTGACTGGTAAGTGCATTCAAGCTAAGTATAAGTATTTATAACATTCATTCACAAACCCATTCAACAGCACTTTGGGTTACAACAAAAAACTGTTAGATATAAGAAATAGGTTTGGTCTTGTTAGTTAAGATATTTTTCACTATTAAAGCTATACTGTAACTGTTTGATACCAGTATCTTCGTAGGCTCTCGTGTTAACGAGGTTAACGAGGAATTTCCTACAAACTATATTAACTAGCGTCTAACATGTTACCAACCGTCAAAAAGTGGAATCTCTTCACCGGCCCTTCTTATATAAAACAAACAGGATCCTCCATAGGTTTCGAGGTATCGGTGTCGAACATAACACCAACAATAGTCAAACGAGGTGGACAAACAAACGGACTAGCCCATTCAAGAACCGAAAAGTCACACCTTCAGCGGAACTAGTGAGAAAAAGTGATTTACGAGTAAACCTGTTTGGGTGTGAAGAAGTCAACGGTTAACAGGATCTTCAAGGAAAGACATTGGTTCCGACGGGTGTTTGGAAAACACTATCGTCTTTTGATGAGTGTGGTGCAAAGGGAATGGCGTAAGCGGTAAGACTCGTAGGTACGAGTAGAAGATCGGTCCGTGTATATTATGATTGGGTCTTTGATTTGGGTCACAGTCATGGACATCGCAAAAACATATAAATTTTAATCATGTGTTATTGAACTTAGGTACTTAGTGATTGTAAAAATACTGATTCCATGCATTGCCATCAGGTGATCCGTCTGTTTGTGAGCCTCTTATACCACAAAAAGATATTTTAAAAAATAAATATGCAAGGTGTTTAAATAAAAAATATTTTTTTTAAGCTTTTTGAAACAAACGTTTCAGATAACAATCAATTACAGTAACTTATGCATTGCTGTACGTATTTAATGAAGTTTTATAGCTACACAGACAATATGTTAAATTTCGAGTAACCTAATCAATGGAAAAGCGAAGCAACAATCTTAGCAATGCAAATTAACTTTACTGAAATAATGCAGACACATACATACATGGGTGTTTACATGGGTATTACATGGGTGTTTGTAGTTCCTTCGTTGTTTCTGGTTTCCATAGTACAAGGGAAAACCTTAGTTTGGGACCAGGACAATGTATGTGATGTTGTCTCAATTTATTTATTTATTTACATACATATTTGCATAATAACTAAATAGGCAGTAATCGAATCTATAGTACCTAATTGAAGGACCCGCTCATCGTCTGATCTTTATACCAAACTTGGTAATATTCTAGCTGTAACCAATAGAGGCTTGTATGTTATGTACACAGCAAGAAAGGGACCAGACGTGGGAAGGGCAAATAGCCGACTCCGGCGCAGAGCAAACATTCGCCTCTTACCACCAAACATGACAAGTGTCTCCACTACTTCACAAAACAAACAAAAAATAGCTTTCATTCAGCTCTTCGAGCTTAGAGGATGTTTCAATGAAATCGTCAAAAGAAATGTTTTGTTGAAATGAATAGGTGTAAAATATATGAAGTCAAAAAACTTTGAAACCTGTTTATTCAAAAGTAAGGAAAAAAGTATCAGCCTATATACGACTGTATATAGGCCATTGCAGGGCAAAGGCCTTCATCATAGATATGAAGTCATCGCTATTATGATGAGATTGCCGAATGCGTATTTTCGATCACAAACCCGAGCTATGTTCGAAAAATTCGTAACATACTAAACAAACTAAGGAATAGAAAAGAAAATTGTTTGTTTATAAGATCGAGATAACAGGTAAATGAATACTGTTGTAGTCAAGATGACTGATAAAGAGCAAAGAAAGCGTTTAGAGTAATTTACTTTCAATGTGCTTAACATGCTTTCATTTTGTCGTCATAACGTATTATGTTGATCACCTTTTATCTCTATAGAGGTTTCCTCATTAATGAGAACCGTCACTCCGTTAACCGTTCTCATAATAGATCACATTCACCATGACTTGCTGCCGCCCAGTGAAGGGGCTTAAGATCCTCATAACCAAATTCATCCATCATTAAATTCGTAACAATATTATTGTTACCTTTCATATTTACTTTTATTTATTAACTCGAATAGCTGCTGTCGTCTAGATTATCTCACGATAGACTAAATATAATATAACAGCAATTACAAATATTTCTCATAAAATAATTTCGGCAATCTCAACGCGGCGACCTGGAAAGTTAGTGGCCGTGTTCTCTTGCCTGTCGTTTATAAGCGCAATTATTTTAACTGTCTTAATTCTTTAACGTGTGCTTGATACGATGTCTATAAATTCGATGGCTAATTTGTTCTCAGGTCTGACCATTTTCTAATTTTGTTGAGAGTACTAGCTAATATTATGAAGATAAAAATAAGTCTTTACACAAATATTCATTACTTATATTTTTATTGTTGTAACTTTGTGGTCACTGCTCGTATACATTGCTATGTTTGTAGCAATTTTAATGATGTGATTTACTAAATCCTTCTCCCTCTTCCAACATTATTTAATAATTGTACTTAAATACCATATTTACATCATATTACTACTGCTATTGCAGTACAGCTTAATCACTCCAAACTATCTCCATAATAACATAAAGTTTGCAGTTGATCAAACTCGATCCAAATCGATAGAAACCTACGGGACTGAGAAAGGTGCTAGGTATAGACCTTAGTGAATCTATAAGGTAAACCTAGCGATTCAGTTTATTGATTTTACGTTATGTGTGGTTAGTTACCGCAGCATGGCAAAAAGGCTTCGAAATTGAATAGCTTCTCATGAGCGCAAGCGTTCTGGGGGCGTGAAGGCTCCTCAATAATGGCAGTGAAAAAGCCGCAGCGTCCGTGTGAGTGGCGGCCGGTCGCACGGTCGCCTCTATTTCTTAATTGCCATTGTGTTCGGCCTCGTTCGGCGTTACTAAAAGCAAGTTCACGTGAGAATTTAATCATTCGAGCTAAGATTTGATTGGCTATTCGACAGTTCACCATTGGAGGCGCGTACCGACTTACAGCGTCTCTTCTTAATTGTGTTTCATTGTCTTTAGAGGCTGTAGGTAATAAAGTGACGTTCTTTTGTTTATTTGTACACTTTATAACTTATAGTGAGCTTAATTACTGGCGGGTCGAGCAGAGAAAGTGTTTTATTTTACCACATCATTCCAATGCTCACGGCGTTAAGTTTCACTTGTAACTGTAAATCGCAATATTCTTTGCAACCGTCTAGTACTATAGCGTTCTCATCCTCTTATACCGTCCCTTTGACCTAAAATGTTTGCCTTTCTCCAGATTTATTGATTGCTAATGCATAATTATGAATATTGATCTGATAAGTATACATTGGTTATTAACACGACACAGATGGATCCGTTGATAGTTTGCCTAGCGCTTTCGCCAGTAATGCATGCTACAACAGTATACGCACGTATGTAAATCTTGGCCTGTATGGTCTAGGCGCTGTTTTTGTTGTAGAGTACTTTGTTGAAGTGAAAAGATATGAAGAATGTGCCGATGCTAATATAGAAGCGTAACACGCTATTCTTTGCAGCTGGCAACAATTAATACGAGAATGATGACGATTTTTACTATGGGACACAGAAACTTAATCAATAATCTCGACTCGCCCTCTGTGGGATGTAGACTTTATGATCTTTATCCTTGATAAAGTGACCAGACCAACGAGTGGTCATCATGTCTTGTGAGCATCATCATGTCAGGCTTATGAGCCTGCTTTACTATGGACTCGAATACAAGGCAATAATAAAATACAAGACATTAGGTGTACCACCTGCTCGTGTGCTCCTCGTCCACCACGTAACACATAAAATATAGATTCTCAAAATTATTAATTATTGGAAATGGTGTTATGTGTAAAATAGAAAAACATGTAAAATGTTAAGATACCAACTAGGTAATAAATCAGTTGTGAGAAGACATTCTTTGGACCTAATTGTCTAAAGAAGCCAAGGAAAATATCCCGGACAAGAAAAGCCTTTGTCTAATTGACGATGATAAGAAACATTAACGTAAGGCCGTCCGCCGTCAGGCCTGGGTGACAAAAACCTTTAATCACTTTGGGTGAAGACTTTGGCCCTAGTACCCGTGTGATCCTATCATACTCGTATACGCAATGTTGTATACCAGCATGTTAACGAGATCACGTCACAATTTCCATTCCAATTCACTAAGGGCCGTTTTCTTGAACCGTAGTTACCTTTGGGTTAAGTTGATTATAGGTAACTTTGACAATTAGTTAGAACTAATGATTAAAGGAACAGCTTATTGATT
Source organism: Cnaphalocrocis medinalis (assembly GCA_014851415.1). NCBI lineage: Eukaryota > Metazoa > Arthropoda > Insecta > Lepidoptera > Crambidae > Cnaphalocrocis > Cnaphalocrocis medinalis. The sequence goes on from CM026284.1 coordinate 2,663,054, forward strand.
GTAATATGACTATTGGTGAAACTAACTATTGAGCGAAAGTCCTTTTTTGTCTACATTGAAAGTAACCAATGTATTGGCCATTAGTTCAGTTTAACTACGAATCAAAAATCGGCCCTAAATCAACTTTCAACTTTTTCTGTTGACATAAGTAGTTGTGGCAAGGAAATGAACTAACATTAATATAGAAACTAACTTTATTTTCGATATTCTAGCATCAGTTAGAAAATATGCCGTTGTACCAACTATTTAATAATGTTTGCATTCACACTGCATGCCGTCCGGATGCATAATTTGCTCAACACGGATTCTTTACTTACCCACTCAGTTTCTCTCGGCACTTTCTTTGATGGTTTTGCGAAAATGTCTTTGTCCGACTGCTCGACTGGAAAGAATTTTGCTTCTAACTTAATGCGATATCATTATTTTGTGATTTTCAATTAGGTATGCCAGATCTCGCAAGACAGCTGTTTAGAACCATTCAAGAAATTGTGTTAAGAAACGATATCAAATCTAATAATTTTATTGCAATATTTTACGCATTAGTGCGGTCTTGAGGAAATTTCTGTACAAATTTGTATTTTGTATTAACGTCGTAAGGCTCAGACAGCAGACACAATGGAAAATCAATTTGTTTTATGCCTTTTAAAAGGCTTTTGGGTCTTACGACGTTAAGCAAGTTCACAAAAAATATTAACAGCAACATCTATAGTCATATCTTCTGCTTAGAAATTTGACGTCATGTCTAAATTGTAGTAATAGAAGTGCTTTACCTAAAAGATAACCATAACCACCACGGATATATTATACAAGTCTCACATGACGTCACGGTGATTGGATACACATTCTTTTTGCCTCTTATTGAATCACATGTCCACTACTGTACGTACACAATGCTTTGATAGCTTTGTATTTATATCCATTCATCAATACATGAATCACGTACCAATAAAGAAATGCCGTTCCCGAAATCCAATACATTAAAGCGATCGTTAGAACTAGCCGAACAATGGACATGTGTAGCAAGTCGCGATAGCAATCGGCGCGTCGACGTGCGACCGGGACCGAGAATATTGATATGATTCTGTGATTGTTCCCATCGACCACTATAGGGTTAGCATTTAGGTATTTGCCACTGCGCTGTGTGCCCCCTTTTGATGCTCGACGGTCACTCGCTGAAGCGCTGTGTGTTCTATACATTACAAGTGATTCGGCCACAGTCATTGTGAGGGGCCAACGCTTAAGTGGTTAGGTGTGGTTTTAAGAATATAGGTTATATTATCTATAAGTCATTAGTTGATGGATGATACACAAAATGAAAACCTGTTTACACATTGGTTTGAGCGTCCTTTGAGAAGCAAAACCACCAAATAACACCGGCACCAACATATTAAGACGATATGGTCCGTCCGTTCTGCAATACAAACGTAGAGTTCAGGTTTCTTTCTGGATGACGTCGGGCACAGCAATACATTTTGCCTATTTTTTATATCTTTATTGACTGGTCTTTTACATATAAGCTTGTTGATACAAGGTGTGTGTTGGGTCTGGAGTTTAAATGATTCTGAAGCATAGAGAATGTGTATTTGCTTCCTTTGCCTAGATCTTGATTGATCTTGACATTTATACTCGCAACCTTTTGAAGAATGGGTACTGTCAGAAAATTTGCTTAAACTTCGACTTGTGTATTGATGCCGGTAGCATATCTAATAGTTAAATTTATTGTTACAGGTAAAACGCACTGACTGATCAGATGAGTGGTTTGAACATAAGAACACGTAAGTTTTAAGGAATATTTTGCTGGCGATAATGTTCTATGACTTGTCATGGTTTACGTTATACTTACCAACCTGGTTACTGTCCATTGCAGGGCACAGTCCTCTATCATAATGATAGATCAAGTCTATCGCTACTATGGTTAGATTAGGCTTAATCATCACGTCTGCCAAATTGGTAACCACAAACTTGGGCTATGTTCGAATAATTGGGAACATACTTTCTGTATTATTTACATCCGCACTTTAATCACTTGATCTACAGGGCATTATCTCTTCTCTGTCGCTACGCTCTTGGAGCGTTTGTGGTCACTTTATTAAAGTCAGACACAGTTTTCCCACAGATCTCCCACCATCTCCCTCTGTTCGCAGACAGTTCCCTCTACCCTCTCCTGAACGACCAACCGTTCTGTGGCGTTAACATTTCCTAAGAGATATTCTTTTGTCTGCCAACCCTACCCATTCATAAGAACTAGACAGTTACAATACGACCTTTGCATATTGAACGCCATGTTGTAAGAACTTCAAGATTCAATTTGAATTAATTCATAAGATTCCTTGACGGTTCGTGACAGCTGAATAAAGATGGTTTGCTAATATCGGCCCGAGCTTTGCATGTAAGCACACTTATTTATTTATAGCCTGTGAACAATGTCTGAGTATTCATTGTCAAACCACCGTTAACCTTCGAATAACTCAAGTAAATTATTCTGGGAAAATAGAATCGGACATCGAAATGCTAAAAAGGACAATGTTCTTTTAACTTTATGTCATGCTAGTATTTTTTCTATTGTGGTGTGACAGCTTAGTTTCAGTTTGACTATACAGGTTGTTAATTGTAGACATTTACATCCCTTTAACCACGTATTGTACTTACCACTCCGAACAATATTTTTATTCAGAAAATTCGCATAAAATACTAAGAGTTCGCATTTAATACTTTAATTTATTAAAAGTTTGACATGGTGACTTATTGCAAAACTTGAAAATTTAATATTTTTTACGATAGTATGCAACTACTTTCTTTTCTGTAATCTGGCAGTTTAAAAGTTCAAATATAATGAGTAAGCCTACCTATCATGAAATTCAGGTTAACCTTTAACCATATTACATTGATCGTTTAGCCTTAACAAGATTATTAATTATATTGGTCAATCAAGTAGCTGGTTAATTAATTAATATCTGTGTACTCGTTTAATGTAGGTTCGACCATTTTAAAAGCATTTAGGTAAAGTATCATATCAATGATATTATCTGAATAAGATATATGATATGGAGATAACTAACCGCATAGTAATCCATACTAATATTATAAATGGGAAAGTGTGTCTGTCTGTCTGTATGTTTGTCTTTCTTTCACGGCAAAACGGAGCGATTTTTTAAGTGGAGATAGTTGAAGTGATGGAGAGCTACTTTTTGCCCCTTTCTAACCCCCCATTTTAGGGAAGTGGGGGGCGCGAGCGAAAAGCTAGTTTATTTATATTTGTGGGGTCAAGACGGTCACCCATCAAAATTCAGCCCCATAGCGTGACTTGCTTAACTTCGGCATCGCATACTCCCGTTGGCGCCACCGACTCACGAGCACATTAGCATGGAAGTAATGGGGTTGCATTAAACTGCAATTAAAGCGGAATAGAACTGCAGGGTAAAGGCCTCCATCATAGAAATCACCACGCTTGTTTAATGGCTGAACACAAACCCGAGCAACGTTCGTCGAAAAATTCGAAACATTAAAAACATTTTCATGAAAATTATTAAACCTTTTCAATTAAAGTCATGATGATACTGACTAAACTCTACTAAACGAAAAAATATTGGTTAGTTTAGGTTAGATACACCGGCCAAAAAATCTTGAAACTCTCGGGCGAGTTGTTCCCATAACCCACTTTAATTAGGTCCAGTATATGTTAGGTAGGTTTACCTACCTAGAATATACTGAACTCGAATGGTAAAATCTCGAGAAAATCGTCGTATTTTCAGAATTACTTACATTTACCAACTCATGTCGGTAAATGCTAAAAGACTTATACTTAAATCTTAAGATTTACTGTAGTTCGAGCTTTTACAGTCACATATACATATAATACGACGTGGCTAATACTACTGTCATCAAGATAGACACCGTTGGGGTTAGGTTCTATATTAACCGTTCATATTCCGGATGCTCGCGATTAGCTTGAGATGTATGCTCGTAATTGCATCCTGAGGAAGCAAACTCGGTCAGCTGCCATTTGTCATCATTTTATCGGCAGGAAGTACGTGATGACATGGAGTGGCGTACAGAAATACTAATTGCTCCTAAAATCTTTGCCTAATTCAATTAGGCATTTCAATTAAAATAACATAAAAATAAATGTAATAGTTAAGATCCGTTTGCGATCTCGGTTAAGGATATCGTCTTAGAAATCGTTGAATTGGTTAATCGTCTATCTTCTGTATTTCTAAAAAGGTATCTTATATAGGCAACGATAAGGCTTATAGGTAAATAAAATTCTAAATTAAAAATAATAAGTATACTTTACATTTTCAACAGACGTTTGTGAAACTGGGTATTAGTCATTGGTCGCATAAATAATATTTTAATATTCTATCTTCTCAATTAATGTCACATCCATCGTCACGCTACGTGCAATTATTTTTGCAAAATACAAGATGTAGTAAAATCTTTTGACACAATACACTGCACACGCTAAGTGTGTTTTCTTAAATTCTGCAATTATATGGCAATGACTTGATTACAAAGATAGAAGGCCAATGTCGCTCAGTGGGAAACTAAAGGTTGTAACGTACATACATGTAGGATTCATGCAATAGAAACTAAAAAATGCAACGAAAGCAAATCACCTATTGTGGCAAAACTTGGGAAAGGCCTCGCCAGCAAGGAATTTATATCAAAATTTTTGATTTCAAAATGTTTGACATGTCACCGAAATAAATTCTCACGGTGTGTCGTATTAATTGCAACACGGATTCGAGTGGAATCACAAAAGTGCATTGGCCAGTTTAATAGGGATGTACTCGTGCGCGTCAAATAAGAAGCTATCGATGTTTCCAATTTAGAGAAATGGTTTTTCTTTAATACATTTTGTCGCGGGTTCAGGTGGGAATCGATCCCACAAATCTACAACCTTCCCTTCCGGGCACCTACCTGGCTGGTGGATTGTAGAACCGTACGCGGCAGGCAGACAGCCTGACAGGTTCATGGGAATTGCGAAGAAAAATAATATTCTGATGGTGCGGGAATCGCTCCTATGACTCTAAACGTGTTATCAACTTGTCAATAATCCATCTATCTATCTCCGCTATTTTTCGCCGAGTGAGTGAGGGCACAACAGGCCCAATCGGGGGGAAAGAGGTTAAAAAGATGGCAACGCACATTTGATTCCACTAGTGTTGTGGGTGTCTATTGGCGGCGGCAATCGTTCCCCATCAGGTGATACCTCTGCCACCAATCCAAGATTTCGGCAGAATCTGCTATGAATATAATCCAATAGAGATGTGAGTCATGTTTCGCGAACGCAAAATTTCCCAACAAAAGCATCGATATTCATGAACATACAACATCCCTATTTATTAGCCTCAGATTAGAGATTCACCGCACACCATGTGAACCCGCGCACGTGACTCGGCTCAAATTCGGTTTGCACGCGAAACGGCCAATTATGCGTTTGCGCAGTTGAACGATCCATCGCGTGTTGGGATTGGCTTTCGTGGTGTTTCCATACTGCTAGTTATGGAGATGGGAAACGATCGTGTCTAATGTGAAGTATCAATCGAATGTCATACATTTGAAGACTATACCAGTGTTGGTGATATCATCGAAATATAATACAGATACTGTAAACATTTACATCCCTTTGAGTACGTCTTCTATTAAACAGTCTGAACAACATTTTTGTTTTATAGCTTTTGGAAATTCGTCGAAAAAATTTTCCACCACCATACTTATAAAATGACCAAGTACACGTGACCGATTTAGTATGAAAAGTCAAAAATTATGCAAATATTCATATATTAAGTCATAATATTAATGTTTGCGTCTATCGCAGTTTATTGATATTAGAGTAGGAAGGCTCGTTTGCACATAGAAAGTGTTCTGTGCAAGTGATACTCTCTAACTATAGTTTAATGGTTTGCTGAATGCGTGAGCGCTAACAAAATAGAGTCCCGCCTCACGGGTGGTTTTCTGCGGGAAAACCATAAGTGCTTTACTAATGTTTATCTACGTTCGTATTATGGTCTAAAGATGATCTACTGATTAAGATTGTTCAGATATTGGAAAATGATTTATTGTAAAAAGACACCCGAGTTTCGAGACATTACGAAGCCAATAATGATGACGATGACGATGCTTAGAAAAAATCCACAACAATTTGGAAGCGTAGTAAGGGGCTTTTAATTCAACTACAACCTATTCTAGGTACTGAGTAAAACTTGTAGTAAATGTTGAAGAAATTTAATTTAATTCAATTTTAGTGATTTGAAACTTTGAACTAGTATTGTTGCATATGCAAGTATACGAATTTATGTGCATTAAGTAGAGTGGTTATAATGGCATCACTTATATCTTGGGCTTCGAAGATAATATCTGTGATAATATATTATGACTTTGGACGATGCCAAAAAGGACATGCTGAGATGAGATCAAACTAAAGTAATATAGTAGGTACAAGTAAAAGCATAGATTTATAAAGAGTTCATCGATTAATAATACTACATACATACAGTACATAATTGACGTTAAATTAAATCACAAGCTTTATCACCAATGTTTTCTTACTCTTACTCTTTAACCCAAAGATGAATAATGTTTTATACAAACAAATAAATATATACCACCTGCTTATACTAACAAATTCCGTCCTCCACATTGCAAAAGATGCCACCACCAAAGATGCCATCGCAAAGACAAACAGCACCGTTATACTTGACATTTCCAGCATTTAAATTGACATGCACATAACGACAGTAACAGCACCTGTACCTCACGCCCGTGCCGATATTCCACGTCAGGCGATTAATTTCATGCGCAAACCGTCATCTCAATACATCTGCGCGTGCCGCGTGCCATCATCTCAGCACCACCATTCAATTTAACAGCTGTCGGTTGTGTAAGAGCATGCGCCATAACCAATTATTCAGAACCATTGGAAAGAAAAGGCCGTAAAACAAGTGGGGTTTACATATTCATGGTTCTGTACAAGTTATTGCAGATCGAATATTGTTTACAACTTTTATGAGTTCATTTGTTAATGTATTGTTACATGAAACATTGGTTATTTCTTTATCGAGCCTTTTTTGTTCATGTATATCACAATAAGATGATCTGGAAGAATCTTTTCAAGTAGATTGTTTGCATTCGTATCATAATTTTACAAACTCTAGATTCCACTGAGATGTTTAACTATTATTCTTGGATTAATAAATAGTATGGCATTTGAAGGAAAGGTCTTGGGGAAAGGTGTAGTTTGTTATTATTTGTGGAACCAGATAATCTGAGCTTCCTTCGACTGTAATGGCTGATGGAACGGAATAGTCCAGTTGACATAACCAAGAAATATATCATACGGGGCCTTAATAAACCGGTATTTGGAACAGTTCTTTGTCTTCAGGATGGGCCTTTCACCTGCCGCTAATTACAGCATAGACAGGTGCTCATCCGAATGTATTTTTATAGCCGCTTCTGTTTATGTCTTTTGCGATCTCGTAACGATAGGGTATTATCTGAAGCAGAAATAGCTATGACTCGTTAATTACACCTTGCTGATATAACGGCACGAGACATTAACCGCATATGGTGCTTTTGTTTCTTAGTAAAGTGACCTGAGATGACGGGTAAGAATACCCGTAGATCAAGTCTTTCCATAATGTTTGCATGACTATGAGTGGTCGCGAAATGCCGTTGTTTTAGTTAACATCAAGACACATGTTGATCCGCCACGTTAACCCTACACAACACACTTTGCTTGTTAAAGTTTACAGCGGACAACTATGTAACAGTTGTCTGTTTCACTGGAAAAAATATTTTCTACTCTGATTTTGCTGATTGTGGGTGAAAAGGTGGAAAGATACCTATTTTTTAAAGGAGATAAAATGCTCTGATTTTATATTACTGAAAACTACTTAGATAGTGGAGGAGAATACCTATTCCTATAGTCAAGATTATAAATCTAAATGGAATCCAACTATCATTTGTAGTTATTTTTGTGGAACAGATAATCTGGCTCCTTCGACTGTAATGGCTGATGGAATAGGAATAGTCCAGTTGACATAACCAAGAAATATATCATACGGGGCCTTAATAACCCGGTATTGGAACAGTTCTTTGTCTTTAGGATGGGCCTTTCACCTGCGCTAATTACAGCATAGACAGGTGCTCATCCGAATGTATTTTTATAGCCGCTTCTGTTTATGTCTTGCGATCTCGTAACGATAGGGGTATTATCTGAAGCAGAAATAGCTATGGACTGTTAATTACACCTTGCTGTTATAACGGCACGAGACATTAACCGCATATGGTGCTTTTGTTTCTTAGTAAAGTGACCTGAGATGACGGGTAAGAATACCCGTAGATCAAGTCTTTCCATAATGTTTGCATGACTCTGAGTGGTCGCGAAATGCCGTTGTTTTAGTTTACTTCAAGACACATGTTGATCCGCTACGTTAACCCTACACAACCTTGTTAAAGTTTACAGCGGACAACTATGTAACAGTTGTCTGTTTCACTGGAAAAAAAATTTTCTACTCTGATTTTGCTGATTGTGGGTGACAAGGTTGGAAGATACCAATTTTTTTAAAGGAGATAAATGATTTAATTTCTATTACTGAAAACTACTTAGATAGTGGAGGAGAATACCTATTCCTATAGTCAAGATTATAAATCTAAATGGAATTGCTGCCTAATTACAGAGATTTTAATCTAAAGTGGTGACATTAACTAAACAACGTGGTTAATTTCGATCAGCGATTGCTAGCTTAGCATTACCGTAATTAAGTGCTCTCAGACGTCTTATTTATTCCTCCCCTACTCACATTTAATTTCATACTTACACTAACCAATACAAACTTATCTAGTCATATCTTCCTCTATTTTGCGATTGGCATACTGTTACAGTGTACTCTTTTGATATGGTCATTGCTCGTAACGTACACATCAGCAGTTTATACACTGTAATTAACGTAATGAAGACAGACAGGCCCATGTCTAATAATGCTAATTAAACAGACGTGAGTATTTGCATAACGCAAACATATAACCATGCCTCATCAATATCTTTAACCGAAAGCATGCTAACACTAATGTTCCCAATTAACAACAAATCGATTACCGTGATAGCAATTTATCCATATATATCTAAGATCGGTTGCGTAAACGCCGACATAATATGAAAATGCAGCAGGAATCAAACTTTTTGTGTCTGCATTACAATTATGATTAATCACATACGAAGAACAGAATATATTTCATCTACATTCGATTCTGCAATAAGGATATAAACGTGCACTCGATTTTGTAAACATAACCCGATTTAGCTAATTTAGTAAGCACCAAGATTGCATTGTACCAGAAAACTAATAAAAAATATAGAGATTAAATTATTGAAATTAATCATAATTTATTTTAATTTAATGCTCGAATTAAAAATACACAACATGCTCATTATATAACTATATATTTAAAAATGACATATTAGTGAAACTACTGCAGTATGTATTAATTATATTTCAAAGATCTCCAAATCACCTTGTTCACAAGAAAATTTATATCTTATTTCAAATTATGATAGTTCTTTGAATATGTATGAAATCAAACTAGATGTTATAATATTGGAAATGAAATGACATAGATATTTTAACACAACTTAACGTAACTTTGCAATAACCCATGGTATCAAAACTAGCTTTTTAGATAACATTTTATTCTAGTGCTATTAATTGATTGGTTAATAACTTAATATGGCTCGAACTAATAAATTCATGATGTCAACGCTGCAATAATTACAGTGCTTTACATAAGTTCTTGTGAATCAACCAAACCAGTGCATCAACGTCATAACATAACAAACGAAAGCGTTAATAACAGTTATTTCATCGTTTCTTTCTGTTATCAAACTTTTTGTAATTGCATTGAGTGGTGCACTGCCTTATTGGGCGAGGCCTTATTTTCCTTTTAAACGCAATCTTTGGTGTTTCCATGGGCGGAACCCCGGGCCCCGCTTTCTTCCTTATGCAATATTACACATACCTTATGTCATTTCGATCGGAAGTGAAATTTTATGACATCGTTTAGGACTAAAGGGCGAGGTTCGCTTACATATGGATGAGTGGTAGTATATTTACGTTTCGATTGTGTAACTAATCGTGTCTGGCGTTTGTAATTTATAATGTTCTCTATAAATAGACTGAGGTGGCGCATCCATTAATTTTTCTGCATCGTCTTGACTCTCAAGTGCTTATTTTAAATCAGTTGCAAATACATAATGATGTGTAATATGATATATTATATTTGCCTCATAATGTTTGCAAATTTTAGGTTATCTTTTGCAGATAACAATATTGCACAAGTATGTGTATTCATTTTTCTTAAATAATAAATGAATACTAAGTAGGAGCTTGTTATTCTATGTTGTGGAAGTTTAACGTCTTATTATTAATATAAAATGAGAAATAGTTCAATATCATTATATCCGAGTAGGGCCCAAACTTTGACATTTGAAAAACCAACGTTTGTAGGTATACGGTAACTACTAACGTTTAAAACGTACGTAAGGTACTTCAAAGATATAAATAATAAAATATATAATACGTATCATTAAATCGTATTTTTTATTTATTTGATTGTCTCTTCAAGTTACATGAAAGACCTACGAGTAATATGTAGCTCTAAGGATTGTCACAATGAAAACTAATTGAGTTCTAAAAATACAAGCAAAACTTATCTATAATTTTAAAACATGTTGTATGTACATTAGAAACCATACTTACGTGTTTATCTTTACATATTTCAATTGTATTTACAACGTGGGTGGCAGTTAAATCATTATTGATTACTCCATGAATATGATTATGATAATGTTGTCAGGGCCTATACAATACGCTTTGCTTGCCTATTATCTATACTTACAATCTATTATAATAATAGTACTTCTTATGTAACACAAACATATATGGACACAGAGATGTAACTTGTAACTTTAAAGCTGGAGGTATATTTTAAAAATGTGAAGGCGTATAACTGCGTTTGCTATAGGGTATTTTACGACTTTTTATTATTTATTTATGTAAAGTTTTTGAAATATGAATCACAGCTCCCTTTTTATTTTTTATCTATCGTCATTAGTTCCAAAGATATAGAGTTGCAAAGTTCCCAATCAGAAAAGGCTAAGCGATACGCTAATTATGACGTCATTAGTCTAGTGCTTCCTACAAGCGCCGTACAAAAATTTGTTTCAGGAAGAGACAGGTATGTATCAAAAGTTTGTTGTTTTATAACTTTCTTGTATTCAAGCTTTTTTAAATGAATAATAATCGTACACTATAACTATCGTAAAATATCGAGTCTAGGTATCGAATGTCGATATTTCGACGACTGGTAAAATACCCTATTCTGCTCCTGCAATGAAGATAAATATTCCAGCAACAAGATTGTTACTTGCAGTCGCGTTATATTGCCCTTTGAATGCGTCCAGCTTTATAAAGTATCAAACAATCAATTATGTAGTCACAAAAAACTTGGGATGCCATACTAATAATCCATCGATTATTATTTACCTCGTCAGGTTTTAAGGGTTATGTCTTCCAAAAAAAACAGTGATTCTTCTGGGGTCACTTTTGGTTCATCAATCTTTCTGTCACGACCCTTTTTTGCAGAGATAAGCGATATGTTCAAATTAAAAACTAGATGCTGGGAATAAAAAAAAACACAGAATAAAAAAGGTTGTTGGTGACCAATTATTTTAAAAAGTAAATAAATCTATGTTGGTATTAGTACAAAACTTGGTATAACAGTATGACGTAAATCAGTAAAACGCGCTTACACTTCGCTAATAAAATAGCACGCAAATAATTATAATGTGAAAGCAAGTACTTACCTAGATTTATTGCATACATCACGCGATTGTAATATTTTATTTATCCGGTTCTTATAAAAAATAACAGCGGTAGCATTAACCTCAATATAGGGAAACGACACAGGTCCCTCCACCAGCCCATGGTCCTTCCTACCGTCTCGGCATACGGACCGAATCTTGGGAGACGCTCACCAGGTACTTGCTAAGGGCTCTTTCCCCGGTGCGTTTCTTCACTCCCTACAAAGTCTGTTTCCTAGCCCATCTCAATGTCACTTCTCCCCAAATGGGGCGTGAAACACCACAGCACAAGCGACTCCTCAATATAGGGAAAATAATATCTGACCATGGCTCATGTTTCAGGCAATATTTGAAGCGTGTAGGGTCTGATGCATTCCCGCACCGCCGAGCTAGAAATAAATACATATACCTAGGAAAGGACATTTTAAAAATCCATTAGTACATGCTCGAATTCAACAGCTGTTAACTTTGAAACGGGGAAAAACAAGACAAGTCTCATAACGACGCGAATGCGCGTCTATGGCACCAGAAATAAGTTTGCTAGGCCGCGAATACGCGTCTAGACACTGAATGGGTGAAGAAGGCGCACGCATCCACGAGTTACTATCGCCCTCATCGAGAATCGACCTCATTACAATAAGGGAATTCTGTGTAAATCCTCTCAATGTGGTCATTAAACGCAGATCTAATCCGAAACCGATCGCATGTATACCAGCCATTACCTAGTATCAGGCGGTACTTTCCAATCACCGGGCCTTAATAGCTTCCACGACTTAACGCCTGAACTTATTCAATTTGCTGTATACCGACAGCCACGAAATTTTATTGTCTCTCCAGCCGCTTTAAACCATTAAATGTAAAATGGTTTAAGGCGGTTTGAGAATTTTCCTATTTAGTACTCAAGTTGTGATCATCAATCATTCTCATGTAGGCATTGATTTGAATGAATTTTATTTTGTATGCGATGGTCGATGAGTAGATGGATAGCTGATGGTAAACGATGGCCGCCCTTGAACATACGCTAGTGAACAGTTAAAAGTGCAATACTACCATTTACTCTCCTCTCCCCGTCCACCTCCCCCGGATTGAATTTTTGTACCATTACCAATAGATGGCGCGGGTTAGGTGGCAATTCGTGGGCGCCGATGCATCGTTCGGTTTCGTTTTTTCAGTTTACCTATAAACGTTGTCGTTGTGTATACTCATAGAAGATACCTATTTATAATTATGTAATCGATTGGTAAAGGTCAAGGGAAAGTATATTTATCTTGCAGTCTTTAATTACATCTGATTTGTGGGACAGAAATGTATTCGCAACTCAAGACTTGGTTTATTTAATTTCATGCACTAATTATCATCCGGAGTGATACATAATACTTAAACACAGGTTATTGTATAATGTTGTAAGTGAAAATAATACCTAACTTTGAATTCAGTTCCGTACCTACGTGATGAAATGAAGGAAGTGATTCGAATTGTATTATAATTAATTTAAACGGTTTATTTTTAGAATGAAATAATTAACTACCAACTTACTTGTTAGTTTATTTTCATAATCACAACATGCTAACTTTTTAACGCTAGACAAACTACGCCAGTTACTGGTAAATATGATAAAAAATTATAGCATACTATCAAAAACCGTTTATAGTATGCAGCTTGCCTACGTTATTGTTATACTCGTATGTGCAATTATTGCCTTACTCCAAACTAGGATAAAAAAATGTTGTTTTTATTTCATTTGTTTAAACGTCGTAAGGCCCAGACAGCGGACACAATAGAAAATCAATTATTTTTGTCTCTTAAAATGGTCTTACGACGTTAAACCAATATTTAAATATGTTATCTCGTAATTATAATTATATAACGTTGAAAAACATGACAAGCAGAAACGTATGATAATTCTCCCACAAAGGGTTTCCCTCATAAAAATGAAAGTTCTTATATCACAGCATTTGAATATGTTTAATAGATGATTCATAGCTGTGCCCGTGTCATACATATTGTGTCCTGCAGTTCTCCGATACTTGAGATTTTAATCTGGTGACTAAGCTTGGTTTTCGCAAGACATAATGCAGCCGACCTTCTGCCCAATCCGTCGGGCCTTTGTCACTGAATGGGCTTGGAGACTCAGCTTGCATGCCTGATTAGAGGGACAATGATCGGAACGGTGTCTTCAAAGCGTAGTGAATGTTTGCGTAACGCACAATTTCTTCACTGGAGAACCGTCAAAGTTATAATGTAAACAGAAGTGCCGCGTTGTTCTAAGGTAAACAGAGAGAATATCGGTCAATGGTGATACAGTTTTGCATATGACTTTGTACTTTGTTGAGGTTAGGACAGTGTCTTCTTCTTTGTGTATTGTTGCATAAAGACAAGGTTTACCTCGAGTGTATGAAAGATGACAGGCTTCAATTAGAGCATAACATGAGATGAGTTTCTCAGATACAACCTTCTCCCATGATGTTGTTGAAAACGCAAAGGATTTTCTAAAAAATCTCAATGGGATATTCGGTGAATATAAAGACATACGGGTTTAAAAAAATATATACTACACTATTTTCACCAACCATCTAGTCTTAAACCATTACTTGTATTTTGAGTACCAGCAACAACACCTATTTATTATATTTGATACCGGTAGCCGTTTCTTTTAAGACAGAATATCCTACTACTATTATAAAGGCGAAAGTTTGTATGGATGTATGGATGTTTGTTACTCTTTCATGTAAAAACTACTGAATGGATTTGAATGAAACTTTACCACAATATAGCTTACACATCAGAATAACACATAGGCTACAATTCATAAAAATATATTGAGTGGATTGTCCAAAATATGACGGTAAGTGTCAATAATTATCTCCACGCGTACGTAGTCGCGGGCGGTCACTAGTACTTGATATGGGAATACAATCCAAAACTTTGCCCTTGGGCGCAATCTAATTACAATTCAATATCAATAAAATATATTTCAACTTCTAATTTATTTAAGTTCCTATACTAGGACAGTAGGATTTTCAAAAATGAATACGCCATTTGCATACCCAAGCTTAATATTTCGTTCACACGTCACGTTCAGTAACTTTGGCGGGTTAAAGGCTAGGTTAGTTTGGTGAATAGTTCAATACTAGTCTTATCTTGTATTCAATATTAACATTGCAGAACGTTAAAGTATTCACGAGCCGTGCACAAGATTACATCGACATTAACAAAGTTATTCCGCAAAGTAAATTGAAATTCCCTGAGAAACATTTCTATCCTTTATTCCTTGTACCTCATACATTTAAATTGTAATCACTTTGTTAGAGGCAGTGCATAAACACTTTTACACTTCGTAGCATCGTGGTTCCTTTATTGTCTAGTCACGAAGTGGTACAGAGTTACCAACTCTTAGAAATATTTACCACTAAGACAAATGACAACTTCTTAGAATCAAATATATTTATAAGCACTTTTCAGTCATAAAATCGCACAATTTACACAGCATTTGTTGATTTGACGTAAACCTCAGTAAAGTTTATTATTGGAAACTGTCTTGAAGATGCTCTTGAGGATTTTTGATTTTTTTTAATTAATTGATTATCTTATAACCGATTTGTATGTTGTAGTATTTTATGTAAGCTTGATATGTTATGCATACCTATTACCTTTAACCCTTATCGTCAACATAACGTATTTGTAATAGAAACACCTAAACTTCTTCTCATCTATACGTGTGATTTTCAGTTGCGCTCATAGCTGTGGTATGTTTAGACTACCAGATTTGAGGAGCCTGGAAATTAAGTACATTGAGCTTCTGACGTCTGACCTTTACAACTGCATCCCATTTTACTAAATTTCTACCTAAATTTGAGGGAAAATCTCCTCAGTGGAGAACCTTGGTGGTGTCGTTTTGTTTCTAACAAGGATCCTTTTAAATCGCAGCCAGTTCTTGGAATTGAAACCTTGGAATGGCTGAATGCCTTTCGAACCTTTGCTCCAACTATCGTGCACTTTGATCTTTGCCTCTTAATTTGCCGAACTACTTTAAATATTGTTAGCATTGCAGGGAATGCTTAGTTACCCGATCGAAATGTTGCACTTTATATTCCTACCACAATAATGTGATCATATCGCGGGCTTCAAGCCATTAGGGGCATATAAACTCTATTAATGTAAGAAACCTGCAATTCATAATAATGTACACACCGCTAGAAAATTATAGGTATGAGTATCGTTCATAGATAAAGATAAAGATGCAATTAAAAGTTGGTTTCGTTATTTTCTATGGTCATGCTGTCACTTTCGTACTTTTCATTTTTGTCCTCTTTCTACACGTCAATTAGTTATATAAAATCATCTTTCTAATTCATTCAACTCATTAACAAACTGTCATCAGTTATGTGGCACACTTTTTATGCAAGTACTAGCTTATGTTGCTTTAAATCATTTACTACGATGTGTTTACAGACAGCATCTATCAGTTGGATTATCCCAGACGCGTCTTCACATGATCATGATGAGCGACATCCCGACACTCCCTCATTAGTCACTTTGTCGAGGTTTCCAGCTATCACACCATCATCTAAATCCGCACTAATTTTAACTCCTACGCATCATACATTTAAGAGCTATAATGGATCTTCCTTATCTATAAATTGTACCAATATTGCAGTTTCTGCAAAACGTGACATTGCAAATAATGAGCTTTATTTTGTTCACGTAAAGTAGAAATTTCAGTGATGTTGCGAACGGATGCGATAGGTCGGATGCAGCGGCCGGGTGCAATAGCTTTCCGCGCACACTTTAGAAGTGTTAGTATTTTCTTTTTGATCTGAGTCCATACGACTTCAAGCATCTACTAATAGTAGGTCTTGCTTCCTGGAATTCTAACAGGGTATTGACCGTATTCGGAATTGAGTAGGATTTTTATTAATTAGATTGTTTTTTTTTTCATTATGTAGTAACGTTAACTTTCTTTGTTTCAGAATCAGAGAATGGAGGGAAGCTGTTGAGATCAGCAGGAAACTGCGAGTTGATCAGGTAAGGAAACAATTATATACGGTAGCAGTATATATTAGAACACCGTTCGTTTCTATAGAGTAGGTACAAGATATTGTGCTTTTTGGTGTAAGTAAGTAATGTAAGAGAAGGTTAAGGTTAGTCATTATTATCAAAACTATCTCAAGACACGAAACCGAAAAAATCATTATATTGATTGATTCAAAACAATTAATGGTAGACATGTTTGGACTACATAAACCTCGAAGGTTAAACCATGCATTAAGGCACCTTGTAGATATAGCTCAGAGTGGTACGAGTAATAGAGCTTAACATGCAAATCGGCTGTCGGTGGTTTAATTAAAAGTGTAGTAGGTTTTGCACTGACTGGTCTTCATCAATCATGTCGCTTGAGTCTGGTTGAGTACGTTCTGAGTCTCTTTTAGATAACCACAACTTACTCTTGAAGTAACCACTTTTAGTTTCATATTATATAAAGTCATGAAATTACTTTTTCTCATGTTATAAGGTATGGAACTCTGTTAGATCTCCAAAGATCCGTGTTCAAGACTTTTTTTACTATTCATATAGTTTTCATACAAAGTCGGTCACCTGACTTGATCACTTTGTATGGGGAGTCAAATGGAAGTCTATGGGATGGGAAGTCGTAGAACAATTATGTCATTCAGAATGGTTGCTAGAAGTGTGATTAAAGGGATGTAAATGTTCACAGATAGGTACACACTAAGTGTGTGGTGACTTCATTACATTACAATAATAATAGATTCAAGTAACATATTGTGTGGTCATATTTATCTTATTCAGTGATCTTTGATATCTAGGCCATCATTGAGTGTTGGAGGATTTCCTGGACGTAATTAAAATAATATTAGATCGCTATCGTTTGATTTGTAAAATAATAGGTTAAATAAAATTGATGATACCTCATAATCTTGGTTGCAGTTGAAATCTATTACAGATACAGTCTGTATTCATGCTATTAATAATTCTAATTACTTAGATATTCTGTTATTAAATACGTAGTATTTAACTCCATCTGTAAGAATATTATACAGTATACAAATTATATTTTAGCTTTAAAATATCAGTAGATATTCAGTTAAAAAGGTTCCAGACAGATTTATAGCCCAATGAGAAACCGAAATCGAAAACCGAGCCCTTTGATTGATAGCCTTAACATTAAGTACCGATCAGATAACGTCAGCTTAACGTCGTTTTTATGTGACACCTTCCGAAATCTTCGGAAAGTAGGTGAACATTAAAAGTGAAACGGTGTAGGTGCCTACTGGAACCAGTTTAATTGTTGTTGTAGGAAAAGTCAGCAAAATTGATTAGTTTAAAAAATCTCAAACTTATTACCACATACTGCTTCATAACGTGCTTACATTAAAGGTGGAGCAATTTTATAATCGTTGTTATAACAAGCTGACGTTTGCTATAATCTACTGTAATGCCTACTAGCATATTAGCAAACTCTAGATATTTTATTGGCTTCACTATTTTCAATTGGCAATTTTCGTATGAGCTCTAGCTAATTGAATTTGTAACATTATGAATTTTATGCCACTCAGGAAATCAGGTGTTTTTGGTAAAAAAATTCCAAGTGGACAAAAACAAAAATCGATCGACTTACGCCAAAGATAGGTCTTTCGATTATAATGAAGACCAATAATACATAAGAACACGTCATAAGAAACATAGGCAAAGAAATTCAGGAAAATCCACGCAAGAGCGTAAACACGCGATCAACACGATATGATAATTACTGGCCTAATTAAGGCTAGGCTAAATAGTTTTCCTGCATCTGACGTTTCGTGTCAGAATTTGACAGCTGTCAAATTACGCGCGTAGTGACGCAACTAGTTTGCGCGCCCGCACCTGTTTGAAAAAAGAACGTTCGGAATGATCAGCTGTTTGTAGGTTAAGTTTTTTTCGTCAATTATGCCAATGGTATTTAATTACCGTTCGATATATGTCTTTAAGCCAGTACGTGCCAGTACGCCGTATAGTTAGTGTCACGAAAACAGAACGCTAGAACCCATTTATACATCAAGCATGACCAATGGCGTTTTTTTCTATTAGAACTATTATTATATGAACGTAACGCCTACACTCGTTTCTACATCTAGGTTTGTTCACAATAAAACTTAAGATAGATTAGGGAAAAGTTAGAGATCTGATCACTTTGCATTATTTTTTTATGCTAGAGGCGACAAACGAATAAGCAGGTGACCTAATGGGAAGTGATCATAGCCGTCCATGAACATCCGCAGTCCGCATCTCTGTACGAGACATCAATTCAAACTGATTCTTATCTGAATGCAGGTTAGGTTGCTATACCTGATATGAAAAAAAAAGGTTTGCAATTTAAAGAGGTCGTAATTAACAGAACGGCAAATTTACCGATCGAATCAACTCTGAATCGATACTATTTATTGGGTATCCGAGTACGGTTGTGTAACGGTGCCGAGATGTGCCGATATGGCAGGCATCAATTTGTTCACGATCGATAGGTAATCTTTAGGTTTGTCTGAAGATTGGAAGAACTATTCGAAAAAAGTGGACACTTGTTGGTAAACATTGACTGCGATTCATCTTGCTCCTGTCCAGTCAGATTCATTCACACAAGAATTACTGTGATAAGACTGAAGGAACACCTCACATATTTTCTTTCAACCAACACACACATACACACACAAAACAAGGCATTAAACGCAGTACAAATCTATGCTTTATTTTTCACTTTATTTGCTAGTTGCCACCTAGTTAGCTCGAGCTGCGGTTACAAATAATTTGGCGTCTTAGGTGGCAACTCACCTAAACAAGATTTTTTTGCACTGCACTGTTCTAACCTAACCTAACCAATATGTTTTCGTTTAGTAGAGTTTAGTCAGTATTATCATCACAAAATTGTGGTGAGTTTTGTTTGGGTGAGTTCCCACCTAAGCTTATTGGCACCTGCTTGAAGTTTTGATGACTCTACGATACAAGGTAGGTTTACTGCAGAGTTTCGCTAGATAAAAGTCCTGTGTTTAAAAACTTTAAGGCAAATAAATCATTTGATTAATTATTTAACTTCGTCAACGACTTCTCGATCTATTCGAGTGGAGTTGTGAAATTACATTAATCGTGTGACCATTGCACTTCACTAGTCTACTTTAACCGAGTTCAAGTGAAATATGAAGCTCTGTTAAACTTTACTATTGTTTTATATTTCTCAAAGCGGTTCATCTTAACACTTTTATGGCGTACTCAGTTAGTTGTTATTGTTATCTTTATGTTAATTCCGGTAAGAGGCAGATTAGATTACGACGGTGGCTTTGTCGGTTTGTCCTTTTAACAATGTAGAGTTTAACTGGAAACTATGTTAGTCGTGGGAATTGATTTTAGAGAGATTTTGAGCTATTGAGCCTGTTAGCAACTAGCAAAAGCAATTATCATATACCCCTCGCCAGTGGTTGAAATATGCGCGAGCGCGTAGATTTGAAGAATTTGCGTGCTCAAAGTCGTACCTACAAGTTGTCATTATGGAGGAGCACAGTATTTTGTTTTGAGCTAATAGCTCCTTGTATTTTTAACATACTTTCAATGAAAAAAATATACTACCTAATCAATCAATAACTTAACCAAAGCAAATCTTTGAGAATTATAGTTCATGATTATATTGCTATACAAAATGCAAACTCAGGCAGACGGTGGAGTATTTCAATTATCTATTCTATACTATTTATAAAGAGGTAACTTCTATAGGCAAAATTAATGCTTATAGGTAACCAAAACACTTGCGCGATGTAATCGACGCCCAGCGCCATCTATTGGTTCAATTTGAAACTAATGTCACAAAGCGAAGAAAGAGCGGGCTACTAGTTGATATTGCTAACAAAATTTTAAATGAGTTGTTTAAATGGGTCCGTAGTCTTTATAGCTACAATGAAGTCTACGGATCTAGGCCTACGGACGTAGCCTTAAAAGGAAGTAACTGTTAAACTCGACCCAAAGACTCGTGGCAGTCGGTGTCTATATTTGACTAATGTATGTCATACTTTACCGTCTGTCACGATTTTTTGCGTTAACTATAGAATGGAAGACCGCAGCATACGTTTGCTTTCGATACGGTTTCCGGAGTTCTGCCCTTAATCACTAGCGGGCCGATCAGGTTTTACAAGTTCCGATGTGGAGTATTGGGTTAAAAGTTACCACTCCGGTTGACTAAACGATCGAATACCCTTTTAATGGGAGGAGATAGGCAAATGTACGTCAGCTGATGTGAGCGATGGCTGATGCTGTTGAGAGTGATATTTGACAGACTAGAGACAAAATCTACCAGAGGAGTAAACAAGCGGCCAGTATGGCAGTGCCAACGGATGTGATGTGCCGTTCGCATCCGTTGAACTGCAACGTGGGCTCTCCTTTTGTTTATCATCAGGCTGAGGTGAGCCAATACAAAATTACACAAGGAAATTAGGATACCAATTTTAGTATCTTTCTAATTTCTGGTATACTTAGACACCCGTCCATGGGTGGCGGTAATTGCTAAATATTAGGTGATCTGTCTCCTAGTCTGGCCCTATCACATTTATAGTACAAATCTGACTTCCTGTTTAAACTCAAGCATCGAAGGTAATATTAATGGTTGTGTATAGGTAGAAATTAAGTTTAAAGTTTAACATCATAGCTTACAACCTTACAAATTATTCAAGCCAGTAACCCTGTGGTACGATGAAATTGCTGCATAGAATCTTGCCGTCTAAGACTATAAAATCCATTATCTCAGCTATCCAGAGATAATTTCGGTCGTCAACGGAACGATACATCATTGTTTTCTGTATTGCGCTTTCAATAACTCCAAACAGGTCTTAGAAAGTATAAATGTTTAGGAAAAGTAGGTGATCATTTCATTCACAAACTCAAGTGAAGCTTAAACTCATTATGTATAATGTTGGCAATACTTCAAATCCATTAACTGAAACGGTATCGTCAACTTGCTAATTGCTTAGATCTTGCTTTAACTGTACAATATTGAAAAACGTGTGCAAATGTATTTTACAATTACTTAAACCTTATTACAACGGCTTAAGAAGCAAAATGTAAACCGGCTTATTTTGTAGCAATTATGCCTTCGTTACTGTATGGAAGCAGTTATTAAAAACATAACTGTATTACTGCAATGAATGGAGGACACGTAAATGATTTATTAGTTATATGACTGTCTAATACTTCACTAAGCTCTCAACACAGGGAATTATGACAATTAGTCAGCTATGTTACATTACATCCGTTTCCAAACATTTTTTATCCCCAAAAAACAATTTATCTTCTACCCGAATACCACACGTAACATAACCCAACATTATCTTCATTCATAAAATACTCAGCTAAACCTTTTTTCACTTTTTTCCTATATTTTTTGACAAGTTCATTTCCTCGCTCGATAATCAAATTTGAACTTTATTCTCCCCAGTTAAAGGTTTTGTTGAATGTGAAGTTAAAGTGGTCGGTTCGTTATGGTTACCTCCTCTAACTTGTAACCCGTGCTATGAATATTCCCGTAGACCGGTTTTGATGTGGGTTCATTCGGGGCACGAACCGAGAGAAAAAGTGAAAAAAATATCGTCGAGACGTTTTGTTGTCCAAGACCTTATGCGAGAAGCCACGGAAATTTTAACCGTTTTGAATTTTACGTTTTTTTATTGCATAATTTATGTATTTAGTGAAGAAGTGAAACTGATACCTATGTTGGACAATTTAATTCAGAGTATGTTAATTAAGTTAATTGATTTATTTTTAATAGTCTATCGAATCTATTTTCTTAATTATAAATTAGGTTTTGAGGTAGAGGAATGTTATTATAAATGTAAAAGAACCATACGAAACTTAAGCATTAAGTAATAGAAATATAATATGATGAAGTAATTATTAATCAGCTCTGAATATTTCAGACATAAGATTGATATGATCCGCTCTTGTTTAGTAATAGTTATTTTCAATTTATAATTATGTGTGTGAGCGGATGTCGACATCCGAATACATTGATCAATAATAAGCTTTTTATTCTGCTAGTGGTCTGCCCTCACCTCGCTTCAGGAAATTAGTTACAAACTAAGCCAATAGATGGCGCTGGGCGTAAATTACATCACGCAAGTGATTCGCCTTTTCTGTTTACCAGTAAGTGTTGTCGTTGCCCTGGGAAGTTACCTCTTTGTAAATAGTAGGTAAATATGGAAGAAGACAGAAGGAAGAAAGATAGATTTTTATTAATATATCCTTCACGATTATTATCGATCTACATAAGATCTTAGGCCAAGGGTCCATAATACCTGTCAAGAAACAATATTTATGTAGTTTCTTTACAAGTTATCAATCCTACACCAATGTCTTTGGCTCAAGTTTAACAGTTACGAAATTAGTTGTAGGTATTAGGCCTGATTCCACCATACGTTGATATGCCCATCCCATACGTTATACCATAGATTTGTTATCGAATATAGATTGGTCAAATCGAGCCTTAGAGATACATCAAAGTGCAACGTATTTCCTCCTTTCATTTAAGGTACCTTCTATTTCCTTTCTAACATACGACACGTACTCGCAATCATTGATTTATTACGGGAAAGCTTTTTAATTAAGCATATGCCTTTTCTAACCAGAACCAGCGATTAGCTAACACCAATCCCTTATCGGAGTCTTGGTTGACAGTTAATCGACGACTATGTAATGTAAGATGTCATACCTGTTAATGTGTATGATTCATACAGTTAGCTAAAATTAATTAATCTTGGACAGCGCATTCTCAGGTGCAAGATCACACTTAAGTGGTGGGTTGCATTCTAATGGCAAGGAGTTTTCCTTATCCTTATGGTTGTTGTATAATTTATGTTCAGTAATGTGCATTATGCACATCTTGTATTACAAGATACACCGTGAGAGAGACACGCTTCGGTATGAACCACGGTGATACCACGGCCTCACATAAGATCGGCGTGAAGCAACGCCAGCGCTGTGTTATCGTCGAGTAAGTAAGGGTACCGAAGGCCCAAAGGTGATAGGGGGTTAAAGTTTTGCAACGCACTCGTGAACCTATTGGTGTGCAGGTGACTATGGGCGGTGGCAATGGACTTACCATCAGGTGATCCGTCTGTTCGACTACTACCTATCATTGGTGAGGAAAATATAGCGGTCATATAGTTATTCGTCCAAAATAACACCCAAGCTACGCCGCTGATACCAATCGCTCATATAGCCTACCTAACATAACCTACCTATTAGATACTTAATTTGCCATTCTCAAAAAATATACAACTTCATGTGTTATAAATAGAGATATTCAATTCTGGTAGAACAAGAAGGTTAAAGGATGTAAATGTACTTAGGTTCATCCTGTTTGACTAGGTTGATTTGTTGCTAAGATTGAGATCATTAAATTGATATGTGTAATGTTTAAGATAAAAGAGCACCATTAATTGTAATTAGATTTCATAATCAAGTCGTCTCATTATTAATTCGTCATCATAGGTGGTCTTGTCATTGAAGATTGATGACTGCTCACAGGGGCTATAAAATTATTGAGTAACTCACATGCTGTTATTATTGACTAACATTTACGTGCAACCAGCCGACTGATGGTACCTATTAAGTACGGACAGCCACACATCAAAATATAAAAAGCTGTCAAATTTCTTTATTGAATTGTCATCTTACTGTCAAACACTATTTAAGTTGAATATCAATTTAGGTAATTTGACAGGTTGTGGTAACCTGATGTTTGAGACTGTACCTACCTTCTTAACACTATGGTAAGGGATTACCGCCGCCCATGGGCACCTGCAACATCAGTGGTGTCACTAGTGTGCTGCTTACCTTTTAACCCCCCTTCCCCTGGATTGGCCTCTTTATTAAAAGTTAAGTACCTATATATTATTAAACTGCATTATCTTTAACAAGGACAGATTTCATGAAATCAATCTATACTATTTATAAAGAGTTAACTTCTATAGACAACGACAAGGCTTATACATAAACCGAAAACACGAAACGCTTGTGCGATGTAATTTAGCACAGCGCCATCTATTAGTTCATTTTTGAATTACGGTCCCGAAGCGAAGTGAGGGCGGGTCACTGGTATTAGGATAAAATTACAAACAACTATCGAAAGCGAATCACTATTATCGCTGTGATAGCGCCAATCGTATCTTAAAAGTAGGCAAGTTGCTGTCAGTCACCAATATATAAATCTATGGTAATATGAACTTTATTGTGTTTATTTAAGAGTTGACTTTACATCTCATTGCGTGTACTTTTGACCCGCGGCACGGTCGTGCCGTCGCGCGGTCTCTGGGAAAGTGGTCATATGTGGGACACGGGCCACTTGTCCCAAGTGGGCGTGGGACACCTGCGAAGTGTGTCCGAGCCTTTATTGATGATCAACGGTGACCATAACAATGATGGAAGTGAAAACAATGAAAGCGTAACGATAATGGTAGAAGCTGTTTAGTTGATTGATGACGGATCGAGAATTAAACCAAAATGGCTGGTCAAATAGTGAATTAATGCTAATGATATTAGAGAACAACTCAATTTCACGAATGATACTACATTTTTTCTGGTAACACTATTCAATTTAATGCTTTATGTTCTCTAAATACTATGACTCTTGCATTACCTATTTTTTTTATTTGGCAGAATATATGTTTGTTGATGTTATTATTAGCGATATTAATTTAAGTTTTTTTAGAACAAAGCAAATCCGTTTTTGGTTATGTGTTTAGTGTTTAAGATCGGTGTAAGTACTAAACTATTAATAGCCGTAGATTTTTTAATAAAATAATTTTGTATACCTACATAATATAAAGGTATTAAGTACGTTAAATACGTTTAGCTATTATGACTTCTTACGTAGTACTTAAAATAATTGTCGTAGTTCAGTAATAAAAGTAACAATAAAGGTACAGTGCGTAGTATGAAGAAGTATCAAAATATCTTAAATTGCAGCAATTTTAGTTAACAAAGCCGTTTTCACTTATATTGAAGCCAAAAAGTGGCATAAAGAAATAAAAACCATTCGGAACTTGTTGGTTCAACGATTAAAGAAATTGAACGATCTGCCACGCGCGGTCAATTTTATGCACGTTACATGTTCCAACCGTTGCGTCACACCTGTTAGGAGACCGTAGCATTCTTTTGTTTTTCAAAAATAACCGAACATGCCTGTCAAACCGGCTGAATCAAAAGGAAACATTCGTCTGGACGATCCTACGTTGCATAATCGAATAATCGTATATAATCGATTCGGAACATCGGTGCTTGATTGTGCTGCAGCCTCCGGTGAAAGTTGGCCATGCATCGGGTTTTGGAGGTGCAACCTACATACCGATTACTGGTGTCGATGTATCGATGACACCTGCCTTCCTGCTCACGGCGGCCATTGTTTACACACGTGTTATATCATTTATTGACTGTGACGAAATAAGAAAACAAAATGAATATTGATGAGTTCGAAGGTGGAAGTCGTCAAATATCAAACGTAGGAAGCGCATTATCATTGGAAGGCATCGGAAGTGAAAATGCTCTTGTGATCGTTAGATAAGCGTTAAGCATAAGTAAGTATATAAGTATAATGCTGAGAGCAGTAATTCAATTAAGTTTTAGTACCTTGATCTATATCTAACTAGTTTGTAATTAATTTCAAGTTAGGAATTATGCTTGAAATATAACTTGAAGTTGAAGCAAGCAGTGCTCGAAGCTTTTCCTTTGCAAAATAATGTATGCTCAAAGGCTTTAGGATCACGAGTAGGTACGTTGACTGACGTAGCCTGGATAAGTAGGTATCTAAACTTAGCAAATGTACATTCAATTGAATTAAGCACCTATATAAGTTCACATATCCTAGGCGAGTGAACGGCTGCCGAGGGTCAAAGGTTTTCTGAACGCATGTCGGCTGCGCCGGCGTTCATACGACGAACATTTCGCAACTTACGGACTTGACAATTTGCTTGGATAATGCAGCTGACTTGGCGGCGGCGATTCATGTGATATAATACAGGATATAGAATTTTGTAATCTGTTAAACAGTTAATAGAATCGTTAATAAAGATCGATTCATCTCTTTTGAAGAACAAAATGTTCAATACTACTTCTCTAAAAATTTTGTATTTTTACTCAACATAAGTAAGTTACTTATAATTCATCTGGAAGTGACCAAGCATTTAACAGTAATGATGGTAATGTGGACAATTTGTTTAAGTGTTGCGATAAAAAATATTTGAAGATGGTGAATTAGAGCAATCACTTAAAGCTATTCTGCACTTAACTTTCTGCAGTTTACCTGGAAGTGACAAAGCACTTCATAATAATAATGTGAAATCATTAAATAATGAACATGATTGTTGTGATAAAAAGTTTTTGAAGACTATAATTACTGGTATTGTTAATTGAATTAGTACAGTAAATCAAATTACAGTTAGTAAAATGGTGCTTTTATACGAGGTGAATATCTTTAATGACTAGGAGTCAGTATATGATTATATAACGGAGGAAGACAATAAATATAATTTGCATGGAAATTGTATACATTTTTACCTATTAAATGAAATAGATATACCGACTAGCGCATTAGCTAATGATAAGGCAGAAACAATATTTGCGTGTCAGGTGGAGCAATTTTCACGGTAATGATGGGAATCAGTCATGGCTTAGCGTCGACGCTTGGCGTAGGTCGTGAGCCAGGGTCACACTTTCCCATGGCTTATTGTTTTTGTGCGCCACAGAACAATGGGGCTTCTTACTTTTTAAGCTGCGTCTGCAGGGATCTGCATTCCAAATGTAGGGTCAAGATGCGTTTAACCTTCTTTGTGTTTAGGAATTTTGTTGCATTGATTTTATTATGTTCTTAATAACTTAATGTCAATTACATTCACTTTTTATTCTTCACATACATGAGTTAAATAACTGTCACTTTATTTTTAGGAATTTTGTTGTTCCGATTTTAGCAAATTGATATTGTCTGATTGAGTGATAATCAATTCCATAATTCTAGACATGTGTTGGTTTTCACCGCCTAAAATGATCTTTATGATAAAGTTTGGTAGCATTTGTCTATTCATTAATCTACAGGACTTATGTAAGTTGCTTTAATACAACA
This sequence comes from Cnaphalocrocis medinalis, assembly GCA_014851415.1. Taxonomy (NCBI): domain Eukaryota; kingdom Metazoa; phylum Arthropoda; class Insecta; order Lepidoptera; family Crambidae; genus Cnaphalocrocis; species Cnaphalocrocis medinalis. Next base: position 2,691,055 of record CM026284.1, read on the forward strand.
GTATTAACGTCTAAGTCCTGGTACGTAAGACGAGATAATTACATGCTATTAGTAATTATTAGTTATTTTATCACTATGAATCTCTTAGATTTAGATAATGGCTCAATTAGAGTGACAGAGCTGTCAGTCACCGGAGCATGATGAGATAAGCGGTCTAATGTTAAAGCTCGCAGTCTTCGGTTATTAACTAACTGTTAATTAATTCTAAATTGAATAACACCTTTCTAAATATCAAGTAAATAGTGCAATGTTACTTCGATAACTTTCGATTGGTTACGCAGGAGTCGAAGAGTCGATTCTATCAGTGTGTCGAGAAATGTGGCAGGATTTACGATACTGAATTATATCGAAATATCGAACTGACGCCGTTTATGACGCTTTCCAATGCTTTTTGATTTATTTACTACGCCAATTAGAAACGATATATTAGATCATTAATTTTCTAATGAAAATATCAAAAGCAGGAATTTTTATTTTATAATTAGTGTTATTAAGAAATAATTTAATCATTTGTTTTGATCTTGATTGGATTGCTTCCGTTATTGTAGCCCTAGATTTGTTTTCGTTCATAAATCACCGCTTAAAATTGCATTCCTTACTCTACAATTTTTATATGTTTAGTTACAGGTAATTGCTTTATAATAAACTCTTGTGTTATCAAAGTTGTCCTAGCCAAATGCTCTTTTTTTGCCTTTATTTATATGAAATATTCGGACATCCCTAACACTCATCTCATCATCTCAGCGTGTTTATTCCTGGTTGCTTCCAAAGCTGTCGTTTTGGATCCTGGGCCACGTATGATCCAGGATTTCGAGTCAGGTAATTATAATGTAGCCTTCGCAACCCTTAAACATGGGAACCAGATAACTAAACCATGGCTACACATTCATTAACTCAACAATTGTGAGTATCCATTATCCAAACTATGCTTGCCTAACCTATTTTAATGCGTTATCCAAATTTTAGATTTAGTCGGCTTGTGTAACAGAATGTTGGGAATATCCTCTGGCGCAAATCGAAATTATCCGTTCTTGTTTCAATTAACATGTGGGAAGATTACGCAACCAATAATAAGTGTAGTATTGATTACAATCAGTAATAAGGCAGTTTCATTAAAATCACTCTTACATTGTTAATCGGGGGGAAGTCGTTAGATCGTTACCATTTTGCAATAATTGAATGAACCGTATGTAACCACAATAAATTGGTTGCTGCGTAGTGATGGATCAAATTTTGCCACTCACCTAACTTGAAATGTGTTATGATTCATTCAATGGTTGTCTTGGAAATTTCAAGCTATTTGAACATTCAGGTTATTGTTATTTTATGTAGTGAGCCACAAATTGGGTTACAGTTATGATCACAATACAGTAGTTTACACCAATGGAATCACAGGCCGGCCAACCAGCCGTTGATACTGATTCATTCGTTTCGATACGTGGTTCTACCACTAAAAGATGGAAGGTGCATAAAATATGTACTGTTGATTTGATATTTCAGATTCGGAAGGCGATCTTATCTTCTTAGCCCTTCAGTTGAGATTGCTTGACTATTAACACGCCCTCATTAAGGGCCTCGTTTTATTCTCGAACTAGTGGCCCGCCCACACTTCGCTTCGGGATTGTAATTAAGATATGAACCAATAGATGGCGCTGTGTCCAATTACATCGCGCAAGCGTTTCGTGTTTTCGGTTTACCTATAAGCCTTGTCGTTGTCTATAGAAGTTATCTCTTTATAAATAGTTATAGATAGATTTTATGCCGAGATTATTTGAATAAAGCGGAATCGATTCACATCACTACTGCAACAGTTATAGAACATAAATCTCGTATTAGGCGACTTTGTTGACCATGGGAACTGGGGCAACTAAACGAGCTTGAACAAATGGAGCAGGGCTCGAGACTGGGCGTACAAGGACAACGCCATTAATTGATATACAACGGGATGGTGGAAGTAAAAATTACGGGTCTTGCCTTCGAAGTGTTGGTATTTGTAACAGATTTGTGCTACTATTGGCAACTTTGTATCACAATATACGTATGTCATTCTGAACTTGTTTTTTAGGCCGACAACAAGTTTTGACAAGATTGTAAAGTTTTGGTCGTAACTTTGGTACCTCCATTGTGAATTGAATACATAAAGGCCAGAATATAGGCATTGCATAGAACAAAATTGCACAGAAAACTTCTAATCTATGAACTCCTGAATCGCAGGATAGCTGCATATCTGATATTAGGTAAGTGTCTCCGGGAAGACTTAAAGATTCCTGGAGAATTTGGCTGGTAGAATAATCAAGCCGGCCAATTCAACCCTTCTCACGCGAAATAGACCTGACGCCTGAATGCGGAAAGCAATCGTAAAGAGAACACCCTGCATCCAAGTCATGCTAGGGCGTCCTACACTACGTGGTAATTATTCCACCTAACTTTCGGCTCCATCGCCCATCAGGACGACTTGAACAAAATGAATTAACACTATCCAGTAGGTAGCTATAACTCAAAGCTTCAACTAAGTTTTTTCCCACGGTCATAGAAAGCAAAACATATCTACGCCATCTTTTATGTAATACAGCCCAATCAGATTTTGCGAAGTCTATGCCTAACTGAAGATTAGGTCCCTGCATTTGGCGTTCTCAGGTATTACTGCTAATTGCTACCGGTAAATGCTGACGGTCCCCAGACAATAACGGGTGAAAGTGCGTTTTGGATCCCGATGAGACGATGCGCCGATCTTGATAACGCATTCCAAGCATGCACCGCGTCTTCTCTGATACCTTATCAGCGGAATAATAAAGGTAGTTGCTAAGCTAAGAGGCGGAAAATTTTCCTGTTAGACTTATATGAGACGATCCTTCTTGATTTTAAAGAGTATAGTTAGGCGTACCTACTCACGTTAAAAGGCCTAAAATCCGTATATTGTCGCTTATATACGCCGTGCATACACTTTTGACTTCTTGAGCATGATTTAATTATTGTTAGGTGCAGTTTACATGAGATTTAAAGGCTATGGGACCGGGAATTATTTAACCCTAAGGCGATAAGACGGGTCCACAGCTTTCTACAAATTCTTGATTAATTTGCCATAGAACATACAAACATTTTTTTCTTTTATTTGGGTAATCAAACATCATCATCACAAGTGTGTTTATGTTAATAACATGTTACAAGAGGCTTAAAGTAGGTAATTATGATTTCCAGTGCGATAGCCACAGATTACCTACTTTGAGAACAATTTTGAAGAACAGTCATGGTAATATACCTAATTATCATGATTTAGCTAAATGATGGTACAGTTATTTAACTTTAGTTACTTTATGTCACAATTAACATTCTAATGATAATCCTATCGAGGCCCAATCTCTTTCCCAGTTCTGTTCGCTCTGACCCAGTTGACAAACCAATAAGAATTATTTTTGTTTGATCTCAGTACTTCAGAAAAATCAATTCAAAATCTGATGAACTCAATTTTGATTCATCTTTGAGTGTAAAACTCACTCTATAAAGCTCACAATCGCAGATGTGTATTGGGAGCGCGTTTACTTTCGATAACATTGCAGTACTATCGGGTCGCGTGGGATCTCTCTGAAGAACACTTTCGACCGACGTCTGCGTCCTGCTGTGGAACTCGCATTCGAATTTGTTTTAGAAGAAATTGTTACATACAGCAACTTGGGCTTCTCTCAGGCGATATAAAGCCTAATCTTGGCAATGTTTTTTGCTTTTTGGATTGACTTTTTCCCAGCACTTATGCCATCACGTCGCGTTTTGGAAGTCCCCGGTGGTTATTTTTGATTCCATGGTCCCTAAAGAATAGCCAAATTATAAGTGAACGACATGGAAGCAAGTTTAAGTATATATCTGTTTTATATAACGCAGCGGATGCGTCATGGCATGTTTACTTTTTTGTACAATGTCGATGGCAAATAAGCGTGCGGCTCGCCTGATGGTGAGCATCTACCGCAGCATATAGACTGCATACGTGTTCCTTTTTTGAAGAACCTCATACTGTAAATTTTGTTTTGTAATACTTACCTAATAGCTGCCTGCGTGCAGTGCTCTTCCTCTAGGCACAAACGGAAGACCAAAGTCGGGACTATGGGAATATATGCCTATTCGGTGTTTTGTAATACTTACCTCAACTTACCTGTGTATAATATGTTTACAATGAATAAATACTTTTTATTTCAATTAAAATCTTCGGGAAAACTTCTGGAGGAAGCTCATTCCACAGCCGAAGCGTTTGCGAGAGAAAAAATATTAGAAACTGCACCGTTTATTAAGAGTAGATTGTAATATCATACATGAAAATGGCTTTATTCCATTGTTGCTCAACAGTTGACCACAAATATAATAAACAGCTTGTGTAAACTGCTATATATAGTTTAGAAACACTACCCCGGAGGTCTACTACGGCAATCAGTATTGAAAGTGGTCCAATAGAACAATTACCGCGCAAACGCAACGATTTTATGGCTTAATCAGACGTGCGGACACGATTAAAAGGAGCATTTATCATTGTTATCGATGTATAATCTATTCGATTGTAGCAGATCTGTATCAATATCGATCAGGTAATTATTATTTAACTCGATTTAGGGCGTACAGTCGCTTAGACAGATTTATACTCCAATATAATACCGCAAAGTTATTAGATACTACTTAACGTACATAAAAGTACCTACTTGTGTTAGAAATCGGTGTAAATTCAGTAATACTCGTATAATCTGAATGGATTTGAGGATTAGTACCTATCTGAATAGATAAGGTACCTATTTACTACCCCATCACAAATGTCATAATGACTTTCACTTCATAAAACGTATGACATCATGTTCTAGCCCGAGTAATGCAGGGCTAGTGTCTGAAATAAGTAACAAGATGAAATTCCTATGTGGTACGGGTTAACAGACCACACCGTCGGACCGAATATTAGGTATATTTAGGTAGCTACAATTTTAGGAGGGGGGAGAATTACGCCAATTAGCAAACTGAAGTGGCAGTGGGCTGGTCACATTAGCCGCAGAACTGACAACCGCTGGAGCCATAAAGTCCTTGAGTGGAGACCGCGACTCGGTAAACGTAGTGTTGGACGCCATGCTACAAGATTGGATGACGACATTCGAAGGCTGGCTGGAGTGAGCTGGATGAGAGTGGCCGAAAATCGGGAGCGGTGGCGTGCATTGGGGGAGACCTATGTCCAGCAGTGGATGAGCGTGGGTTGCTGATAATTATGATGATGAATTTTAGGAGATTATGATGGGCAGTACACCTATATTTTAGGAGCCTTTTTAAACTAGGTTATATACCTATCTACTTACTTATTAATTTAGCTTTTCCAACAATCCGGTTTATCATCTAAATCGGTGGTTCAATTATAACTCGAGACATTAATCACTATCGATGTACAAATCGATCGATGCAGCCTATGTGGGGCAGATGCGATCTGCTGGTTAGCGGTGACCCCCGCTTTCTATTGCTTTCGCTAATCACTACTTACCAATACGAGGGTTTTGTCCGGATCAGGTAAGGTATTTCGATGTAATTGCCAAGCTCTAGTGGTACTTTGGTACGTCACTCAGGCGAATCATGTCTTTGACAGACATGATTCGCCTGAGTTACGAGTAGGTATGTTCTGCTAGTTAAAGGTTTCGACGCCCGATATTACATTGGTTTCTGTGAAAAACAACACACACGATTTTATTAAATGTAATTACGTTTACCTATACGTAACACGTTTTGAATTTCTTGAATATAGCTCGGGTTTTCGGGATCGGCTCGGTCGGTGATTAAGCCTAAATCCCATCATAGTGGCGATGACTTGATTTCTATGATGGAGAGGCCTTAGCCCTGCAGTGGGACAGTATTGCTTTACTTTACTGGGTAGTTGGCAAAAAATATTTGAAACATACTAAGCAGTCGCATTTGTCCGGTAGCGCAAAGAGATCAGATAAAAATAAATTAAGGCGATGATATCTCGTCATTGGAGCAAAGCTCATAGGTTACGTGAGCTCAATTAGCGGATTCAATTCGGGCAGGTCGTTTGCGGTTAACGGGCGATTGCCCAGGCGCACCCATCGCGGTTAAGATTGATGATCGGTCGTAAGTGACGCAACTAATTGTATAACAATACAGAGTGTGATAACATAGCAGTTAGCGGCTATTCGTACACTATAACTAGAACTAGAGCTACATATATGTAAGAATCTGATGGGATTCTAATTGACTTGGTATACAGCGTCTAGAGGTCTTATTATTACCTACATAAGCACCTATTCTAGATCGCCAATCCACCTGGTGGGAGGCCTGCCACGGCTGCGACCACCTGCACGCGGACTCCAATCAAGGACCTTTCCACCCCAACGGCCGTCTGTTCTCCTTCAAATGTGCCCTGCCCATTGTCACTTGAGCCACATTTGTCCCATATTCTTGCTTTTCTTCCTTCAAAAGATGTGTTTCTTTCGTCTTCAGATCAACTTCCTGGAGGCCAATTCCTCTGTTTTCGTCCTTTATGTCGATTCGAGATAAGGAATGGTCTACTGTTAATCTGTGGTTTCGCTTATTGGTTGTCGTTCCATGAAAGTCAACTCGACATAGAAAGGCCGAAACCGATGAAGTGGCCGTCCTGTGTAGGTGTAATGGTCCGACCGAACGGTTTCGTAGGACCAATAATTGCGGTTGCAGATTTGATTGGCGAAAGAAAATACGTACCTACTTACCTACTAAGAATTTTCGTACATACTTTATTTTCTCTATACATTACTTAGTACCCCACGCAGCAATTTAGTTTTTATTGACCTACTAACGGTGGTTAGTAGATAGGTAACTACATGAGATGTAAACCTACTTGGTTTAAACACTCGTAGGAAGTGATTAACGATCACAGTTTCAAATATTGTATAACAATGTCAGCGTATGATATTTGCCGACCATTGGATAATTAATGACCGCTCATTTATTGCTGGATCTAGTTTATGACTTAGACCGGCAATAAGTGTGGTGTAGACATGGATGGAGTTGTATAATACATTTTAAGTTTTATTTATAGCAGCAGGTTGTAAAGTTCGGTAATAGTTTTATTTATGGCTATGTAGTATAGGAATGCTGCGGCATTGTTCGTGATCTAAACATTTAGTGGCTTTAGGAAAGTGCCTGATAGTTAATGATAGCAATATGTTCTGTCAAGAATTTTCCGCTGCTCTAAAGCATAGGCGCGTTCTATGTTATCGTGCGTTTAATTTGTAAAGGCTTAATGCCTAATGATATAGTCGGTATTTTATGCGTCTTCATTTCGAGTTAATTATGTACTTATTTATAATATTAACCATACATTTCCTTTTGTTACAGGGTAAAGAAAAGAGCAACCGCGAGGATTTAAAAACTGATATACAGCATCGAAAAGAAACATTTTATAGAGTGAGTATACTATTATTTAAGAATTAAATTTAAAATTTCGAGTGATCGTAATACAGCCAGCTAGGTACTTCCACCGCGTTTAAGGTGCGTGCATGCGTCTTAAAAGAGGTACTTACTTAAGTAACGTCAATTTTCAGGCACCTGAGTTGCGGTTGCGAGGTAGAGAACTCTATTGTTAAACTACCAACCTAATTTTATTGAGTTGATTTAGTAGCTAGCTATGATCCTTTGCCTGAACTCACAAATACAAATTTATTTAAGTTTCTTAAAATAATTTTCAAATAAGGTTTTAAAGTCTCTTTCTGTGTAGCTTGTAGGAGAAACCGCTCTTTTATAACCATATCGATTAAGTAGGTACCTACGTAAACTTTGCAAGCGATGAGACCGCCAAAATAGAGCATTATAAATGACAAGATTGCTTAGGTACATAAGTTTTGTATTTAGCGCAGGTACCTAATAAAAAAGCTCATACTTACCTCTCCAAAACGCAGTGTAAAGCGTACCTATAGAGGTGCAATTCTCGTGCCCTCGACATTGAAGTTGAATTAGAGATTTGAATGTATGAAAATGAAAATGTATGAAATCACTAAATTCGAGTGCACGAAAATTGCCCCCCTGGGCTCCGAAACAAGTGGGAATGACACGCTGAGATGATGACTGTAATCGTATTGTTTCAGGAGGCCCCGTCGGACGAGGACTCTGCTGTGTCGTCCGCGCCCGCCTCGCTCTCGCCACAACCGCTCAACGACATGTGGGTCAGTATCTGAATAAAATTCAGTACCTAGCGTGCAGTCCGGTACCTACAGTTTATTTAATGGGGGCGGAAAAATCACGTCTTTACCCTGGGAGGAGGGGGCGGCTAAATAGTCATCCGCCCCGGGCGGCCGATACCCACGCTACGCCACTGTCTCAATTATCCCTACTACTTCACATTTCAGGTTTAAAAGTCCATATCGCAAGGCTTAGGTTTATCTTCACGTACTTACAACAATGTTACACTTTAGTCTTGCCTCGATCTCGTCATACAAGTCACAACGGCAACTGTGTATTATTGGAAATAGGCTAATAAAATTTGTTTTTATTCAAGTTCCTGCTATTTACTTAGCTAAGATTAAATAAGACTGCGGTAAGGGGACTTAGTGGAAGCCGTATGAGTAGGTAATACCAACCAAATCGAGTCCATTATTTCCTTATTCTTTGAAATCCAATCTGAGACTTAATACGTAATTAATCACACTTACACGTAGTGGTACCTGTGAAGATTTACATTCCTTTAACTACATCTTCTAACAACCATTCTAATGAACATTAATTATTTTAATGAACATTAATTTCCAAAAGTCATAGAACATAATGTTCAGAATGATTGTTAGAAGACGTGGTCATGGTCATATTCTTTATTGCATCAAGTGGTTACATAATATCTTACAATAAACAGGTAAAAGGGATATAAATGTTCACACATATCCTGGTAGAGCACTTGTAACGGGAGTTAGTTTAAATGATAAAGCTAAACGTAGTGTACAAATTGTAATACACAGTCTGACTGACATTGATCAAGTTAAGCGCCTTTGCTGTTAGTAACATTGTAGGCGTTATGCACATACCTAGTTCGCCGATTATTACGATCGCGCATGCTCCGATGGTCTAGTGGCTTAAGTACCGGGCCGTGATCTGGGGGTCTTGGGTTCGATTCCCGGGTCGAGCAAAAAAAAATCGAATATAGTTCGAGTTTGTAATCACCAATCTGCACTAAGCAAGCGTGATGGATGGCCTTTGCCATGCAGTGGGACAGTAGGTATATAGGCTGATACTTTATTTTTTTACCGATATTGCGACGAAGAACGCTACAAAAAGAAAATTCCATGGATCAATGGTGACTCAGTGCATTTTGAATGGGAGGTCGTAGGTTCAAATCGAGGCATGCACCTTTGTCCTGAAGTCTTTACGTAATCCATACTAATATTATAAATGCGAAAGTAACTCTGTCTGTCTGTCTGTTACTCTTTCACGCCAAAACTACTGAACGGATTTAAATGAAATTTAGTGTACAGATGATCTAGACCCTGAGAAAGGACATAGGCTACTTTTTATTGCAAAAAGGGGGTTGTAAGGGGTTAAAAGGGGGGTAAAAAGTTACTTTTCCACGCGGACGAAGTCGCGGGCGGCCGCTAGTAAATAATATGCAATAATATTATATCAAGCCTCCATAATATTGTCTATTTTAAAGCTTCCTACGCGTAAACAACGCACAAGGAATTCGAGGCGACCTTGTGGCGCCTTGTTAGAGAGCATCGTTTACCAAATGTCAGATTTGCAATCCAAGCAGTTAGTTGTCGCCCGGTGAACTATTGGCGGCGCTTGCGTCACAATATGTCATACCCTTAGGGCGACCAGGGATTGGGGAATTTAGGGACATATGGAGGAAGCTAGGAACTAGGATAGATTTGCAATTTACAGGAGGTATGCTAAGATACATCTTTCCATCCACTTTATTTGCAACACATTTATGAATGCAATAAACTCCTTTGACTTTAAAACACGGGTTCTATTCGTCGTTTAGAACGTTTTAGTCAGTTTTTTTTGCTTTCACACAACTGTAAAAATTGTTACGATTTTCAAAAAGAAAACTGCGAAATGTTAATCTAAATAAGTTGTAGAATACGTATTTCGTAAGATGTAACTGTTCACTGACAGATCCTGTATAATCAGTTAAATACGGCCTAGTGAAATATTGGCAATACTTGGATCAGTGAGTAGTTTGAAAATTTAAGGTCAATTGATTTGTAATCCGAGAAGTTAGTGGCGCCTGGTGAACTATTGGCGGCGCGCTTACGATACAATATGTCATACCTAGGCATAGGGGGGCCATAAGTTGGAAAATTAAAGGATAAATAAAAAAAACTGATATCATACGTGTCACGTGCAATCCTAGTACCTAATAAGTGATGTCAAGACGACTATAATTAGTAAACAAAGAAAAAATCATTGTATTACAATTAAATCAGATTCAATAGTTAATTGCTTACATTGCGATAGTACTAATGCTGAAACATGCATTGCAATTTTAAAACATGTATTGTAAAAGAAAAAACAAAAAGTCGTGCAAAATTAAATTGAAAAAAAAACAAAGCAAAATAAGTAGAGATTTTTGATTTTGATAAAGGTTCAAGGTTAAGTTTATCTGATAATTGTTTAGGACTTTTTCATTCTTTAGAATAGTTATTTACTCTTAGTATTTGTTTTAGTTTGCATTACAGACTCACTAGCCTATAAAGAAGCATAACAGACAAATCGGGTAACTCATAATAAGTGCAATTTATCCAATAAGCAAATATCCCGAGATCGACTACCCAGCGCCACGGGCGGTCAATTTCAATAAACCGCTAGTTGATATTTATTAAGATAGGAGATGGCATAAATAAACTTGATATTGACAATAATTTATTGGTTGTAGACGTTTAATTTTGTACAGGAATTTAGTTTGCTGGGCAATAATTCAGATTCGACTAGACTTCTATGTCCTTACCTGGCTAAGGTTTTCAATATGGGCACGTAGGGGACCATTTAAGTATTACGTAAGCGGATTTTTTGGGAAATTGAACCCTCTCCCCCCCCTTGTCAGCAAAAACGGTCGAAAAACATTACTTTTTCCTCCTGAATTTATCAAAAGTAAGCAGAGACATGACCCCCCCTCCCCCCACCGATGCTTACGTAATAATTGAATGGTCCCTAGTAGCTAATTTAAAAAGCAAATAGTAAGTTGTGTTCATGAGTCAATACACAAAGTACCAACGAAAGATATAGAACGTCTCGTATGTAACAATAAAACATTTTTTGTAACCATCGATCGCATTTTTTTTATCTCTTTGATGATCGATTAAAAAAATAATCACATCAAAAAGACTTTGTCATTAAGGTATAATATAATATACCTTAAATACTTAAAGTCTTAAATCAATTCTAATTCTATTGCTGACATGGTTCTAAAGAGTTAGCTCCTTTTGATGCTGTTACAACCTTGACACAGGACAGTCTCCCCTAACGCCGAACTAACAGAGTCTCTCGCCCACAGTCGTGCGGGCAGTGATTTTTGGTACTTAATAAATCAATTCTAATTCCTATTCTTGTTGTTCTTACATGGTAATAAAGTGTTATCAACTTTTGTTGCTGATACAACCTTGACACAGGACAGTCTCCCCTACCGCGGAACTGACAGAGTCTCTCGCCCACAGTCGTGCGGGCAGTGCCGCTCGGCGGCGGAGCGCGCGGCGGCGTCGGCGCGGGAGTGCACGCGCCTGGCGAACGCGCTAAAATAAATCAATTCTAATACTTATGCTGACATGGTTCTAAAGAGTTAGCTCCTTTTGATGCCGATACAACCTTGACACAGGACAGTCTCCCCTACCGCTGAACTGACAGAGTCCCTCGTCCACAGTCGCCGCAGTGTCGCTCGGCGGTGTTTTTTGGTACTTAATAAATCCACTGATTCTTATTCTTACATGATATAAAGTCACAAGCGTTAGCTATTGATGCTGATACAACCTTGACACAGGACAGTCTCCCCTACCGCGGAACTGACAGAGTCTCTCGTCCACAGTCGCCGCAGTGTCGCTCGGCGGTGTTTTTTGGTACTTAATAAATCCACTGATTCTTATTCTTACATGATATAAAGTCACAAGCGTTAGCTATTGATGCTGATACAACCTTGACACAGGACAGTCTCCCCTACCGCGGAACTGACAGAGTCTCTCGCCCACAGTCGTACGGGCAGTGCCGCTCGACGGTGTTTTTTTGGTACCTACTTAATAAATCCACTGATTCTTATTCTGACATGGTATAAAGTCACAAGTGTTAGCTATTGATGCTGATACAACCTTGACACAGGACAGTCTCCCCTACCGCGGAACTGACAGAGTCTCTCGCCCACAGTCGTGCGGGCAGTGCCGCTCGGCGGCGGAGCGCGCGGCGGCGTCGGCGCGGGAGTGCACGCGCCTGGCGGACGCGCTAAAATAAATCAATTCTAATACTTATGCTGACATGGTTCTAAAGTGTTAGCTCCTCTTGATGCCGATACAACCTTGACAGAAAGTCTCCCCTACCGCTTAACTGTCAGAGTCCCTCGTCCATAGTCACCGCAGTGTCGCTCGGCGGTGTTTTTAGGTACTTAATAAATCAATTCTAATTCTTATTCTTTTTGTTCTTACATGGTACCAAAGTGTTAGCTCCTTTTGATGCTGTTACAACCTTGACACAGGACAGTCTCCCCTACCGCCGAACTGACAGAGTCTCTCGCCCACAGTCGTGCGGGCAGTGCCGCTCGGCGGCGGAGCGCGCGGCGGCGTCGGCGCGGGAGTGCACGCGCCTGGCGGACGCGCTAAAATAAATCAATTCTAATACTTATGCTGACATGGTTCTAAAGTGTTAGCTCCTCTTGATGCCGATACAACCTTGACAGAAAGTCTCCCCTACCGCTTAACTGTCAGAGTCCCTCGTCCATAGTCACCGCAGTGTCGCTCGGCGGTGTTTTTAGGTACTTAATAAATCAATTCTACAATAATTCTTATTCTTTTTGTTCTTACATGGTACCAAAGTGTTAGCTCCTTTTGATGCTGTTACAACCTTGACACAGGACAGTCTCCCCTACCGCGGAACTGACAGAGTCTCTCGCCCACAGTCGTGCGGGCAGTGCCGCTCGGCGGCGGAGCGCGCGGCGGCGTCGGCGCGGGAGTGCACGCGCCTGGCGGACGCGCTGCGCGACGCGCGCGACCAGATCGAGCTCATGGAGTTCAGATTGTTAGAGCTTGAGGACGCTCATCCCGATAAGGTATGTTTTTTTATACTGACACTATTTTTATTTTTGTTATACTTAACTAGCAAATCTTTGCAATTTATTATTAAGTAAAAAAAACCGACTTCAAGACTACAGCCCCAATATATACCATTGAACTATTTTTATTCGGTATTTTTTGTTTTTTTTTCAAAAACCACTGAGTCAATTTTGATAAAAAATTTATGGGACCACCTTTGAATGATGGCCTACCAAACAATAAAAGAATCATAAAAATCCATTCATAATTGGCGGAGAATTTGAGTAACATACATACAAAAAAAAAACATACGGGTTGAATTGAGAACCTTCCTCCTTTTTGAAGTCGGTTAATAACGCACTTATTCAAGTGCAAAAATGTTCAAAATGACCTACTCACATTACCTAAAGGAAATGGTTAAGTTTTCCAAGCTCCAACTTGGTAAACAAAACTAGTATGTTGGTTTGTACCTAACCCGTACTAATAAGTGCACGACCTTAGAAATGCTTAGGATTTACCGCATAGTAAATGGGTACCTAATCCATTTACGCCTGTGTTCTTGGCTTTAGTTTAAACAAGGCAAACAAATGACTGTTGGCAATTGAGATACTTCATTTTATGGCGTTTTCTAAGATGAGATAGCATTGTTTACCCAAAACATGACATTGTATACGTCTTTCATGACTAAATAGGTTACGCAATTACTCGTCGATTCTTAGTTAGTTTACTTGGAAACACACCTCGAGGTGGTCGTGTGATGCTTGAGAGGCTAAGAAATAGTCGATAATAATCTAAATACGAAAACATCGTCCTATTTCCAAAGTTTTATTGTTACTTGGCGTTGTTGTCTATCAAAATACAATAGTTGTGTGACTTAGATATTCCAGTTTGATAACTAAATGATCTATGTTATTTGTCGAAGTGTTCGTGTATCAAAATACAATAAATTAAAAGTGTGGTTTAAGATGTTCGATGAAGTGTGAAACTAAAAGTGATCGATAACTTAAATTCTGTGGAACTTGTTTTTCTCGTGTAACACTAATTAGTGTTAATTAGTGGAGATAAATAAATTAGTGTAAGAATATTATATTTACAAGTTACTGACGTCAAGTTGTAGGTAAGCGTATCTTAACTAATATTATAAATAAAAAGTACGTGTCTGTCTGTATGTTACGCTTTCACGCCAAAACTACTGAACGGATTTGAATGAAACTTGGTATACAGGTGATCTAGACCCTGAGAAAGAGCATAGGCAATTTTTTATTGCGAATTTCAAATGGATGAGGATGAAGTTAGGAAATTTTAAGAGCAAGAAGCAAGACTAATTTACTAGGGTGTTCCCGCCCCACATTGGCTTAAAAGTATGTTCCTGCTGATGCTATGCTGACGATGATAGTGAACCAATAAACATTTCAAAACTTTGAAGCGATACTTAAGTACTTAACGTAGCTTTAAATTAAACTATTCAATTTCCACGGTAACTGGACCATAATGCTGATAAAAATCTCTGATAACGTTTCTCGATTCATGCTTTAGGTAAGTTGTTTAACACATACAAAATGTTAGAAGATAAATACGCACATTGTGTAAACTGCAGTGTTGCACTGTATTTCTTTATTCATACATTTTTTCCGAATCCGCTGTTCGCAATCAGCTGGTGCCACAATGCGGTTCATTCAAAAGGAAATTGCAAAATCTACGGGCAAAGGCATTTACTTAGCTAAAGGACAGTTTAACAATAGAATTTGTTAATTAGACACAATTAAAATGTCGATTGTTCCTCCAAAACGCGCTGGCAACAAATAAAGTTTGAATTTGGAATAAGGTTGGTAGCGAAAAAACCTCACGCATGTTAAGGCGCGAAAATTTTATTTGACCTCTTGGCAACTGTCATTTTTTTCTTAAAGAAAATCCATACGTCATAAAATGAACACAAGTGCATTTTGTTAAGTTCTTGAAATTCCGCGCATTCCTGAATTATGATAAATGCATGCAGGTATGTTTGTTTTGTATAAATAGGTAGGCTTAACAAATACTGCATACATTTTTCTAGGTAGGTAGACATTGTGAAGGCAATCGACTATCGTAGGTAAATACAGTGGATATCTTTGTTGCCATTTGTGGCTTTAAGTAATTAATGCTTTATTAGGAATTGGTTAAATGCCAAATTATTTGCTTGTAAATAAATATATTTACAAAAAAAAATGCATTGAAATTGCCAATTTAAAAAAAAAATGCAAGGTCATCGGACCACGCAGCGCTTGCCAAAACAATAGGTAAGTATCTGCTGTGTCGTTCAACTGACTTAATGTATACTGTGTGTGAGAGAGCTGTGTTTTTTTAAGGGGAAAACATAGCCATATCCCTACATAGAAATTTATGTAGGGTTAACATTGTAGTACAATCAATGTTAACCCTACATAAATTTCTATCTTTATTGTAAGCATTAATTAGTTAATTAATGCTTACAATAAAGGAAAATACAAGGTCTATGGACAAGTTTAGCTATACTTAAGCCTTGTCGTTGTTTATAGAATGTACAGAAATAATAGTAGGTAGTGGGCGGCGGCAATTGCTTACCATCAGGTGATCCGCCTGCTCGTCCCCCACCTATCACTTAAAATATAGAAGATAGATGATCTTTCTGAAGTGAAAGTTTGACATTCAAAATGTCGAAATTTTAAAATATTTTTTACACCCAAAAATAAAGTAGGTAAATAAGTAGTAAGTAGAGTCGAGCAAAAGAAAGTATGTTTCGAATTCTTCGCACATAGCTCGAGTTTGTGGTTACCAATCCCTATTAGGAAAACGTGGTGATTAAGCCTAATCCCATCATAGTAGCGACTTGATGACCTTTGTCCTGCAGTGGGACAGTATATAGGCTGATACTTTACACCCAGTTGCTGGAATGTCCATTAAATTTGGAATTAGTAATCAACATTACCGGTGCAAATCTTTAAAACATTCATTGCAACTTACATGTCACCATTTACTGATACCATACCAACCACAGAATACACAGAGAAGAAATATAGTATTGCCGCCAGAGGATATTATAATGTATTGCAGACATTATAACCACCCGTAGATTCACGAGTAGGTAACCGATTTTACCCCATAATATTTCCATGATGAAAATAACATTGTTTGTAGTGAGTGATCGTGAGGTGGTTCATGGAAGTGGTCAAGGCATAACCGATGTTCTGTTTGACATCTGACGGATAGAACTGGAGCGACCACCTTTCTCTAACCCTGATGCCGCGGCATGTAGCGAAGGACCTTGATAGGTACTAGGGCTAACCTTTTAAAATGTATTGTTTGAAAGCATTCATTTGCTCTCTTAGAATTAAACACTACCAGGCCTGTCCCACTCCGCGTGTAGGTATCGAACTTGCAAGTACATGCGGCGTCCCCTCCGGAGGGCCAAATTAGTAGAAAATCACGAACGAGCGGCGACGCACGCGCGACAGTTGCTTGCGATAGAAAGAGAACGCACTTCTAGGTATGAATAATGGTAGGCATTGAACGCTGGGCGGTCGGAATTTTAACGTTATGTTATGGTAGCCTGAGTCTTCATTTCCATAAACGGTTTTTAGGAGTGGGCTTTCTGTACATGTACTATTAAGTATTCTGTGACACTACTTACAATCATGATTCGCTGGTATTTTGCTAGCAGGACTTCGTATGGGACATTCAAACGACCTTTATACTTAGCTATTCAGCGCGTCATAACTTCGCAATGTTTGACAATTCACTGTTCGTGCAGGATCTAAAAGTAAACTCTTGTTAAATATTCTATAGCAACATAGTACTACTCTAGTCCAAATACTGCGTACAAAAGCGAGAATTATCCTGTCACGTTTATCAGTAGCTGTTATTAAAATATCACGAACAATCTGTACACTAGTGTTATTGATTTAATTGTTCAAGTATGCTAACAAACCAGTGCGAACGCGATAAAAAGCACTTCCTAGGCAGGTGTGGAAACATTAATAATGTATAAGGAAAGCGGATACGTGTCTTTGGAAGCGCATACAATGCTGCCAATGTGGAAGACGTTTCGACTGTTCATAAGCGCACATAACACCTAAGTTCTATGAGTATGTTCACTGATGCTTCGGTAGTTTCTTTTGAATATGGCATATATAATTTTTTCTCATAAGTCACAGGGGTAACCCCGTGGCTAACGCTTGACCATAATCCCACCTGATTGAAAGTAATGATGAGTTTTAGGATGCCTAGAAAATGCCTAGTGACTCTTGCCTTCAAGATATCCACTACTTTAAAAAAAGGTAATCGAGTTCCGGAGATTACTTCGAACAGAAAAACAAACAAAAAAATAGAAACAATAATGTAGGTAGATAGGTACGTTGTATGAACCTGGTTATCATAACAAGCCGAAGCTCATTTAATCATTACGTATACATTACAAAGCAAATGTTCGGTTAGTGATGTCATTTAACATCGTAAGAATCTAAGATACAAGATTTAATGACCTAATCCAAGAGGTAGGAGTAAGTACCTAACTACAGCGTAATGTACCATCGCGTCGTAACGACAAGAATGCAGTCAGGCTAGTCAACATAGAAGTTGATGGACATATTGCTAACACCTTTTACTAGAATATGTAAAGATAATACGAGTAATAATACTGATGTCCATACAAGGTAGACTCCGTGTGAGATATTTTATGCCTAATCGAATGCCTAAGCGTCTGTGATATCTTTGCCGAGTGAGTGAGGGTCTCTACCGGAGGCTTAATTGGGGGAAAAAGGGTTAGGTTAGCAGCGCACTTGTGACTACTGGTGTTGCAGGTGTCTATGGGTGGCGGCAATCGCTTACATCAGGAGATCCGTCTGCTCGTCTGCCAGCTATCACATGAAAAAAAAAAACGAATCTATGCTCACTTGAAATATATAAGTGTTACTTTTATCACAACCTTGTATAGAGAGAGAAGAGCATTTTGCTCTTCTTTGAAATATTGATAAAAATTACTTAAAAAGGGATAACATGATGTTTGAGCAGGTCCCAAAGTTAGTTTTATCCTTTTCATAATATTTGAACGTCTTACAAAAATCCTTCACAATTGAGGCCGTATTCTATCTAAACAATCGTTTTTGGGCATCATTACGTAGGCCGAAAACCTCGTTGAAATGCCGAATACCCAAATCGAATAAACATCGATTGTGTCAAATCCATCTGACTGTCGGTAGGTAAGGCGGACATGATGGCCGATCACCTTACTAACAATGGAATGAAAAACAGTAAGGAAACTCAGCTGTGGCCTTGCGTACCGGGGTGGTGAGATATCACATCGTGCAGAAACTGTAGGATCTGACCAAACCAGAAGTAGATAAGATAACTATCAATGCGGAATCTGTAGCACATAGTACAACATGATTAGATACTGTACGAGGTAGCTATCTGGTACAACACGGGACAGATGAATCACCACCTGTATTACGATATTTTAGATAGCTGGATGTACGTACACATCTCTGCATTACACAAATTATTGAAAAACAAAAATAAACATACCTGAATGAAAACTTATTCGATTATGTAGGTAGATAATAGGTAAATATCAGATAGAAAAGGAATAAGGAAACAAATACTTACAATAACCTTTTATTTTTTAATGTTTTACTTCGTTAAAATTTACGAAGTAAGTTCTAGTTTCCTGTTAGAAGCAACGAGTGCATACAAATCAAAATGTTGACTTATAAAAACCTAGTTACGAATACTTTGTGTAGTTTTTATAAACCCTCTTTCTTTTTATGATTCCTCTCCGCGACGATGACGAGGAAGGACGAAACTAGAGTTTTTAAATGATAGGTATGCACATGTAAACAACGTCTTTACTGTTATCCTTTATAATTCACAATTTAGTCGATGACGCATTCGCCGTAAAGAGACGTAGCGTACGCCTGCTCGATCATTTCCTGGGGTCAGGGATACCTTTGTGCTCGGAATTAAGAGCCCACCAGCTGGCTTGCAAACAATTACAAAATCAACCATAGAAACCTCTTGATTCTAATATTGTTGGAGAGACTGACGTAGAATGGGCTCATTTGCATCTAAGCTCGGTGCTTACTTTGCTTCAAGATAAGGATATTTTCTGAATCCATACTTTTACTTACTAATATTATAAATGCGAAAGTAACTCTGTCTGTCTGTCTGTCTGTCTGTTACTCTTTCACGCCAAAACCACGCAACGGATTTAAATGAAATTTGGTATACAGATAATCTAGACCCTGAGAAAGAACATAGGCTACTTTTTATTGCGAAAAGGGGGTTGTAAGGGGTTGAAAGGGGGGGTAAAAAGTTACTTTTCCACGCGGAAGAAGTCGCGGGCGGCCGCTAGTGTCATTATAATTCTCTCTATAAGTTAAATTATGAGACTAGAATGATAAGCAAATAGAATGAAATTTTCAGTTAAAGCATTAACTAAAAATTAAGTCCATTTCATTCCGTTTTCCCTAGGTCATGGTGAACACTAGTCTTCCTGTTAATCTAGCTCGGGACTTTTAAGAGCACTGTTGCTCTAAGAGTAGGGTTTAACTAGTTAATCCGTCTAATTCTTGTTACTATGATCATACGCGTAACGCAACGCGAAAATCTGAAGAACTATTACATATTCTTTTGTTTCTTTTTATTTTGTGGGTTTTTTGGCTGAATGTTTATTTATTGGTTTCTAACCTATAGTACGAAACTAATGACATCAACAGACGGAAATATAAAATTATCATAGCATATTCGATGATGTGTCTCCCATGCAAATTCATTGGCGCTACGTGCTAAATGTACCGTACAGTTAGTGCCATAAAAACTACATGAGTTAGTAAGGTAACGTATCATTTTGTCAGAATTCACTGTCTAAATTATTATTTCATTTGATTGTTTTTGACTCCCAAAGAAAATGGATTTTTACTCCAAAGAAACAGATTAATTATTATCGAATAGGTGATTAACAATTAAACATACTCAACTACTTCTAAAGATAATTTTTTGTTACGTATTGCCCTACAGTCCGGAAGCCCGTTTTACAAAAACTTGGGCATGGATTGCCCAATTTTTGTAAAACGGGCTTCCAAAGAATATAAATTACTCCCATTTCGACTCGATGAAATTGACGACTTTAGATAGACGTTGGTAGACCTTTCTTTCCTTTTACTATATTTACGAACTTGAACAAAAGATAAATAAACTCTTTTGGTCCGTCGGATATAATAGTGCCGGCATACAAAGGCGATAATGTACTCGCGTGCACTCAGGTTACGCGTAGAATGTGTCGGCCGTGATCTCTTTAAGTCAGTTTCGGTCTGCTTCTCGGCAGTTCCCAAACATTATGCTCTTGTGCATTAGACACTAACTTATTCCTTTACTCCTTGTAACTTGTACTCGTATACACGTGCAGTCGCCTGCTGTGAAACGGAGTCACCTCGACACTGTGCTACCGTTTGAATGTGGCTTAATACATGTGCAAGAGAATGAACTTATGAAGTAACTCGAGTGAGTCCTGTGATAAAGAAGCCTAGAGGTAGGCCTCTGGGCTTCTTGCTTGACACAATCTTTAAATTATTTCTCTATCTCTTCTTATTTAAGAGGGTCGCTCTTTTCGGTGGACTATCATTCTTTCTTTTCATTCTTCCCTTTACCATTTTTCCCTCGACTCCGCCAACACCTTCAAGTCTTTCCTTGTACATCATGACATTTACCTTCTCCTTCACTTGTTGGATATAATTCCCTTTAAAGAGCGTTTATCCGTAAGAGTCACACTTAAGTCAAAATCATTGATTTCCGATGGAGAATAAAATGATAATCTATACAGTTTGTAAATAAGATATTGATGTCAAATTATTGCAGATTTCATAATCTAATGCATAATTTCAAAATATTTTCAAATGATCATTTAGTTTTCTCGTTAGAACAGTTTTAATACAATCCCTTTTTGAAACTTGTGGTCGAAGGTCTACGCAAATGCTCGATAATAGTAAAACTATAAACGACAAACTTATGACAATATTTCTATTAAAAGAACAATAACATATATTAGGGCATGGCTACAAAACAATAGTGATTACTGTAAGTTTTCATACAAGAAAAGTGTACTCAAAAGTATCATTGTTAGTAATTTTTCGAGTTATTACACGTATTAGTTTAGGATGAAATAAAAGGTATTCTTGATTTTTTTTAAACCTAATAAATGAAGAAATTTACGCTTTAAAACGTGGTATTTTTTTAACTTTAATAACTTGTTTTTTTATTTTATTATGAATCATTTAGTACTACTATATAATCGGCGCAGAATCGCACCAGCGCTCAGTGCCGGCCGAGGCCTTTCCGAGGTAGGACCTATGTCGCTCCCGGTCACCGCGTGCTACGTAAAATTTTATTTGAAATTGGAGATTTTTTGACGCGACTGAGACGGATTGATACTTTTTGTTTTAAGAATATTAATTTGTTTTAACCAAACAAAATTTTGGTGAGTACGAAGGTAAAGAAATGCAATTCTAGTAACTTCCATAGATTAATATATTATATTCTTTACATTTTACATAATAATATAAAATGTGATATAAAAGGCGCTATTCGGGGAAGAAAAGGAAAAGTTATGGTACTTAATTTGGCCAAAGCTAATGAAGCTAAAACGTAAGTTACCGCGAATCCACTTTTAATGACATAGCTGGTCATAATCTATTCACATTTTTCTTTTACGATGATTTCATTACGTTTATTGCTAAAGGCAGAAAAGAGAAGGTCAAATACATGAGAATACCACCGAAGAATTGGAAATAGTTGAATCGCAAACTACAGAAACATGACTATGATTTTAAAGTAGAATTTCATCATCATCATCATCAGCAACCCACACTCGTCCACTGCTGTATTGGGTTTTGGGAGTCAATGACAAACTTATTTGTTGGTACTAAACGATATCTTTATTAAATCGTTTTATAGGAGAGTACGCATGTTTACAAATGTACAGTTAGCAGAGTAACAAGACTCACAGACAGAGCAAGACTAACTATCTGAGTCAACAGACTCCACAAGACGAACCGGCCGAGTCGACAAGACTCGCTGGCATCTCAAGACTTACTAACATCTCAAGACTTACTAACAGAGTGATCCCTCAGGATTCAAGGTCGAAATATGTATTCGTAAAATGAACCTTATTAACAAGTGCAACAAGAGGAACTCTATTACTATGCAATTAAGTGCAGATTAGCATGGGACGAGTTTGAGTTATTTTTGATGTATTCCAACATGCTGGACATAGGTCTCCTCTAATGCACGCCACTGCTCCCGATTTTCAGCCACTCTCATCCAGCCCACACCAGCCAGCCTTCGAATGTCATCATCCCATCTTGTCGCAGGGCGTCCAACACTTAACCGAGTCGCGGTCTCCACTCAAGGACTTTACGGCTCCAACGGTTGTCAGTTCTGCGGCTAATGTGACCAACCCACTGCCGCTTCAGTTTGCTAATTCGGTGGGCTATGTCGGTGACTCAGGTTCTCTGTCGGATTACATCATTTCTGATGCGGTTCTTCAGAGATACTCCGAGCATAGCCCTTTCCATAGCTTTTTGAGCGACTTTGAACCGGGTGGATTAGTCCAGCCACGTCCACGTCTCGGCACCGTAAGTCATGACCGCGAGGACGCACTGGTCGAAGACTTTCGACTTAAGACTTTGAGGGATGGATGACGAGAAGACTTGACGAAGCCTACCAAATGCTGCCCAGCCTAGCTGAATTCTTCTATTGGCTTCTCTCTCGAAGTTGTTTCTGCCTAATTGGAGCGTTTATCTTAGATAGACATATTCCTGGACAATTTCGAGAGGTACTCCATTAACAGCGACCGGTCCCGGATCAACGAGCTCGTTGAAAATGACCTTGGTTTTATCCAAGTTCATCCGAAGATCGAAGTGATTGGAAGATTCAGCCAGGCTGCTCGCCTGTAGGCCATGTAAGGTTTCCGTCAAGATGACGATGTCGTCTGCGAATCGTAGGTGTGACATGTACCCGCCATTAATATTGATTCCGCGCTCTTTCCAGTTTAGCGTTTTGAACAAGTCCTGCAGCGCAGCGGAGACGAGTTTCGAAGATATAACATCTCTTTGTCTCACACCACGTCGTAGCAGGACAGGCTCGGTTTGGCCATTTTGGATTACTACGGACATATTAGCGACGTTATACAGACACCTCAACACCTCGTGCCAAGTCGATATCGCCAATCGACTTGGCACCTCTGCAAGGCCTCGAGAACAGACCAGGTCTCGACGGAGTTAAAAGCTTTTTCATAGTCCACAAATGCCATGCACAGGGGCTGGTTATATTCTTTGGTCTTCTGTATAACCTGTCTCACTGTGTGAATATGGTCTATGGTGCTAAAACCGTCGGAACCCGGCTTGCTCTGCAGGTTGAGCTTCGTCAAGTCTTCGTGTAAGGCGATTCGAAATGACTCTTGAGAACAACTTATAGACGTGACTTTGGTCGATAGTTCTTCAGTAAGGTTTTGTCGCCTTTCTTGAAGAACAATACGAACAAGCTCCGCGGCCACGCCCTAGGAGTTCTCCCGAAGAAAATAACCGAGTTAAATATACGTCAAAGTTCCTTCAACACCGGCTTGCCGGCAACTTTCAGAAGCTCGGTGTGACTCCGTCTTTTCCCGGGGCTTTTCCATTTTTAAGTTGTCCAAGAGCTGCCTCGATCTCCTCCAAGCTGATGTCGGGTAGATCCTCCGTCGCATGGCGTAAAAGAAGGCAAAAAGTTTCTGGCTTTGATGTGACGACTCCTCGATTTGTTTTGGTTAACTTCGACAGGTGGCTCCTGTCAAGCTGTTGTACGAAGACTTTGGACCCCCCTGGTTCTGCTCAATTGCTCTCTGTATTGAGAGTGAATTGGAGCTTCGGAGGTCACGTCTTAACAGCTTGGAGATGGACTTATTTAGAGCCCGTTGTTCTGCCGAAGTGACTGATGGATCTTTCCGCCTCTTGTCCATTAAATCCAGAGTATAGACCGCTTGCTACTCACAGAACTTTGTGCCCTCGTCCCGAAGGATTTCCACCACTTGGTCGAATTCTTCGTCGATATATACGTCAATTGTGGTTTCCAAGGCAGTGAATCGATTTTCCAATTTCAGTTGGAAGGCATCGGAACCAGCGAGTGATTGGAGCAGATTTGGCCGGAGCGTGGACTTCATCAACCGAGAACGTTCAAGCTTAAAATTGATATTCAAAGTGCCTCTGAGAAGTCGGTGATCACTTCCGGTTTTAAACCTATTGATCACTGAGACATCTCTGAATATTCGCTTAATGTCCGATATATATTATGAAGTCGATCTCATTTTTAGTCATAGTATCTGGGCTCTGCCACGTCCATTTCCTCTGGGGCTGTTTCTTAAAGAATTGATCCCAGAAAGGGATCAAATTGAGGGTTTGCAACTGTTTTATAATGTATAAATACAACTGTTTTATAATGTATAATGTTCTTTTTTATTAAATGATTTATTAAACAAAACATGATATCTTTAAGTATTTAATTGCTTACCTGTCCTGAGTAAAAAAGGTAGGTAGGTATCTAAATGATATACCTATTTTTTTATTTTTCTTAAATCAAAAAATCAAAAGAATAACAATAAATCAACGTTGGATTTATTTTATTTTATTTAACTTGCAATTTAATTTTACAACAATACAGTAATTTACTTTGCTATAAAGCGAAAGGATCAAAATTTGTCAGTCTAACTATAAAGAAAACGTACGCGGCAACTCTATGCAAACAGTAACACATGCTTATGTGTGAGTGAAATTTTGCAAATCAAAACCGAAACATGACATTCCGCACTAGCCGAGAACGCTCTTAATGTATTAAGTGACTGATTTCACTTGCCCCTAATTTTTTGTTCAGTATTCAAGGTTAATTGAATTAGTCTGCTCAAACCAAGCTACTTATCTACTAACCTAAGTACTAATTAATAATCCAGTAAAGACCTGATTTAATGTTTACTTTTAGATATAAGAAAATGTAAAACTGCTAACTCATCTATCAGATAACAAATGTAAAATGATTATCAAGTCAGATAAACTGATAAAATTGCAACGCCGTAGTAGCAAATTTATCTGCGCACTGTCTTATAGTATTCCGTCAAACTTCACTTAGAAAGGCACGAATTCAATACTTTATTTACAATCCAAGTAAGTACATCAATATTTCCGTCCGTTTCGGTTTGCCTTCAAGTGGAGTAAATAGTTTTTGTTGCTTCCTAGTGTTCAATGGAAGGTCTTTCTTGCCAATTAAGATTTACTGCGAGTAATGAACAATTTCACGGTCCAAGCGAGCAGGGGGCGACAGTCGCCGGATTGGCCAAATAAGTTTAGTAATATTACGTGAGAATACCCATGCTTATATTCGTAATTGCATCAAAATTAAAGTACACCTACCACAGATTTTTATTGCATTACAGAAAATTCGGATCCGCGAAAAATAAGTCGTTTATTTACAATTTCTCTGGAGCCCATTTCTTGTGCACTCGATATACAAATCCAATTAAACATTTTTATGAACGAATGTATGGAAATCTCCCATTCGATATGTAGGTATATCGAGTGCACGAGAAAGGTGATTCTGGTAGATATTTTATAGGAATATGTATTCTGCATTTTTGGTTAGCATTACCTAATGGTCGTAAATTAAAGAAAGCCGTAATTCATGTCTACATAATGGCATTACTCCGTAACATTTCAATAAAATAGATAAGTAGAATTATGAAGAGATTATTACGAGTTTGTAAGCAAGTCAGTAAATACTCGTATTGCGCAAAAACTTGGCAACAATATTTTTAACACATTTTTACATGAATTGACGTGTTACGTATGACTATTCGTTTTGATATATTAATAACAATAATACTGTAATAGTATTTCGTTTTAGCATGCAGTTGTTAATCAGCTATTCATTTCCTACTCCTATATATTTACGTAGACGTACCTACTCAATTACTTCTTTTATTATGTTCCTGTCTGACCGTGACTATATTTGGTAAATTCACTTCATATTATGTTTTAGTAATTATAAAATTTGAGTTGGATTATAATAAGAGAGAGAGATAGAACTTAAACTAGATACAAACTTAATAAACTTCTACTGAATACCTACTCGCTCTGGCTGGGGTGATCTAAGTATGATTAACGTTTGCAGGGTGAATCGGGAAAATACATTTACATCCCTCTAACCATCTGTTTTACAAACCATTCGGAACGGCATTTGTTATAAGTTATAACTTTTTTATTTACGTTTCGTTAGTCTTAGATCAAACGTTATACTGAATGTTGGTAGAAGTGTTGTTTAAAGGGATATACGAGTAACTTAACCAATACATCCTGTACATACTGATGATCATTTGCGAATATCTTTTAGCATATCCTGATAAACTTATTACTTGGGTTAGAGGCTAATTCTATACCTATTTAGACAAAAACACGTTTGAAATAAATCTGTATTAACATGGACATTAACATTTTATTAAAATGGTCAGTTAACATTAGAACATAAATGAAACGTAATTATTATTAGGATTAGGCGACCATATACAGAGCGCCTCCCACACTGGCCGCCACTGCGCGGGCGCATACGCAAACAGTCGCTCTATACCTTTGTTATAAACACACTTAGCTTCCAGTCGGGTGTATTTAATTCGTGAAATAATTGATTGGGATGGAAAATAAGATGAATTCCATTAATCTGGTATCACACTTAGTTATTATAGGTTATGATGTCCTGTCCGTTTTCTGACATTGCATTATTAAACCTTGGTTGAAATTTTTAACATAGAAGTTTACGTAAAATTAATTCTTGGCACTTACAGATTTCAAGAAATTCTCCGTATGAACTTAATTAACAAATTGTTTCTTTCTTTACAGGGTGCTAGGGACAACCTAACAGATTCTGACTCGGGCTGCGTGTCCCCAGGCTCCCGTATCAAAGACTCCGCGTCACCAGAGCTCAAGCGAATGGACTCCGGGTACAAATCCCCCCACACCCCGAGCAGCCCATGCAACCCCCGGAGGCATTTAGGCACCCCCCACGATGACTTCAAGGAAGACTTCGCGAAGGCACAGGTCCTGGCCGATATATTGGACAGGACCTCTGAGACCAGCGACTCTTTGAAGAGCAATCCAGTTAAAGACCACCTGGAACAGATGATCCTGAATGCAGCGTCAGCTGAAGATAGGTCGTGTTTGGAACAAGTCCTTATGCTGCTGTATAACCTTCAAACGTTAAGCAGTTCCGTCAGTGAAGATGAATGTTATCAGGTTAGTAGAGTTCGCATTTTATAAACATACTTCTTAAGTTATTGACCACAAAGTAAAATAGACGTATAAGAAAATGTAAATGTAATAAATGACGTTGTCATCAGTTGTCATACATCAGTCAAAAAAGGTTCAGGAAAATCAGCGTTTCCTCCTTGTGTCGGGAGGAAACTATTAAATTCTTTTGTATTTCAGGCAAAACCGAGAAGAATATGTGATCTGAAATTAAAATCTGAAACTGACATTCCATCGCACAAAACTCACAAGGCAATAGCAACAGTCACCCCATACCAGCAGAAGGGGTACAAGTGTGAATCCCTTGAAAGTCTTTGCAGCGACGAGAGGAAACCGAGCAACGTTTTACAGGAGAGCGGAATCTTCGAGGGTGTCGAGACAGAAACAAAAAGTACTCAAACAGACGTCAACGAAAGTTTCGAGTGCAGCGGTGAACTCAACACCGAAATACAGCGACTGAATAGTATAAGAGAGAAACTTGAGAGGCAAGGAGTTAGGAATAGGACATTAAGTGCTAAGGACGACGGAGATGGCCTGGAGTGCAGGTGCGTGAAGTTGGGCAAGAAACACAAGCAGTATTATGAGAGGAGGCTTAAGTTTTTGGAGGGTAAAATCTCAATTTACGAAGCAGCGCAAGACGTTAAGGAGGCTAAATTAGCGCAGAGGTTACAGAAAGAATTCCAGCTTGAAAATCGAATACAGGTACGAAAAGTTGAAATAAAATGTGATTTTCTTTTAAGTTAGCTCAGAATTTAAATTATTTTTTCATTTTGTGCAGGAACTCGAATCGCAACTTTTGGAACTTCATGAGAAGTACGAAAGATTAGAGGAGGATTGTTGTGAATTAGAAGAAATCGAAAATGACACCCGATTGCATTGGCAGCAGTAAGTTTACCTTCTTCGAAGCTTTCTTGTTAGATTTTCTTTTTGCAAGCGTTTACGAGATAACATTACTTTCAGGCTTGAAATGGACTATGAAGCTCTGCTCAGCTCAACTAAGAGACATGACGGAGCAACGCGAGTGTTCGAGGGCGCAAGCCGAAAGGCTTATGGCCGAGCTCACTAAGAGAGAATGCACTTTGAAATCTAGAGAGGTAATTCTTAATTTTCAAGCCCACGTGTACAGAGCATGCCTTATAGACTATTGAATACACCTAAAATGGAGTAATTATTTAAGTAATAGATTGAAAATACCTGACGCAGCGCGTGCAGTTATCAAACTTTTTATGTGACCGTTACAATAATTGGAACTAATAATTACTTTCAGAATGAACTCCTCACGAGGTTAGATAAGTTACAAAAGGCAGTGCCAGCGTTGATAGCATGGAACGTGGTTCAAGTCATTGGAGTCACTATGTCTCCTGGTGGACAGGTTAGTTACGTTTGCACATAAGCGTTAAAATCATCAGCCGTCCTGCAATTTGTTAATTATTATTTTGGATGAGGCCGATTGGCCTTCTTTTGTTTGACTTCTTTGATGAACTTAGTGAGTTGAGATCTCAAATTATTTTCATTGAGGGAGTCACTTATTTAACGCGATTTGTAATCTTTACAGCGAGCGCTAATAAACCGCATGGCCCCGTACGGGCAAGACACGAAGGCGTTCATCGCGCAGGTGAAACAAGAGTCCCAGAAGCCGGCTGGCTGCGGCGCGCTCGTCGCATGGAACGACATCAACACCTCATCCGCGCCTGCCACCAAGGAGCTGGAGAAGCAAGTTTTGAAGTAAGTAGACTCTTCACAAATTGTCACTATATGGCCCGAGAGCATCCTTTTCACCAAGACATGGTCTCCAGAACTCGTTTATCCCAACGCGTACCTACTCTTTTGTGCCTTTATTATCAGCCATAAGACGGACTGGTGAAACAAGAAATTTGTGGGTGTGCGTATTATTCAGTTGTGGACGTTATGATTTTGCAAATTGTTTGTGGTTTTTACTAGTCAACAGTTTGTTACCGATATAGCGTCTTAACACTATACTTATATCTTTATAAAACTTGGAGTGATCTCTCTCCTAGCTACTACTTTTAGAATCGTCATCTGTCTTTAGTGCAATGTAAAACAGAGCTTACAATTACCCAATCTAAACAATACGTTTGTAAGCTGCCTGTTCACACAGGCAGCGCAGGAACTTAACTATTCCTATTTATTTATTTGCACACTAAATAATGGTCCTAACACCTCGATTATTTAAACATACATGCAGTACCGACATACAAAAAGTAATTTTCTCTAGCCTTGAAAATATACAGGTTTAGAAGTGTGAAGGGAAAACTTGACAAGTAGCGAGTTTCACTTCTTATCTCTTCGTGTTACGGCAAAATTAGCATAATAGTAAATAATGATTCCTTCAATGTTTTGTATGGGAAAAAGCGTTAATGCAATTTCATGATTTAATGTCTAAACTAGATTTATAAAAAAAAAACAAATTTTCTCAACAATCTTTAACAAAATAATAAAACATGTTCTCATGTGTAATTTCCAGATTAATATCAGAGAAGAAGCAAATAGAAAAGCAAACAGCTGACATGAGGAAGATATTAGAAAAGAGAATAACGCAGTTAGAGGAAGAGTTGGAGACGACGAGGCGGCAAATGCAAGCCGCCGCATGCGGGGCCGATGTCAAGAAAGAGAAGATCGATGAGAAGATTAACCAGATTGAGGATAAGATCAATCAGGAGAAAGAAGATGAAATGGTACCTATGTCCATGCATTTTGAGTACTTTAACATATTTTATAAGTTTTCATCATATATTTTTATCACAGTTAATTCAGTAGCTCGGCATGAAGTCTCAAACGTCAACACTGAAGGAGATTGGTAGTCAATGTATCCGTCCACTTAAATAAAGTGTTTAACGTACAGTTTTGGCAACACGATTCCCTTTACGAGGCCACTGGGACTTGCCACTTCATATGTCTTGCTATTATATTGGCTATTTATCATGAAAAGACCTTTAGATGAGTAATATGAGTATAGCCAGATACTTTCTAGCTCACTCGTGCGAGTTACTACAGTATTCGGCAGGCTGACTCACTCGGACGCTAGTTAGCTACTATAGTTTATTAACGATTAATCAAAAAGAAATGTTAGGGTGTATTGGCATATTTTTAACAGTAGAATGAAATTACTGGGCTATTCATTACATCATAATCATAATAATGTTATAAAGCTCGACTTTTTTAATCACTTCACAATTTTTTTAACGATTTGATTGTTCGTGTTAATTGCACATCACTTATAAGAACCACAGTAAATTCTCCTCGCAACTTAACTTGTTTATTAGAAATACCAATGAATTTAACGAAACAAACAAAATTCTTCGGAAGGTTTCACCGTAACACTTCATTATCAGACCGTACTAAGAATGCGAACGTAATAACGTTAAAGTCTTTGACCATGACGATTCCTCTGATGAAACCTCAATCATCGCGTTTTTTGTTTAAATCACACAAGTGCAAGATTCTGCACGATTATTTTCTTTACATGCATTATTTGTTAAAGTAGCGCAGTAGAATATAAGAAAGCGACTACAACAATGCATACATAATTTATATCTATTTATTGAAATACTTTTTATATGTATTTATATCATTCACTACGGGACGGAAAATCTCTGCTTCATCATTGGGTCCCCCCAAGAAGGGTTAGACATGGTACGATATTATGTTCCTGTGTACCTATAATTATTTTGTGATACAAAATTGCAAATTGTAAGTTCAGTAATGAGCAGGGCTCGGAGGATGTGTTTTTACTATTTTAATCTTTATAATTACCCGTTTCCACAATAAAGAACTTACTTACTTACAGTTTTCTATTGTCAATTGCTCATTTATTTTTGTAAGGTTTGAACGCTAATATCATTTTGTACTGATTGTTACCTATCACACTATCAAACCTTCCACGAAAAAGGAATAAACTTAGGTAAATTAAATTTCCATTCTCATTTTCCAGTTGCCCGTAGACCCAACGATGGGCAGCAAAATCAAGGCCCTGCTGATCAGCGAGCAAGAGCTGAAGACCCGCGTCCAAGAGTTGGAGAGGCGAGAGACTGCTTATTTGGAGATGCTGACCCAAGCTGACGACATGTGGGCAGAGATGGAAGGCGGGTATAAGAAGAAGATTGAGGAGTCGCAGGCAGTGGAGACGCAGTTGAAGGGGAAGGTGAGATAGCAGCATTTTATGACGTTTAATTCACTATTAGCTATTACGTACAAAATTATGCTGTAGATGGTTTTGATCACTCGGAAATCGATTCAAAATGGAAACATAACAAGTTTGAATACAACATATTTATGGCCGTATCCTAGTATGAGGAAAATATTATCCTAATGAGTTTTAA
Source organism: Cnaphalocrocis medinalis (assembly GCA_014851415.1). NCBI lineage: Eukaryota > Metazoa > Arthropoda > Insecta > Lepidoptera > Crambidae > Cnaphalocrocis > Cnaphalocrocis medinalis. Next base: position 2,722,945 of record CM026284.1, read on the forward strand.
AAAGGCCAACCAATACTTATCAGTCAAGGGCCTACCAAATAGTCTATGATTGGGAAATAAGGGCATAGGATAAGGGGCAATGGAGATGCGTTTTACCCAACAGTGGGACTCGATAGGCGAAATAAGAAACCAAAAATATAATTTCGTCTTTTATCAATTGTTTTGTTACTTCCAGGTGAAGAAATTGGAGTCAGAGCGTGACCAATACAAGAAGTGTTTCGAGCCGATGAAGAAGAAGCTGCGAGAGATCGAAGAATCGGAGTCAGGGTTGAAGATCGCTCTGGAGAAGGCGGAGAGAGACACCACCACGCTGAAGGCCCAGAACACAAACCTGGTCGCGATGTTCAGCAAGGCAGATGAGAACACTAAGAAAGCCGAGTCAGCTTTGAAGGCGTTGGACAGCAAATTTAAGGTTAGAATTCGATAGCTTTATCTTTAGATTATATAAAGATATTTTAATGATAATGCTATATTTGTAATCACACAAATTGAGAGACCTACTGTTAGTATTAAACATATAATCAATATCAAAGTTACATTGAAGTCAAAATCGAGAGAAGGGAAATCATCATTATTATCACACAAATGAACTAGTTAACTTGAGCTATGCTTCGGTATGGACGGGCCGACTCGATCGGAGTGATACCATGGGCTCAGAAAACCGGCGTGAAGCATCGCCTGTGGTGTGTCCCGAGTGAGTAAGAGTACGGGAGGAAGGAAGGATAGTAAGGTTGGCAGAGCACTTGTGATTCCACGGTTGTTGCGTGCGGGTGTTTATGGACGGCGTTAATGGTTTACCATCAGGTGATCCGTCTGTTTGTCGGCCACTTATCACATTAAACAATCAACCAGTTTGTTAAGTTTTCTTGACTTTACAACTTAACATACATAACATGACATAACTTATTCTTGCAGAGAGAGATGGAACAGCTGCGCAAGATTAACAAAAATCTTGATGAAGACCTCAAAGTTCAGAGGGAAACGTCTAAAAAGACCGAGATGGGTTTCATGGGAGACCTGGAGTGCATCAGGAAAGAACTGAACAGGACCACCAAGAACAACCAGGAGCTGGAAGTCACCTGCAGCGAACTGAAGGAGGAGGTACGATAGTTATAAGATAAATTTTCGGTTCCGGAATATTTATGGAATGTTTTAACATGACATTGACCTATTAAAGTGAAACATGTTTAAGGTGAATGCAATATGATACACTTTTGAATAGTAGAATTGATTTACTCAATCTTAGAAACATTGCATATTCTTTTGACTTACAAAGTCAAATATATGGCCAATCGATTCGGTGTTTGAAAGTGTATTAATGATCAATGATGAAGAAGCACTTTTTGATTTGAAATTTAATTGGTGATAGTGGAAATTTTTGATAGTATTTATTTGCATGCACGTATTCTAAGTATTGCATGTATCTTAGTAGTTACTTTGTACTTAAATGTATTTAGTTGAATGTGTAGATGCTTTATTATTTCTAACGCTTTGATTGTTTGTGCTGTTTGTATCTAACGCGGTGTTGCATGTTGGCTCGACCTTCCGGAATCGATCGGTTCATCCGCGGTGCATGCCAGAAGACTTGTAAATATGCATGCAGTGGTGTAGCAGAAGAGTTTTAAGAAGACATGTGTTCCCAGGTTGAATCTCTGGAAAAGCAGCTTGCGTTAACGCAAAAAGCTTTGACCCAATGCAAGAGGAAGTGTGACGAGAAAATTAAGACTCTGAGCCACGAACTGTCGATCAAAACTGAGGAGTTGGAAGAGTTGAGGAGTGAGACGATGAGGCAATCGTACCACGCGTCGAGGGTCGAGTTGCAGCCGGATAGGACGGAGTATATTGATGAAGGCTACTCGATATACACGGCGGTGCCAAAGAAGTCAGACTACGGGAGAATGCATCACAGTATGAGTTACATAACCTCCGATTCTCGTTGTTCCTGCCCGTCCATGAGGAGCCAGCTAGTCAGCCAGTTGATAGAAGATCTCTTCGATAGAATACACAACACGGTAGACGACGATTTGACGAGACTGTGCAAGGAGATCACTCCTGTGAGCGGCAGAGAAGTAACTGTTGAAACCAAAGCGAAAATTACAAATTACCTCTTAATGGCGATATCGAAGGAGCTCGTAAGGTCCATAGGAGACGCCGATGCTAAGACTGATACAGAGGTCAGTATGGTTGTGGATTATTCTAATCTTTTAATCGATTGTGACTAAAATTTCTATAACTATTTACTAATTGTTTGATTATAAATGGTGTTTGAAGGCCTAACCGATGGTTTAATCGAGTTTTGCTAAAACCATTTTGATTGATATGATTTAATACGTTTGATATTTGGACGTTTTTGTCAAAATATGTCTTATTTTATCATCCACTATTTTGGTAGGTATGTCAGCAAGAAAAAAGTTGCAATAAATTATTATTATCCCACTGCCCAGGGCAATGGCGAAGCAATAGATACTATAATGGGATCAGATGGGGTTATGTCAGCCAAGATAAAAACGATTTGGGCATCTTGAACTTTCTAATAAAGCTATTTTTCACCATAAAGAAGTGTAACAATAAATAGAATCGAAATTCCAAAGGACAACTGACCTTTACGCTCTGCCCTCGTTGTAGGAGTGGCAACGCGCCGTGTCGTCGATGACGTACACGGTGCCCGCGTACAGCGCCGGGGACAGCCGCGGCGAGTTCGCGTCGCTCCGGCTGGTGGGCAACGCGGGCGTGCTGCACGGCGCCTCGCGCCTCGCCAGCGTGAGTTGCGCTTGCGCCGCTGCGCGCCTCTGCGCCGCTGTGCCGGAGATTGCTGACAGCGTCAAGAGCTGCCAGGAGGTGAGGAAGAAGAACCGTTCTTGTTATTCCTAGTAGGCCTAACATGTGTACCGCGACAAAAGTTTGTCGACTCTCGTTCGCGAGAGCGCATCCTTCTATCCCGCTCATCGCTCAGTCTCAGGCAAGAAGCAACTTGCGCCGACACAATACGAGTGTCGACGAATTATCTCGCGGCGCGCATGTTAGCCCGGCATCAGGAGAAACCGTCATTGAGTGGACAAAGTGGTGTGTGGGACTCTAACCCCAACCAAAACCCCTGGGGTATCCATCTCAGCGCAATCGAGGTCGGATACCCTAATCATTTTCATCCTGTTTTCGGATTGATGCATGCAATCTAAACCAGCGGCTGAAAATCGTCACCCATCCATATAGATACTCGGAAGGCGTCCGACCTACTCTACGTTTTCTGAGGACTCTTTTGGTTGTATAGTGCTTCGGCATGAATGGGCTGGCTCGACGGCCCAATCGGGAGGGAAGGGGATAAAACGTTAGCAGTCTAAAGTCATACATATGTCGTGATTGATCAACGACGTGGTCCACGGGATGTAAATGTCCACAGATATAACCTGTATGTCATCAGTAGTTATGCCTATCGTCAAGATAGATGGTGTTAGATTAAAGGTTGAAATCTTACCATTATAATATTATCCAGGGTAGCCATACCTGCGACGACTATGTATCTCTCTCTGATGAGGCACAAGAACTTATCACCGATGAACCAAAAATAAGTCTATTCGATACGGTGGCTACAAAAATAAACAAAAAACAAATCCATCCCGTAACGTATGAGAATATACCTGTCGCATCCGATCAAATATGTGCCTCAGCGTTTATGAAAGGGAGGGAAACACCGATCCGGTATCGTCCGGTCCGATTTGCGTCCTCTGATATTCTGTTAGATACGCCAATCTAAAGTGTCCTTTACTTATTGTTTCAGGAAGTATTGGATCATGGAGATGTTAAGATTATGGAGGAACAGTTGGCAAATGCCATAGAAAGTATTGTTGTAAGTATTCATTAAAATGTATAAGAAATTCACGATTGATACGGAAGTAGATGATTCGATGACGTTTGACAGGGACAAATGGGAGAAAAGGACGGCTTGATTGTCTACCATCCAATGCAGACAAGACAATCGCTGGGTGAGTGAGGTTACCGGAGTTCCAATCGAGGAGGCAGCAGACTTATTGTCTCTATTTGATTGGTGCTGTACGTAGACACCCTATGGGTAAACGTTTACCATCAGGTGGACCGTCTGGTCGTCTGATACCATCACCCTTACCTTGTGAATTGGCGAATACACTTAAACCTGGTTAATTGGCGAAATCTCTTTTGTTTTACTAGGTGATTAATATTTTTCTTTGGTTTTGTTTCAGAATTGTCCATCTTGTGCGTTGGGTACAAATGCGATAGTTTGGAGCACGGATGTTTAGGGACATCCACCGTGCGAATTGTGTAAGTAACTTTTTTTACTCGAACCCACCTACTTAGCCTAGACTTTAATTGAGAAGTAAAGTTGGGCTCATATACTAGTTTCACTTCAAATATTCGTAAGATTCTTTTCACCCCCATCTGATGAATAGCATATTAGCTCCAGTTCATAAATATAAAATATAGCGATAATTCTACCATGCGAGTGAAAATATACAATCATTCACTTCTTCGTACAAGAAGAAACTCAGTGAAATGAAAAATAATAAAAATGTATTAATTTTTATTTAGGGATGTACACGTTCACAGATACGATCTGTAGCAACCGACGTTCTGTTTATTATATTTTGTGATTGAATAGTAGACATAAGATCCTCCTTCTACGCATTGAAAATTGAAGAAAGTAGGTACGAAATATAATTTATTAATGTTTCCTTTTGCTTTTTTCCAGGTGTTATACCTCCACCGACCTCACTCTGGTGCCTTCATTAGTTAAGCCAGTTATATGTAAACGAACTGTACATATGTTTGTATTATACATTTATAATAATACTCTTAATTATAACGTAAGCGAAACATATCGAACAATCGTACCTTCAAGCGATGCTACAATACGAACCGTATCTTTTTAACGTGTTTTTTTCGTTCATCGTTTTCGTGCCAACAATTTATTGTGTTTTCGAATTAATTATTTTTTCCGTTGTAAATAGTAATCAGTTGTCGAATCGAAATTTAATTTGTATTAACATCACTCACAAATTAGGGATTTTGTATCTTTGTCTATTTTATTAAATTGTTTTTATTTACAAAAAGATTAATTTTAATCGACGAATTAAAAATGACTATTTAAATTCTTGGTTGTTTTATTTGAAACCTTTGATCATAGAAACATAGTTTGCAGATGTTACGATAATGATGTTGGATAATGGGTGAAGCATGTAAGTAGTTCATACATAAACCTACAGTAGATTTTTATAAGTAGTTAAAGTATAAACAAGTAAAGTAATCCACTATCAACCAAACAATAAAATCTCCCACAGATAAGTTTTGGGAATTCCCTTATCTTCCTGAGATTCTTCCCTTTTATTATATCAGTGCACTAACAACCACTGGCGTGGCTCTGGTCAGTGGGTCAGTGTCAAAGAAGCATAAAAACTTTTTGGTTTCACCATAGAGGAATATTCAAGTGATTTTCTGTCTGTCAGTTCTGGTCAGTCACAACTCCTGTCAATGGTAGAAAATTCCCTTAGAAAAAATAATAATGTAAGAAATTAAAAAGTGTATTAAATTATGCAATCGTGCTTATAAAACCTATGGCTTTTAAGGTATACACTAATTCGTTAAATAAATACGAGGGAAATAAAAAAAGTTAATATCAATAAGTCGATAATGATGATAATAATTTACCTACCTTGGTTATTTTTAAATATAACATCTGAAGACTGCATAACAAAGTATTTTCTTAGGTAAATGTAGTGATATATTGAAACTAAATTTATTTACAGACATCTGGGAAGACTTTATGTTGCCGTAGTGCGGCGACCGTTCCACGACCCAAAAAAGAAAAGCCCAGACTGCCCCCAAAGAAACACGATTGCCACTACAAACCACTATGAAACAAACTAAATCGAAATCAATAAAATATTGCATGGAACAGCTCCCTAGTAATCAATTGTCCGAATGTTCATGCGCCAAGTGCGATTCGTTTGACTGCTTCGCGTTGAGAAGCAAAGGCCCTTGCTCGTGTCCTGTATGCAAAGAATCCCAATCTTGTTTGTTGAGTAAGAAAAAAATTACTAACATCACTGAAAGGAAAAGTATGGATGACAATGCAATGAGTCAACAAATTAAAAACATACCTGATTCCGAGAGCGTCATAAAAGAATGCGTGAAGAAAGAGATAACGTATGAATATAACAACAATCATAATTTTGCTGCTGTGAAGAAACATTCAAACTACTCATATTGTTGTGCTGAGTCCAGAGATCGAAAAAATGAAATCGTGTCGGAAATACCTGCGCACGTCCATAGTGTTTCTATCGTGCACTCGCGTAGAGACGTCGAATCTAACACAGCAAAATTAAGCGCCCAAATTATGAATGTACCGTACAAAGAATTTAAAGAGTCTGTTTCGTACAACAGATCTGACGAAACTTCGTCAACGATAACCAGATTATCTAAATTGGACATATTCAAAAGGATAAAAGAAGCTTACAAGGCATGCAGCTGTAAAGTATGTGAATGCATTGCAGGAAAATCGTTATTATCACGTAATGAATATTGTAAATGTAAACCATGCAACTGCCAAGATTGTGCTGCTCTGGCAAAAGATCTTGATAAAAAAGCAAAAACTAAACAGTACTACATCGGTTGTCCCTGCATACGATGCGACCGAATCAATCAATGTAAAGGATTAATGAAGAAAACAGATCAACCTAAAGACGTTTGCGATTGCGATCCATGTGATTGCCTTCGATGTGTGGACAGTAATAGTAAACCATGCAATTGTAAACCTTGTGAGTGCATTGAGTGCAAATCATACAGAATAGATAAAAGTAAACCGATAAATACAATCGTAGTCGCGTCAATACGCGAAGATGTTCCACGGAGCTACTGCCAATGTTCTCCTTGTGACTGCGCCGAGTGCGGACAAGACTATCCAATGTCATCCAGCTTGAGGCATGAAATGGCGACTGGTATTAGTAGACCAGCTAACTGTGCATGCGAAAATTGTATGAGCCAATCTTGTGAAGCTAACGATAGTATTTCTTGTACTTGTGAAATACAGAAGCAAATAATGAGGAAACCGGTAGAAAAAGATACTCGCGACTACGATATTCATAGAGCATCTGTGAAAAAACTTGGGTTAGCTGAGAAGAGAACCAATCATGACACAATAGCAATGTTTGCATCTGTGAAAGATAATTACTATCCAAAATTTGGACCAACAAGCCAAAAAAAATGCAGTTGTGGTAATTGTGAATGTGTAATATGTAGTTGCAAAGAGACTACTGCTATGTCGATAAAGTCGTCACGTTACTTGCTGCCATCAGAAAAAACATCTAATAAAGGTGCATGTCAATGCTCGCCTTGTGAATGTGAGATTTGTAACGACAATTATAACAGAGGTACTTCTCATTCATGGTTACACAAAACAAGTTGCAAATGTGATGTTTGTGACTGCTTAAATTGTGTTGATTCATCTAAACCATCTACTAGCAATGCTAAAGACAACAAGCCTTTTATATTTAACAACACTTGTAAGTGTAGCCCTTGCGAGTGCGCAGACTGCCAGAAGATTATGTATAAATGCACCGGAGATAGTTGCTATTGCAGCAAATGTAAATGTCAAATGTGTTCCGATCATAATAAATTTATTAATGAAACCGTATATACAGGCAAAGCTGATGGCTATCGGTTTACCAAGTACGTTTGGAATGAAATTAAATGATAGACGTAATATGAATATAAACAAATTTGAAAATCAAAAGCTTTTCCAAAAAGGTACATTAAACATTATATCTAGAAGAAGCATTCAGCACATCAACAATTCTTTACATAACTATGAAGATCTTGATAATAATCCAGTAAAAGAAGTCACTGAAACAAGGATCTCTAAAAGTTCTCAGTACATTAATCAGAAAACCAATAAACCCTCATTATTTTGTGAGGCTTACGTACAGTGCCAGGATAAAAATGTCATAATGAAATATTGCAATGGTGCAACTACAGACTATAAATCTTCAGTGAGTTTTATGTCGGAAAATGTTTCACTTGATAAGGCAAAACTTAATCACATTGACGAGAACAGTAGTATACCACCGGTCTTAATGCAAGAAAACACATCACACGATACAAAATCAACGCATGATAAAATTAGCAATATGTTTCCAACCACGTCTTTCAGTCCTACATGTTTGGATGAATTTATGAAAAATTTAGATTTTAAAAATATTTCTTTTTCTGCAAATGAAAATCGTTCTCTTATAGAAAAAACGAATGCCAGTGACTATAACAACAAATATACAAATAAACATATATGTGTTCAGAATGAGTTTAATGAACTTAGTACAAGCAGTAATGGACAAATAAATCAATGTGAAATAGAAGCTACATGTGTTCGCGACTTGTCAATAAATTTAGTGACATCCTTAAAAAATGCTAATGAAAGGCTTTCTAGCCTAATAAGCCCCAAGTGTCTTGAAAATAGTTCGAAATTGGGGCCTTCGGAAGCAAATATTAGTTTGCCAAATAAACTAGTTATTATGAAGGAAAATACTGAAGACTTTTGTAATTTGGAGATCGACTATGATAAAATTAAAGACACACTGCAACAAGCAAAAGCTTTTTCAGAAGAGTTGATGAAGGTTTTGCTAGAGTACAAAAAGGCCAACAATATTTTAGAAAGTAAATCACATAAACAAATTATAAACAAATGTTATGGTAAACATACAAATATCAATAAGTCGACTGTTCTAAATAGGGAATACCATAGATTAGCTGGAGAAGTTAAGCAAAGAACTCTATTGCCGAAAATTGATTCAATGAACAAATATGGGTCACATAACCTCAATATTGAAAATAATATACGTGGAACATCGGATGGAAATGATCTTGAGATTGTAGATATTAAGTTTAGTGAAACACTGTCTGCAAACAGAAGTAGCCGTAACAACATGATAGTTGATAGTGAGCAAACTGCACACGCGAATGACGTCAATACTAATTTACGACAAAATAAAGAAGGCAGAGATGATTGCAAACTCAGTAAGGATAGCATTTCAGGGCATACATTAAATGAACAACAATCTGAAGATAGCGAGGTATATGAAAATGATAATTCTAATGAAAACTCGTGCACCCAGTCTAGTGAAGATAGACACAAGAACCGTTCGGATAAAAGAAGCCAAAAAAGGAAAAGAGTACGGGTGCCACGTTCGGTTCTTTTATACAAAAGACTGAAATTAAAAGAGGCGTTAATGAACTTAGCAGCCGATCAGTATCCTAATTGTACTACTGCAATATCGTCTCGAGATAAATCGAATTCCCAAACCGAAAAACATAACAATGTTGTCAATGACGCAGAGAGAGCTAACAATAGTTTCTTAGGAATACATTTTGAAACAGCAACTTCAACGTCTACGGGTACTAGGGACACTTCCGAGAAGAGGAATGTTCCTCAAATATTACAGGTAAGTTTTTAGAAGTATCTATTATTTTTTAGAAGTATCAAATTATGTTTCAGTGAATAAATGACTAATAATTTTAATTCGATAGGTGATAAACGGGGCAGAAGAAGAGGTATCATGGTCAATATTGAAGAAAAATTGTTTGATAGATTCAGCACATTCGGACGGCAGCAGAGGAATTTCTTTAGTACCTGCATTGCAGCTTGACGTAAAAGATGCATTACGGGAAATTTCGAGATTACAACGCGATGCAGCGAAAGAATCCGACAACGTAGTTACTCTAATGGGGCAAAGAAACGGGAATCTGGTATAGTAATTCCTTAAAATCATAGAAACCTATCGTTCACTTAACATCAAAGTAACATTATGTTTATTTTGTAAGCCAAACATTAATGTAGTTGCATCCAGTTAACATTAACTGATTATTTTTTTGATTAAATGTAAAAAACAATTACAGCGTCATGAAAAGTATAAGGATGTAAAAATACAGTCATTTGAAGAACTGATTGAAAATAAACCAGGAAAACCTACGGTAAAAGTTAAATTTTCAATATTAGTTACATACCTTTAGAATTTTATTTAAATCAATGTAATAGGCATATTAACTAGTGTGTTCACAATTTTAGAGTAAAATGGATTTGATACGAAAAGAGTTCAGTTTTGCATCGTCACAAACTCTTAATTTGACAGTCAGTGAGGAAAAAGCGGTAGATTGCATGGATTCTACATTCTCTGTGGTAATAATTTAAAAATAGTTAATTAATAAACTGTCCCAATCTGAGATTTTGAGAATTCTAATATATAATTTTTATGTATATTATTTATAGGTGTTGTTAAAACGTCAGATTCAGGAGTTGTTACAAAATAGCTCACCTTTGATACATCCAGTAGTGAAGAAATCATTGAAAAGCATTGATATAGCGAATTCTGGTTGCTCATCTGTGAAACCCATAGACGTAAGTTTATAAATATTAATTGTTGTTGTTGTTAAGTATTAATTGTACTTTTTATTTTGTGCAATAAAGAATAAATAAATATAAAGTTATACTGTTAGCAAGTGACTGCAAATGCGCATTCGCTCGCAGTGTATTCGTCAGACGAGAACGGACCTTAGGCACAAAATAATTACACACAGAAAGGAGGCTGCCCACTAAGAGCTAAAAACGTGTCATGTACTCACGCATGCGCACTAACGGGGAAATACGCCTTTTCGACCACATTAATCCAAATTGATTGTCAAACTGTCGAGGTCTGTGGAAGAGGCCGCGCGCTTATGTACTCATGCCGGGCAACAACCCTTGCATATGTCAACGAACTCTTCTAAATTCAAAATCAGGCTGAGTCTAACTTATGTGTGTAATTATTTTGTGCCTTAGGTTGCAAATGTAAAAAAAATACCATAGCCATTCCATCAGCTGGATCATCAGATTTCCTTCTTAATTCATCTGACTTACATTTTCAGGGCTCAAGAAGCAGTTACGACCCTTTAAAAGTAAAGTTTCTAGGATTGCGAAAGGTTTCGGATCACACGGTTCTTGTAAAGTGGAAAGTACCTCGAGACTTGGACAACGTTCAAGGTTATGAGGTAGGTATATAATAATTATAATGGGAGGCTATCGCGTGTAAAAATCCGTTAGATGGTGTACTTGTAGATTGAGGTCCAACTTCAACGTCAATGGTCGTTTAGTGACATTTTGACGTCTCAAATCAAAAATAACCAATCAGCGTGTAGGTGGACCTCAGTCTACAAGTACGCCATCTAACGGATTTTCACATGCGATAGCCCCCATTCAATACCATCAACAAAGTCAAAAATGTTGTAGATGTTAGTACAGACAGCCGCACATCAGGTTACTACAATCTGTCAAATTACTTCAATCGAACCTCACCTTTATGTCAAACGTGTTTGGTTCAATATCAACTGAGGAAATTTGACAGATTGTAGTAACCTGATGTGCGGCTGTCCGTACATGCGGCACTTGGCTACTATTGACCTCTGGAAAATAACATAAAATTTATCTTCGGAAGATAGGTAAGATAGAACTTAGATTATGTATGGTGACCGCAAAGCGCGCCTGCCGATGTTGGGCCACTAGTTGTAACCTAAACTATTTTTGAAAAATAAACATAACACAGTTTGAATAATTTACTTTAGCTGGAGTTTGTTATTTTTCGGTGACATATATATAACGTCTATTATTTATTTATCACTGAATTTCTCTTTTAGTTGCTTGTTGACGGCCGTAGCGTCAAGAAAATCATCAGCTCATCACGCTGTATGGCTGTTGTGACTTGTTTACCGCATGTTGATAAGGTAAGGAAATAAAAAAATCAGTGCTATCAAATAAGAGATAAGTAGGTAGTTCAACAAAATTCCGCAGTATGGTAATTGTAGGTCGCGTTGTACTATCACTTTATTTCTAGTGGCCGACCTCACTTCGTTACGGATTGCTATTATTTGTAGATGGCGCTAGAAGTAGATTACATCGCACAAGCGTTTTGATTTTCGGATCACGTTATGCCTGGTGGTTGTAAATAGAATTTGCCTTTTTATGAATAATATAGATATAAGGGTCTGGGCCTCGGCCTCATAATTGCGTTCTCTGCATCCTAAGGTTTCATGGTACCTAGTCGCCTGCTTTCTGTTCCGATCATAGAAATCGTATTAACTACTAGCTTTTCGCCGCGACTTCGTTCGCGTGGACTTTAGGTTTTACGACCTCACATTAGAAACCTCAAAAATTGTAGCCTATGTGTTATTCTGATGTATAAGCTATATTGTGGTAAAGTTTCATTCAAATCCATTCAGTAGTTTTTACGTGAAAGAGTAACAAACATCCATACATCCATAGAAATCGTATTAACTATTTATAAAGAGGTGTACAACCGCAATGGCGAAACACTAGCGCGATGCAATCAACGCCTAGCGCCATCTATTGATACAGATCGTCCCTATGGTATATAAATAAATATTTTTATTGTTCCCAGGTGCTTATCACGATACGAACGTTAGTGTCGTCTGCAGTGCAGTGCGCCCATTACCCGTCTTCGACTATTGTCTATCGAATGCGTGCTAAGTGAAAATTGTAGTATAAACATAGTAGAAACTCGTGCTAAGATTACTGAAATTTTAAGAATAAAACCAAATACATTATTATCAAATTTAAGTACCTAGGAATTTTTATTTACTAATTTCTGCTGCCTTCCTGCTGAATGAATCCCATTCCGTAATATCATAAGATACTACAACCGCTGTAAATTCAGCAGGTAGGTAGAAATTACCTGTCTTATAGATACTATGTCGATGATACCACCTCAACGTTCATTTACTTAATTATATAAAAAAAACATTATACAGGTATCGTACCTTCAGAATCTTGCAGTAGGATCTTAGGCTGTAAAAGCTGGTATTGCGGCTATTTTTGAAGATACTGTCCGGGATCCAAATAACCGTAGGGCGACTATAAAAGAAAATCAGCTGCCAAGATAAATGTCTGCAAATGTCACAACAGTCAAACAGTCAAAAAAACTGACAAGATCCAAGAACTTATTCAAAGACTTATTTTCAATCTTTTAAAATTTATCACGCAATGGTTTGATTGTAAACGATGTGACTTAAATTTTGAGTAAAATGACTTATACAAAATGAACAGGAACCAACGCAGGCTTGGTCGGATGCACCAGAAGAGGATCAATAACTATGAAAGCAAGAAGGAACGGCATGCGAGATATCAGAGAGAGGAACAGCTAATATTGGAGAAGCATGAGAAAACAGAACGAGAATATAATTGGCGAAGAGACCCTATTAGCTGTGAAAGAGATGGTAACACACGGGAGGCAGATGTTCGGCAAGAAAGAGCTGACCGGCATAATACTGTTAGCCCAAAATTCAGCCCTGAGGGATTGGAGAAGCAAGGCATATCTGACATGAAGATCGAAGAGGTATTGCCTCCACAGTTTAAAAGAATAAACAACTTTGAAAAGTTTACAACGAACAAATGTTGCTATGTGGCCCCAATGAAGGAGGATTTTGGGCAGATAACCGAAGAACACGTTGCTGTTGAATCTCCCGACAAGGTGACTCGTTCATATGTAAAAAAATATGTAGATATCGTCCACAGGCACAAGATAATAATCAATAACCAAATTAATTAACTTTACATGCCTGAGATAGAGATATTTGAGACAGATAGTATGAAGCATTCATACATATTCTAAAATTTTGTTGCGAATTTTGTGCGAGGAAAGCAGACGGCCGTTGGGGCGGTCTTCAAGTGGAGGCCATGTACCGGTAGTTATAACTGTGGCAGGTCCTCAAGAGAGTGGACCGACAACGGTGAAAAATTGGGGACAAGTCATTAGATATGTCTGGTAAAACATAAGATGAACTTAGTACTTCGATTAACGTATTCGTCTTTATTACAGTACCATGACGACGATATCCAAAGATTATAAGTAAATTAATGACATTAATTCAGTTTGTTTTACAGTATCAAAACTTACTCAAAGAACAGTATGGATTCGACCCACTGATGCCGGAAACGATAAACCAACTGCAGGAATTGCGAAAAGTGCTTTGCCAATCAACGCCTAAAGTCGAGCACAGTTCCCAATACACGTCCGATAAGATGCAGTCGGTCCAGGACTTCGCGGAGACCTGATGGCTCCCACTGGCAGACTATAGACAATGCTGACGAAATTGATAAATACCTAAACCAACCTAAAGGTAATTTATTTAATATTCGTGTAAACGCATAATGCATGTGCAGCCAGTGGGGAATTTACCATAATATAGCCTAAATAGGCAGGTACAGAGAAATTTCAAAAGCTTACAAGCGGCAAATTTTGTAAATTCGCCACTGATTACAGGTTCTCGTACAAGAATAGGTGTTCCTTTTTCGATATTGTGCCAACAATAACCTACTTTTCTGTAATTAATCTTTATCAATTTATAGGGTCAGTAGGGTTAGTACCTACGTTGATGTACAAAAAGTCAAAAGACCATGCTGATAATTGTCCCCACCGTCAACTACGAGAAATTCCATGTTTTTAAGTAAATTTATTTAGACCTTATGATTTTCATACTACTTTCAATACTACTAGTTGTTCTGTTAATCAAATTTGAATTTTATTAATAGGTTTTGAATGGTTCTCTTCATATTGTGGCTCTCACTTTGATGGTGTTTGGTATTACATTGAGAATCGGCTAAAGAATTCGTCAGTTTGTACCCGTGTACTAAAATATTGTCTTTTGCTACCCAAATTAACGTCTATACCAATTTCTTGTCAGGAACGTTAGAGTCCTACCCGTACCTCCCAGAAGACGTCCGCATCTGCGAGATCCCCCACATCAAGATCATCGCGAAGAAGTTCTCACGATTCAAGAAGAAAAACGTTGAGCTGAGGAAGTTGGATGAGAAGGTGGTATGCGTGGAGTACGATGTGTTCGTCGGTGAGGATGAGACACCGAGGGAGAAGTTGAGGGCGTTCTTCTCCATAAAGCCTACGTCTAATCATGCACATGGTGAGTCAACAAATAAGAATTCACGTGATAAAGTTTTTGCGCAATTGAATTTGCAGTTTTTCCTTATGTTTCAACCGGCACTCTTCTCTAACATCCGCACTAAACAGATCATTAGTATGAAGATTGTATTAAAAAATATTCTTTTATTCATTACAGAAGCACCGAGCCGATTACCATCAAAAGTAAAAAACAACTTCAACATTTCCGACCAGGATCTGAAGAAACTAAACGAGAAAGAGATCGAAATAATCGACGGCAAGATTACAGAAAACAAGACTTACCTCGAAGACTTGAAACGAATATTGAGGAGGAAACAAGCATTACGCGCCAAGAAGAACAAGGACTCCTTGGATCTTATGTCTCTTTACGAAATGGCGAAGAAGGAAAACCCTCCTTTAGACGATCAGTTTTCGAACAGTAACTTTTTATCCAAAGCAGAGCTGCAGGAGATGAAGGATTTAATACTAAGGAAATGTGCTTCTAGTGTTCGTGGGATTAGCAGACGGACTGTGAAGAGTGAGTCAGCGAGCCCTGACAACATGGGAGTGATATCGCAAAGCATCGTGACCGAATTGCTGAGGGAGAGTAGCTTGAACGAATAAAACTGCGTGTTTCTGTTGAGCTTTGGTTTTATTTACGAGTATAAGTAACGTTTAGAACTAATTTTAACAATTTGACATCTTATTCAGCTGCCTTGAGAACAAGAAGGGTCAACTTTTGTAAGAATTAAAAATAGGGACCTACTGGTAGACATTAACAGCACGAGCGCTTACCACAAACAGTAAAACTACTCGATTGATAGTTTTCTTTATGATGTATTGTTCAGCCTATACAGGGTGTACCTATCGTCTTTTACTCGACGTCCGAAACATTTTTAGTCTAATTTTTTTAATATAGTACTTATTTGGATATTATAAAATAAACTAACTAAACTTTGATTTGCATACAAATTAAAGTAACTTTAAAAAATATATATTTGGTCTAAGACTAACGAAAGGCCACTTCATTATTATTTGAAATAGAATTGAGAATAGGTTGAAGATGTGGTGGTAACCCAACGTGCTGTTATCTATACCGATAAACGTAACAAAACATTAGGATAGATAAAAAAATATTTGAATTCATAAATGCTAACAAAATAATTATCACTAAAAACGCTATTTACCTACCTATCATTTACCGCCGTACTTTGAAAAGTATAAAGTATAGCTGGAGGCACGAAAGTATAGCGATGACCGTTATTTTGCGCACTTGTAAAAAAGAAGACTTTCTATCAAAATTGGTTTCTGCGCACTCAAGGTCATAACTACACTTTCTTGCCTCGGACTATATAAGGTAAGTAGTAATAAGCTTCTTATGAGTATACAAATATGGCTGATAAACTTTCATCAAAAGTTACATAACATGATTTTGGTATAAAAATATTATAAATCTTATTTACAAAATTTTGTACTTAGCTTATGTTAGTGGAGTGACTGACTGAGTTCCCTGGTTCTTCATCATACTTTTCCATTTGTTGAGGTGTCAGGATTGAGCGCGGGGTCTAAGCCGAGTTTCTTCATCTCCACAGCCATCTCGAACAAATAGTCGTAGCATTCGGTCCTGTAAGATATGGGGTTCTAATTAAAATCTTATATTGTAGGTTTTTTTTTATGTGATAGGTAGCAGACGAGCAGGCGGATCACCTGATGTTAAGCAATTACCGTCGCCCATGAACACATGCAACAAGTGCGCTGCTAACCTTTATCCCCTTCCCCCCCGATGGGCCTCCGGTACCCTCACTCTCTCGGCGAAACACAGCACAGGAGCTGCTTCACGCCGGTTTTCTGTGAGCAGTGGTAGCCACTCCGGTCGAGCCGCCCATTCATGCCGAGCGTGGCTCTCCACAAGTGAAAAAAGTAACATGATAATATCTATAAAACCGTGTTCCCTATGATGGGTACAACCAGCTTCCGTCGAAGCGGAGGGAGCGCCCGAGGTAGGGTGTTCTTTAATGGGTTGAAAGGTGAACCCCAACGAACACAGCGCAGATATATGCCTTGGCATTAATATATGCGAAGCGTGACGCCATCGGGGAACGCGGTTAGTCGCTTATTAGGTGATCTGTTTGCTCATCTGTCACACAACAATAAACAAAACAACGCCAGGCTTGACGACATTAACTATGATGCCGACTAATCGGATATTTCGCTATCGATAGGACTATCGATACTACCGATAGTATCGATAGGACTTCGATACTACGATAGTATCGATAGTAATATGTCTAGATATTATCAAACTATCGATGGTGTCGACTGCGATAGTATTGTTTTTATGGTATAATGACCAACAATACTATCGAATACAGTTTATTGCTTTAATGGCAATAGAGAATGGCATCTAAGCTATCGATACTATTGATATGACGTCAACTATCGATCGACCATCTACATGATACCCACATAGTCTTGGCCTGCTGCCACGAGTCCCCCCACACGTAGACGCCGTGGCGGCGCACGAGCACAGCGCTGGCGCCCGGGTACGCTCGCAGCGCTCGACCCAGGCTGCCCGCGAGGTCTTGCTCGAAGCACGTATTCTCTATGATGGGTACAACCAGCTTCTCGTCGAAGCGGAGGTAGCGACCGAGTTGGGGGTCCTTTATGCCCTGAAACACAATTTAGATTTAGTTAATGCCTGTTCGCTGGAGATAGAAAAAGGAAGTGTGGCAGGTCACTTAGAAGATGGGCGATATAAAGTTTATTGCATGAGGAGAATGGACTTGGTAATTCAATGAATGAATGCGCCAGACAATCACACCAATCAACCTGGTCTCAAACTAGGGTAACCCCTGTACTACGAGTACCAGGTGCCGATAATTAACTGATTAGATGTCAATAGACATCGACCAACCTTATATATTACAATAAGAAAAAAACGAAACACTAGCGCGATGCAATCGACGCCCAGCGCCATCTATTGGTTCAGTTAGGAACTACTGTCCCGAAACGAAGTGAGGGCGGGCCACTAGTTGTTATAAAGCCCATCTCTACTACATACCTTGATCATCTCCTGGTGCGTAATGACGAACTCAGTCCGCGTAGAGCAGCGTGACGCGCACGGCGTGCGGCGAGTGCGTGTGGATGACTGCGCCCGCGCCGCGCTCGCGGTACGCCAGCATGAACAAAGGCGTGCATTGACTCTTCTTTAGCCTGGAAAGTGTTCAGTTAGTCTTTACTATTTATATTTTACTAGCTTTTGCCCGTGGCTTCGCCCGCGCGCTAAAATGGGAGGTTAGAAAGGGGCAAATAGTAGTATATGTTACTCTCCCTCCATCCTTTCAACTATCTCCCCTTAAAAAATCACGTCAATTCGTCGCTCCGTTTTGCCGTGAAAGAAAGACAAACATACAGACAAACACACTTTCCCATTTATGATATTAGTATGTATTCTATTTTGTTATATTACGAACACAAGGATTTGAATTCATATTATATTATGTTAATAGACATCCATCTTACTCTTTATCCATGTATAATCTTTAGATTCACTATTCCATACAATAATGGAAAAAAAAAGATAGAAGACATGTGGGATATACATAATCGACATCCAGCGCAATTTTCGAGTACAGGAGAGCCACACTTCAGCATGAATGGGTATGAAGCTGCACCGTGTTTCATCATGCAAATGACGGTACTAGAGGCCCAATTCAGGTGAAGCAGAGTTAAAAAGTTTGACAGCGCACTTGTTACACCTCTGGTATTACTGACAGGTGTGGCGGCAATAGCTTAAAATTAGGTGGTTGTTTGTTATGTATCGCATAAACAAAACTTACTTTTTCTCGGGTGGTGGCAGCTCCAAGTCTTCATCATTGATAGTCTGCACAAACAAGTCATCAGATTTCATTCGCTCCTTTTGCACTCCTGATGGTGCGATGTATATTTTGTCCCTAAAAATGATATTAAAAATTGATTTTAAAGGTGCCTTCTAAAATAGGTATTCAGTTCAAGCAAAACCATATTTTACAAAATTATGGTGATAAAAATGATAGATTTTTGTAGGTACATTTATCAGTGACTGTAGACCAAATAATTACATTGCTACGTTAGTTATTCAGATAATTTTATTATTGTGAACATGATCCAGTAGGTCTGGTTTCCTAATCTACGGATTGCAAAGGTCTATCACCAGTTGCTTAATAATCATCTCAATTCATGGAACACATTTCTCCGAAGAGTCAGTCTACAAAGTGAGAACAGTCTTCAACGGGAATGACATGTTAAGAAAATGCAAATGATACTGGTTTGCTCACCCTTCTTTGATGGAAATACCTCCTCCAGTCCCAGTCACCCATCCTAAGTGGTAGAATTGTTTGCAGAGCTCTGGAATCAAGTTCCGTGGGTGCTCCTGAAATAAAATGAATGTAGGTAATTAATCTCCAATCTATAGGCAATATGTTGGCCAGACTAAATCCGCACCCATCTACGCCGCTGAGGATACGAGAAGCTGGCTAAAGATAGTTCTGGAAAAAGAGGGGTTACGAACTTCGACCTTCAGCACCGAGGTTAACTGATAAAAGGTGAAGGTATCTTTTTTTTCGTACTAGCGTTCTGCTCACTAGTCTACAAGACAGTATAAGAAAAATCTTACATGAATACGAGTGCAACAAACTGAATTTCTTTTTGTATTAAAATTCAAGGCAGCATAATATACAGTGCAGACCCAGTATATGAAGAAGCCACTTTTAAGACATTTACGATTAAATAGTATTTTAATAATTAACTACAAGGTAAATAAGTATTAAACATTTGAAAAACCGCTCGTTATATACGTAGGTAGCTAGGTGCACCATAAAAACACTTCTCAAACTTACAGGGCCCAGTTCCGCATTAGCTTCAGACATTCCCGCTACGCAATAGAATGTATGTATCTATTGGTATTATTATAATAACGAATTAAACGAGGAAAAATACAGTTATTTTCAATGTTATAATAATCGCAATTTGTTATCAATTTTCCTTATCAAATGTCAAAGTCAAACATGGCGGGGTAGAGTTTTATTTTAACGTTTCGTCGGGAAAATGTCAATGTCAAAAATGTAAGTATGCCAGCTTTATTTTACCGTTTTTATAACTTCTATTATTTAGATAAACCAACTGGCAGATTCTTCTTGAAAAAAATTATAATAACAGCCTCAAAAAAACCGCATGCAAGAAGAAGAAATTAAATGTCAGACTCAATCAGCATCAGAATCAGAAATTTTAGCATGCCAAAATTGTAGCGTTACTGAAAAAAATATTAATAAAATTCAATGCCGTGATTACATACCATGACAAGGACAAAGTAATAGTGAACTAATGTTCAAACAATATAGGTTTATTTGGCATTAACGCAATAAATATTGTAACGGAAGTAAAGGTAAGTTATACTCACTTTTTGGTATGCGACGCATTTACAACTATTTAATTTAAGTAACGCTTAGAGAGTAGAATGCTCGCGCCCAATCTTTAAGTAGGTACCTACCTACCTAAACACAGTCAGCATCAATCTAATCTAACGTTAGTACTTATTTAAATCGATATTGTTTAAGTTAGACGCCTACATTTTTTAGCCATCAGATCAGATAAAAAAACGTTTATAAATTAAGATTCCTAATAAATGTTTTTCTATCTGATACCTAGTCGATCTTAGGAAACCTCAGCCATTTGTCACGCGGTACACTCAATGAGCCGATAATCGTAATCGTCTAGTAAAATCTAAACCAGAGATTGAATCAGAATGTCCACTACTTAAAACATAATAGATAATATGTGATTTTAACTCAATCACTCTCGCAAAGGAACTTGAATGTTTCAATTACACATTAATGTACCACATTACGTAAGCCTCTCCCCCATCAGGAGTCACAATGCGCGAAGTACCAGAATGCCTCAACCGCCGCTACCAGGCCTTGGACGACCTGGTCAAAGAGCTATCCTCGGCTATGTCGAACCCGAGCTCTGACTACGACTACCTCGGCGACCAGAGCAATAACGCCGGCGTCAAGCTCATGTGCGACTTCTGGAACATTCTCAAAGAAGATCCCGACTGTAACTTGACGGTGAGCAGTTAAATAATATCATGGGTTTTGGGAAAAAGAAATGATGGCGCCACAGTCGCTTTATCATGTTTCCTTTGCGCTCGCCTCTAATGTGTCAATAAAGTCGTGATTTATTAATTGATGACGCCACTGTTGCTTGTGCTTGGTAGCCC
Source organism: Cnaphalocrocis medinalis (assembly GCA_014851415.1). Classification (NCBI taxonomy): domain Eukaryota; kingdom Metazoa; phylum Arthropoda; class Insecta; order Lepidoptera; family Crambidae; genus Cnaphalocrocis; species Cnaphalocrocis medinalis. Next base: position 2,744,161 of record CM026284.1, read on the forward strand.
CAATGGTTAATAAATACTTTTTTTATTGTATAGCTGTAATATCAGGGCAACTTATAGGATATATTATATTTTGAAGACCAGGCTCCTTGATGCAGAACCACAACAGCCCAACTAAACTATAAGAGGTAGGTCAATGGCACTTTAACAAAAGTTGTTCAGATTGATGAGCATTTTATGATGCCATGAAAAAATCAAAGATCATGGAACATCTGGTTTGGAACTCTAAGAGCCCAGCTCCACTATAACAAATATGGAATGAAATGGAATGGAAAATTGTCAAATGTGATGAGCATTTTTGGATGAGATCCTATAAGGAAGGATATTTCAAACTTAAACCCCTAATGGAGCGAAAAGGGGGTTCCAAGTTTGTTCATCTTTAAGCCAAGAGTCATAAAGTTCACGCAAACGAAGTTGCGGGCGGCCACTAGTGGTTAATAAATATGGGAATTCCGATAAGTATGTACTTACCTAGTTCCCAATAAGTCCGTTTCAAGACTTTCTTAATGCATTACTAGGTACACGTCGCATTTCTATGAGACCGTATGGTATTATATTATAAATTATAACCTATTGGCGGTGGCCCATTCATGTCGAAACGTGACTCTCCCACGGTCATGGTATGTACCTACAATGGTAAATATACTTATGAAAGAACTTGGCAAAAGCTGACGCATGACGCTAGATCGTGTTTTGCTCGTAATTTTATACTAGGCGTTTACCAAAAGTTAAACTCGATGAAGAACAAAATGTATGATTTTTTACATACCTACTTACGTAGGTCATAAAAGGACTAGCTATTAAATAGAAAATACCTACCGCCAATGCGTTCGCATTAGTGGACGTGCAATTTGCACTAAAGATCCGAATCGCATTGAGATTTGCCGAGTAGAGCAGCTGCGGGTTGGCTGGAGGGCGCGAAAAAATAGCTTACTTATAAAAAATGCTTGAGTGTGTTTGCAACTTGAAAGTGATTTTACGTCTACGTGTTTTAGTATTATGACTATTTACCCTTTATGGGCTCTCTCGATATGTTGGACACCATATTTTGAACCTTATGGGTTGGAGATAAGGTCCAAAACCAATGAATTGTATTTATACCTACTGCCCATTAAGGGGTTAAAATTGTTGCAGCAAGCCGTGCGCCAGCGCATGGGCGTGCACGAGAAGGAAAGCAGAGTATTTCGACCTCAGCACATCACCTGCTACATGGCCTGCAATCATGATGATCAAAATCCGAGGAAAGACTCTAAGACCAAACAGTAATATTCATTTTATTAATTTAAGAGTGATGGTTATTCATTGAGATTTAACTTCCTCGGTACCAAGTACTCAAATTCAATATTCCTCCAAAATTGACATTAGAATCATAAAATAGGTATCTATAGTAAAAATAATTGCAGAGTATACCTACTTATCTTCTTCTATACTATTTATAAAGAGATAACTTCCATAGACAACGTCAAGGTTTATAGGGAACCCGAAAACACAAAACACTAGCACCAATGTAATTGGCACCCATCGCCATCTATTGGGTACAGTTTGGAACTACTACATTTATGTAGTAGTAGTAGGACCGGGTTCAGAAACAAAGCGAAGGCGGGCCACTGGTCTATATATATTTAAGTACATCACTTCGACCACATGATGGAAGTGGTTACACATGGTCATTACTGGTAATGGAAAAGAAGTAGAACACGTAGTTAATTCAATTCTTTGTACAGGCATGAATTACAACATTTTATTCATGCAATATTTATTTTCAGAGGATGTCAAGGTCATGAAAAATCACCATCTAACACCCCATCGAAAAATCTAGAACAACGTAGTTGCTGTTCTAAAAACGTTTCGCCTAAACCCAGTGACAAAGTAGGTGAAAATCTACCTCTAAGCAAGGTCTTGTGCAATTTAAAAGAGGTAAGTTCAAACTCAGATATTTATCGTTCAAAATTCAGAAACGTCCTAGATAGTATTACCAGTCCTAGCTATCGTGTTATTCCCAGCTGTGTTGCTTCGGAGCCTGGGGTACGGCTGGACCATGATCCTTGCTGAAGGTAGGCGCGGATCCAGGCCTCAAAAAAGGTTGTTGGCAGATTGGTTCGGTCATATCATCTAATGACGGTGGCCCTGTAAGCTTGTCGTATCGTCTATGATGAACCTCCAGCGTAGATGATAAGCCTGTCCCAATGGCTCGACCCCCTAGCTACACCCACGCTAGACTCTTGCCCTTTCTTAGACTGGAAATCCGTGGCAAGCTTAGTGAAGGGTCCCCTGTCACGGTCTAGGCTATTCTGCATTGATCGCAGAAAGTGTGACGTCACAAGTTTAGTTAAGGTGGTGGCCATACCCATGTGCCAACAACGGCGCGGTAGATCCACGCCTGCCTGAGAGTCTACAACAAACGTAACGTTAGAATCGAAATTTCCCCTCCCTTTCATATAGCGTTGTGTTTGAATGCGACAGATATTCGTTAAGGGACAGCTTCGTTATTTATAAGTCACCATGATTTTGGAACGTCTAGAAATTACAATGAAACGACTGCCTTTAAAAAGATTGGCAACGCACTTGTGACTTTACTGGTGTTTTGTGTGTTTATGGGCGACGGTGATCGATTACCATCAGGTGGCTTGGTCATTCAGTCGGCAGATGTGACCAGCTCACTGCCACCTGTTTTTGAACCTGGTAAACGTATTCAATTTCCACTTTATCACTTCCCAGGCTGTATCCTTTGACAAGAAATGTAACGTTAGAATAGGGGAGCTCCTATTAGCGGAGAAAAAACTGCAAGAGCAGATTCAACATTTGGAACATAAAGAGAAGGAAGGCGTGGAGATGCTCAAAAAGGCAGATTGTCTGTGGTCCTGCATGGAAGAAGCTTACAAGAAGAAGGTGGCAGAGTCACAAGAGAGACAGAACGTACTTTTGAAACAAGTTAGTATCTAGGTACTTGTAAACAGTGGCGTAGTGAGTAGAGGTGACACCCGTGGAGGATTCTCGTCGTCTACTCACGCCCGTCAGTGAATCTTTTGGAGATCTTTTTCCCGTGAGAGAGCTACGCTTCATAAATGGGCCAACGCGACCGGAGTGACACCACATCTTCACTAAAGTAATACGACCTGTAAAGCAGCGCCTGCGCTATTTTGTCGAGTGAGGGAAGGAACCGGTTGCGGGTGTCTAATGGGCGTTAGCAATTGTTTACTATCAGGTGATCCGTCTGCTCGTCTGCTGCCTATCACATAAAAACAAGACAGTGGTGAAGATAGCAGAAGAGGATTCTGGTCGTCTAAGCACGCCCGTCTATAATTCTTTGTTTTTAGATGAAGGAAGTGGAAACTAGCACTAATAAGTGGCGGAAAAACAAAAAAGACCTGGAGTTTCAATGTGACAATATTAATAAATGCTATTTTGAGATAATGGAGAAAATGAACGAGAAGAAAAATGACGTCAAATGTATGAAAATGGAAATAGAGAACCTGAAGAAGAGGGTAGAAAGTAATAAGAAAGACACGGCAGCTGTAGCAAAATCATTTTCGAATAAGAAAAGCGCATCAGATGTAAGTTTGTTAATGATTTCTAGAAATATGAAAAATAAAATATTAAAGCGTGGTCAAACTCTTTTGTATGTAGGTACTTTTATGAAACTAACATGTAAGTAGGTAAGTGAGCCTAACCTAACCTGAACCGCTTTTCTGGCTGGAGGCGAGGGGACTTGATTTTTAATAAAATTTGCAAATATTAAAAGCATCATAATATTTTACAAGCTATTCCTGAAAAGGAAAAATAACAAATATACAACCCCACTGTTGGTTTTGAACCTACCATCTACTATAAAATATTTTTTTTTCAAAATTACTCTACCGCTTATTGAGCGAGATGGTTCTGTGTTTTCAAGCCAAATTACAGCTTTTTAGCACTAAGACTCTCTGCGGCGGACGGACGGAAGGAAGGACATTTTTTTCCCAGGACATGGCGTACCTAATTTTAAAGATTTTAGTGCATTTGCATATAAGTAATACACAATTTTTCAGGCCAAAATTGCTGCCTTATCAGAGGAGATGGCCAAGAAAAAGAAGGCCGTGGATGAAGAGAATTACCACAAACGCAATAAGGAAGAGGAAGGGAACGCTTACGTGAAGGAAGCGCGAGGTGACTTGCAGAAGATCTGCAAGGTGCTGCTGCAGAAAAGAATTGAGAATGAAGACCTGAAATCCGAGGTAAGAGCACCACACTAGCGCCTTTTGAGCGTTGGCGTCTCCACACACTAGTGTTTTCGGCATTGCGTCTATGCGGCGCCCGATAACGGTTGTGTGGGGAGATTTCCCGCAAGACGCCAACGCTCATAGGTGGGGACTCTAAGTGGCAAGGGAAAGTTAGTGGTAAACTTTTTTTTTTTATGTGATAGGTAGCAGACGAGCAGGCGGATCACCTGATGGTAAGCAATTGCCGCCGCCCATGGACACATGCAACACCAGTGGAGTCACAAGTTTCAAGTTCGTTGACTTGGATCATTAAAATGACGTTTAATGGTTTTTTTTTTACTAAAGTAAACTTAGTAAAGAAGTAAGATAATATATATTCGTAAATCTTACTTCTTACACTGGCTTAGTTTGGTTGGCTTTGATTTTTAGAAAGAAGCTTTACTACAGGAGATAGAGATACTCAAACAAACGTGTGAACAGTGCAAAGACAAATGTAAGAATAAGCAACAAGCCATTATCGATGAGATTACCAAGGTTGACGCTGAAATATCTGGATTTAAAGTTAGGTGTATTCGCTGTCACGAATGCACAGATACAGCGGATGCCAGGAAGTTCTGCACAGATTGCCCCAGATGCGCTGAAGAAAGAGACTGCTTGTTAGAAGACAAGCATTGTGTGCTTGACACAACGCAGGACTGTGTTTGCATGAGTACTAAACAGAAGTTCTTAGACAATGTCTTTGATAACATGTATACAGTGTTAGAGAGACAAAGCAAGACTTGCCCAGGAAAAGCGGTAGCACAAGCTGTACTCGATTGTTTGAAGAGAAGTAGGAATGGGAAGCTGAATGATGAGACAAGAAAGATTCTGCAGAATTTCGTACTGACTACTGTTAAGAAGAATTTGAATTTGACTATTATTGGTGGTGCGGTGAAGACGAGATGTGAGGTAAATGATTTGAAATAAGTTTAGGGATAAATTGGTGAAATACTTAGATAGGTACTAATAGTTCCTCATTGTGTATATTTAGATGGACCCCGAAACTTATAAGCAGTTAATGCTTTGTTTGAAGCAAGTAAAGACTGTAAAAGCTGAAAAAGTTGACAAAGGAACTGACTCTAAAAAGGTGACTATTGCTTCTATGGAATTTGTTGTAAAATGCTTTAAATAATTACCTACTATTTTTGTTACCTTTCTTAGGATCCATGTCGTCGTTGGGGAGGCACTAGTGAATGCAATTGTCCTAAAGGACCTAAAGCCTGTATCTGCACTAAGAAGGCGCCTCGGCCTCCTAATGATCCTGAGCCTTGTCCTCCTGAAGTCGATAAAGAAGATGCGGTGAGTTTTTAGACACCACGTTTGCTATTGCTTGCAGAAGCTGACTAATCCATTATAAGAGATGTCGATTGTCATCAAACCAACATTAAAGATATTATGTGATATTTACAATAAACACAAAAAATAGGTCAAGTGAATCGCTGATTTCGCGTATCAACTAACCTATGCTAATGTACGGGTTTGCTTGTACGCGACGACTAATCGAACTTTGACGACTTTGATTGTTTTGTAAGATAATAATCATAAGATTTACTTGACACGTCAAAATGTAGATGTCCACTAACGCCATCTATCAGATTTTTCATTTACAAGAACCATATAATTATAATTTGATGATTCTGAATTTCAGGGCGAAATTACAATTTGCCCGCACAAAGACTCAGTAGCTTGCGGAGCAGACTGTGCCTTGCACGGTACACCAAACGCAGTGGGCACAGAAGTGGCTTCTTGGAGACCAGCTCCGTGTGACGACAAGCACTGCACCCAGTTCTCTAAGAACATGAGGGCGGCCCAGTGCGTTTTAGGACCTGACTCGTTGTCGTCAGTTGCCAAACCTAAGGGACAGCTATCGTCTACGCCCATTTTGCCAAATATAATGGAATTTGAAGATCAGGTAAGTTAATCGAGGTAGATTTGTATTTTATATCAAATTACAAACAGATTTGTAAAATGATACTGAAGTTAGATTACGAACCAAAGTATAGAAAAAAAATGTCAGAGTCACGCTGTTTAATGCACATACTTAACATTAATTTATGAAAAAACAAATTAGACCCAAAGAAGAACAAATAAATTGTAATGTTTATTTAACCTGTTTTTCGTTACAGATTTCTTGTAAGTGTGGAGCGGCAGAAACGAAGCCGTGTGCATGTCGTAAAGGTAAGAAAAGTAACAATTTTTAAATTAAAGTCTTATTTATGTGGGAGTACAAACTTATTTTTTCCATCAACATACATAAGAGTTTTCATCATTTTAGAGCTTAAAAGTCATCCCCGCGAAAGAATTATCGAGGAAGTTATTGGAAGATACACAGATGTTACGCCTATAGAGAAAGTGAGTTACACAATATTAAGTGATGAATCCCTCAATCTACGAAAGATTCAATAAACGAATTCTACTTTTCCTACAAATAAGTTTGAAATTTTTGTATTATTGTTTCAAATGTAATACTTATAATATGTCAAATAAACCTAACTCAAACATGGTGGTTTTATTTCCTATCTGATTTACCTTAGAACCACCATGTCTTAGTTTCAAAGTTTTAAAACTGTAAATATTTCATCTTAGGTAACATTTCTGGATGAGAGCAAAAGTGCTGATTCAAATATGGGATGCAGTATAGATGAAATATGTACTTGCACAAATTTTCCTTTGGAAAAGTTAACAGTGTTAAGGACATCTGAAAATAAATGGATCCCGATATGCGCCAGCGGTTCATCCTATTTGCTACCCGCAGAAGAAACTCGCCATGACAACAAGATGTTTCAACGCCAACACTTATACATTTGTCAAAATATTAAGGACTTTTGTAAGCCTCATGAGAATGACTTTTTCAAAATAATTCCTGGTTTTCGCTTTCAACGCTCTAAACAACACGTCCTTGGTATACAAGATCGTGAAAAGGTAGCCATCTTCACATGCCCTAAAATAGGAGGCTTCAATTTCGCCAAATCTGTGAAAAATAGTAAATCGTCTGTGAAATTAAAAATAAGTAGATGTAAACACATAACAGAAAGACCAGACAAAAATATAAGTTCTAAGACCTCTGGTATAACTTTGTGTGGACGGCAGGTTTGCGAAACTGTCAAAGAGTTAATAAAAGATGTGGTGGTTTCTGATATGTCAGAAGTACAAAATATTACCTTGCCACCGGATTTTGAATGGGTCACTGTTGAGTCTTTAATTAAAGAGATATCATCGATGACCAGATGTAATAGCAGTAATGCAACTATTAATGAAACTGAAGTGCACAGTGAGCTTTTAAATAATCCACGGGTTAAAATAGATAGTCAAGACGGTAAGATTGATGATAAAGTACTAACAAAAAACCATAGAGATAAACATACGTCGTTGAGTCATTATCTCTTTTTTAACAATTTGTTTACGGATAGTCCACAGTGTAGCAAAGAAAACAGCGTTGAATCATTTTTATCAAATACTGTGAAGTGTCTGAAAGGTATAACAGAAGTACCAAGGGAAATAAACTTGTTTCAACGTGTCCGTGAGAAGATGCAAGGATTGATTTGAGTTTATCACTTTAAGGAAGCAATGTAGTAATACCTAGTGGGTGATTGATTAATATAAATAGACGTCACTCTTTTGGTAGGACTTATTACTTCTCCTGTCTTTAATGTAAATCAATATGGTAGATCTAATTTAATGATTTTTGATTTATTGAATGAATTCGTCTTCGTTCCGAATAAGAAGGGCCACTCGGTTTTAGTATGATATGCGCACGCGCAAAAAGCAGATAATGTAAAACATTAAGAGTGACTTACCAGTATAATAATTATTCCTGAGTCTGACGTTGGTTTTGTACTTCCACATAAGTAATTGTTTTCCTAATGCTTGTAAGTATTTGTTAGGTTTCAAAAATATCAAAAAAATAATTAATTTACAGATAAAAGACATTTGAACGTTGATGTTGACAAATGTGATCAGCATACCTGTTCTATGATATGGGATAAAGCAAAGGAAAATGCTAACAAGAAAAAAGAGGTTCCATATAAACAAAGAACAGGACCACTTGCTAAAGATTTTGTTGCAAAAGATAGTAAATCATCCCTTTCGAAAAGAAAAAGAGAAATTGTTGAGAAAGGAAAATCTAAATCAAAAGACATATTCAAGACCAACTCTAATGAAAAGAAGGAGACATTTAAACTACCTCAATCCACCAAACATGTTGTCCCAAGGTCTAGTCAATCTTCTCTTTCTCGAGAAAAGTCAGAAATAATTGAAAAAGGCAAAAATAAGTCAAATAACTTAATCAATTCCTATGAAAAAAATGAGGTGTCGCAATTGCCTCGTAAACCTGCGATACAAACAGAACCAAAAAAGTTTCCATCTAGAGAAGGAAGTAAAATTGTTAAATTTGGTGAACGTTCCGAATCAAAACTTGACCATGAAAAATGTGCACATGAAGATCACTTAAAAATATCTTTAGAACGTGACAGCAGTCAGTTCACTAAGCTAAGTAATACACCATCTGGATCTTTGGCAATGGAATTAGATGAAAAAATTATTAAGCAAATTCAACAAAAGATGCAAAAAAGTTCTAGTTTACAAGTTACCCTTCTAAAAACTGAATCTGGGCACTTAAAAATAGATTTTAGTCCAGATATTTCATCAGCAAATTCACAAAAAATAAATGTTAATAAATCGTCTTCAGGTGCACTGGTATTTGAGGTTGATAAGAAATTTGCCAATGTATTGAAATCTGGTGTAGACATGTATGGAAAGAAATTAGAGGTCGGAAAAAAGTCATCTTTGTCAGTTGCCATAACTCCAAAACAAAACAAGAAAGGAGATAAAACAAGTGATATTCAAGAAGTTATTGAAAAAAGTACACACGTTTGTAAAACTGAGTCTGATATACAACTAGAAGCTATATTAGATGCAAATAAACTAGATAAGATGAATGACATAAAATTTAAGTCTGAGGTATTGAAGCTGAAGAAAAGCAGTGGTAATTTTAATCTTATAGAAGCCAAGATAACCAATACTGAATCTGGAAATACAGCTTTTGTTATTACAGATTTATCGAGCCTTGGTATACCTGAACAATTGTTAGATAAGTATCCAGTGTTACTGTCTAAATCTCCTTCAGGTTCATATTTATTGGATGTTAAAAGTGCGAAACCTAATGCAACAATAAGAAGAACTCGTTCCGGAAAATTCTTAGTTGTAATAACAGATTCAGTTTCTAAATCTATGGAGAATATTAATAAAAAATGCACAAGAGTAGGTAACGACATTTTTAAATTGAGCATCAAAGACGGTAAACAAAAAATCGAAAATCTTCCCGTTGTATTGAAATCAACCCCATCAGACAACTTCTTAGCTGTTGTAGATAAAGAATATGAGGCACACTACAAGGCAGCTATAAAAGATCAGCTGGATCCACAATACGAATGCCCAGTAGAGTTGGTAAAATGTTCATCAACTGCTTATATTTTAAACGTGGATGACAACAATCCAATTATGGACACCAACGCTATTCTAGTTAGAAGTCCGTCGGGAAACGTCAAAATAATACCCCAAGCATCAAATAAACATAGAGATATAACTATGACACAAACATTAAGAAAAAATTCAACAAAAATATTTGAAAATTTATTGCAAAATGTACCTCATAAAATAAAAAAACCAATCGTGTCTAGGCCAACAGTAATAGAAACTAAATCTAGTAGTGATTCCAATCTCTACGAAAAAGTTAAACTTAGATTAGAAAACCAAAATTTATTAAAAGAACCATCAGCTTTACTTAAGAAAACATCTTCTGGGCAATATTCTGTTGTATTGAATAAGGAATCAAAGAAAACGTTCATTAATAATTTAAAAAGTTATTTATCAAATCATTCTCAAGGGTTGATCCCAATCAAACGAACTGAATCAGGTGAAATAACGATAGTTTTAAATAATGATAATGAGTCAAAGGGACAATATGGATCATTAAAAATTACTCCATCGGGGAATATTTATGTATTGGTGAATGAGAAAGTAATAAATAGTATAATTAAAGATGGGACTGTTGAGAAGCCCCAAATAACTGAAAATAAATCACGTTCTCACCACGATATTGATACAAATGAAAATCCGGTGAATAAAGTGGTGACTACAACGTGCAATGCTCTCCCAGATAGCTGCTCCTGTGACCCTTCCAAGTGTGTTTGTGCTGATTTATTAAAACATGGTGTAACTGATTGTTACTTCCAACCATGCCGTCTTATTATTAGCGATGAGAAGCGAAGTGATTTAAAATGTCAACACAAATGCTGTGATTGTGGGCAGCCTACAGAAAACTCTGAATACGTCACCCCACCGCACATAGTAATCAAACCTAGTGGTGGTCGTCCCAAGACACAAAAGGATATTAGAGATGACGATCAATCTATGTTTTATGTCACTGAGGCAGTTTGCCCGTTTCACAAGGATAGGTATGATTCTCTATCTAATGAGTTGTTAGAAATATCTGGTTTGTGCAATAGGGCAGATGAAACTGATTCAGATAAGTCCTTTGAAATTATAACTACTCCTGAATCAGACAAAAAACTTATTGAACTTTCAAATTTAGACTATTTGGATAATTTGCCCCCGCAGTTACCATTGTTTCTTAGAAATTTTAAGTGCGCCTAATTAACTGCATGGTCTTAATTTTGTTATACCTTGGCATGGTTTGTATTCATAGGCCCAACAAAAAAAGTGCAATTTTATTTTGTATATTGTGTTATTTTGAATTTTTGTGGAAATAAAATGTATTTTCGACTTAAGTACACATATAAATTGGGTTTGTTTTTTAATAATAACAAAATATTGAATTATATTAAGTACATAATGAGTAAGCATGCACTGATGACTTTTGTCATCGTGACTATTTTGCCACTATCACTGCCTTTATAAAGCGCGCACGCCTATTGAAACCTTTGGTTGCGTCGAGGACTTGTTGCTGGCCCCTGCAAACAAAAAATCGAGTCACCAAGTGCGCGCACTGTCATGAAGGTCAAAAACATGCGGTGACAGTGACGAAAGAGTCACTCTGACAAACGTCTTATACTGTTCACAATTATACATCTAAAACTGACATAACGTAAACTATTGCTTTGTCTCTTTCAAATGCATCACAATGAAAGAGACAAAACGACAGTTTTCGATAGCGAGTATAGTATTTCAAACTCATGGTAAGGCTACAGTTAAACGGCTTAACTTGTACATCCAGCACGTGCACTCGTATGCACTGCGCGTAGTTCAGAAGACATTACTCATCTTATTCAACGTGTGGGTACTTCTGATTCATGCGATGTGCAGACGCTTGTGTGTGACGTCGCCGGCGCATTAGGAACAGGTGAAGGAGCAGACTGCTAGGAAGTTCACTAAGAATTATGAGTTTTTGAAACAGGACCAAAATCAGTTTTTGCCACTTGGCTCAGTTTTGGTTAAATTAATTGGTAGCTCCAGCTTCATCAGATGCTCGTTTAAAGTATTTGTTGATTTTGGATTTCATTCTACAAGTTTATTCGTGTTCAATTGAGTTATCTTCGCTAAAATCGACTTTATTCAAGATAATTATTAGCATACATTACGGTTCGCCAACGCAATGGTGGCTTTGTTTTAATACTCCAGTAACTAAATCTGTGCAGATGTGAAACAGATAATTTTTAAGTACGTGTTTTGGTACCTTTGTATTTACTAGGGAAAGTCTTAATTTGGGACTAGGGTATTGTGACCAAGTGAAGTTACAGTTTATTTAATTTATCATGAGCACATTTAACCCCTTCAGTGCTCAGGAACACGTTTCAAATTACCGTTTCGTTTCTGCACGCACTCTGCCCTTTTCATAACCTGCGTCGTTTCCCATTCGGCTGACGACGTTGCGCTGTACCGTGGGGTGGCACGAGGATGTAGGGGGAATGGCAGGAAGAGACTGTCATCTTTGTGTCTTATGCTCTTCATCCTACCAAGCAAACGATACCTATACCTTCCTAAACAGCCGGCAACGCATCCGCACTCCTTTTGGTGTAGCTGATGTCCATGGGCGGCGATGTTCACTTACCATCAGGTGACACGCTTGCTCGTATGCCTTCCTATACTATAAAAACCGCGTTTGTTTACGCCTGGATGTAGACCTCCATAATCCTGCATGATAGATCTCAATACCAGGTCGCTACCAGTGGTCGTTCTTGGGTTAGCTGTCCAACTATTGGCAGGATGTTCTGAGTGACTCCACCATTTCGTAACCATCCTCATCCCATTACATGCCTGATCAAAATGTTGGTGTTAATTTTCTCTAAAAAAAACATGCATTTAATTAACTTTTTTTAATAAAAATTTGTAAATTGTCGTTCATTAAAAAAATATTGCAAATAACTTAAATCTAGCACAAACTTATGATCAATAAATAGTCTTACAATTAGTGCTTATATTATTAACATTAAGTTCTCTATTATGTTGTGCAAAAAAGAGTGGGTCATGGAGGCAACAGTGACTCACTTTTTTTCAAAAGCTTAAAAAAAATTGATATCGCTTTAATATTGGCCTAAAATTTGCTGACATTTTAGATACACTAATAAACTGTAACTGAGCACTCATGAATCTTCATTATTTACTACTTAAGTCAAAGTAAGAACCTAAAACAAAAGAAATGATAATTGAGCCACTGTGGACAACTAGGTGTACACACTGACTCACTGCCTTCGTACACAATGGCTCTCTAGTGGTACACAATGAGTCGGCAATATTTATAAGAAAAGAAAACGCCCATTTCTAAGTATTAGTAGTTTCTTTTATCACAAATAATAACAAAAACTGTTACAGGCTTTTTTTATAATAATCAACACGACTCTGTTACAGGATACTCTTATAATAATCAACACGACCCTTAGGATTTAATAATAATAATAATAAGTTTATTTCCATAAGCAATTTACAAATTTACTTAAATCTAGCGGCTCTGCACTAAGCAACTTGCTTGTATCGCAGCAGCCAGTAAATTGAGTCACTGTTTACTTCTAGGCCATTTTGAAAATATTTGATCAAAACAACCGAGATGTAAAACAAATAAGTTAAATATGGGGTTAAAGGCAATTGATACAAGACCTACTATCCGATAAATATCGTCGCTATTATCTATAGCACCTGGTCACTTTACTTTACTGTTGCCTGTTGAGTCAGTATCATCTTTTCATCTCACTGTAGAAAACACTTGGGCGTTTGGCAAACGAATTCTCTTAGTGTTTGTGTGTTTAGTCTCTTTCGGTACAAGAGAAAATTGCGTTTCGCTCGTTATCCAACTTATCACAGAAACGACCAAGTTATCTCTCAGACTTACGGAGCTCTTTCCAGTAACACCTATCTCGGATCGTACGTAAAATTCGTAGCTTGCGATATTTCGGCACGGCACTTACTCCCGTGGGCTTGCGAGCTTATTGAATACAAATTGTTTCTTTATCAGCCAAGTTCGCGGGACGACCGAATAACGCACAAATGGCGACGACTTCGTTGCTAGAAAGTTCCAGTTTAAGGTTAAGCATCGGTTCTTTGGACAGGTGGAGGCGATTTGGCTGCAAATCGAATCGGTTTCGTCTTGATGATTTCTTTGGGTAATTTGTGGCAGAATAAGAAAGCTCCAGTCCATGGAGTGATACCAAGGCCTCACAGAAAAGCAGCATCTGAGCAATCTTTGGCCGAGCGAGTAAGGGGAGGGGAGGCCCAATCAGGAGCAAAAGGTTAAAGGTACATGTAAACCCCTCGTGACTTGCCACTTGTAACTCCACTGGTGTTGATTCTTCTGCTCGTCTTCCACCTATCCCATAAAAATAATAAATACCTTTAAATGAAACGAATACAAATGTATTTTTTATCTTGTTTTAAAATTTTAGAAAAGATTTTAGTTTTTTTATTCTATGCAAAATATTTAAATAATAAATTAATTTTCCACCTCTTATTAGAAAACGGACACTAAAGAAAGTCATGGTTAAAAATGATGCTCTCACTTTTATGGATGTGCCAAATAAAAGAGCGTCAGTATTAAGCTACGACAAACGTGAACAAATTTTAGGTCAGGTGTTTTAGGTGAAATAAATAAATGTTTCATTCATTCATTCATTCATTCTAACGTTAGTTTAAAATTGTCTACCATTTTAAATTAGATTATCACTTCGAAAAACCGTCAAAAGTGCCATCTGCTCCGAACCTCAAACTGTATAGACTATACATCCACATGCGGGCATCAGCCGACAGCAAAAAACCTTTCATCAGTCTGGTCAGCCCTGACTCCCAGGGCCCTTCCGAACGCAATTTTTCGCCTCCGCTATGCCGAGTTATTTTTTGTTGGGACTCGATCTACGATGCGATGGCTATATCGCTGTTACAAACTTACTGCTCTTTTGTGGAATAGGTATTTTTGGAACTGGAATTATTAGGTAATATGTATTTGGCAATCAATGCCAATCTCAAAACATACCAACTCACAAAGATTTAAATCATCTTTGCCAACTCACTCCACCTGCTTTACATACGTAGACCAAATTTCAGATAGTTTAACTGACAAGTTATTAAAAATCTTTTATTCAATCAGAGACTATCGCGACGAAAGTTTTTTGGACTTTGAGCCTTCCTCATGTAAGTGAAGCCGTCCTTATGTAAATAAAAGTTTAGTCCAATAAGTCCCGACTTGATTTCGTTTCGGTTTCGGTCCTGCTAAGTGATCATGTTAGAAAAGTCACAGATATTTATCTACAGAGCTGGCACATCCCTCGTGTCCGGGGCATTTGTGGCCCTCCAGTGGCTGATTGATTTATGGCTGCCCGCGTGATCTAGTTTTAGACGTTTTAGATATCACGTGATCGGATTCTTTCCGTTTGCCGGACGATGCGAGCGTAATCGAGGGTGTGTGGATAAAGTTTAGAGAAGATTAAACAGGGTGTTTTGTAAAAGTGTCACGTGGTAGCTCTTACAGTTCATAGTACCATGACTTGCTTAAATTTGGTTTTGTGGTTGTTTTCGAGGCAGGTATCATGAATAAGGTATTTTTAGCAAGTTACGTCAATTAAATAAGTGAAAAGAAATCAGCCATTCTTTTAAAATGGAACAGCTAGGACTTAGATACTTGTCAAATGTATGGAAAATCACATTTTCAGAATGGCAACTAAAACTTCACAAATTTTAAAAAATGTGCCAGAGATCATCGTACCTATAGTACGCAAGTACCTAATTAAACGGGGATTAAAGCTCCAATTTTTTTGTCCACTTGCGCTTTCAGGATTAAGCACTAATACATAAGCACTAGGTAATAAATGTGTAAGCTGATTTGCCCATTTCCACAGTTTGTGTTGTTGTCTTATATTTACTTAAAAAAAAAACTTGAACATAATTTTTAGGAAGAACTGAAACTATTTTTGAAAGTTTTATTTAGAAGAATGTTGGTACTGTCTTCCAATACATCCTGTATTTATTTATTCAAATCTAAGAACAAAACCTATCTAAGACGATGCCTCCTTTCAAGACATCGGAGAACTAGTTTTACTGCTGACCCATTCAGCGTGACCTTTCCTTTTATACCGGCCCCCTAAATGGAGGAAGGTGATAAGTCACAAAATGAAGATTTTATGGGCGGTTTTTCGTTTCAATTTACTTGGACCTTACTTTATAGTGGAAATGTAAGGGTCCGTCTAGTCTGGCAAACAGTTTGCGAATGCTGGGGCCTACAATCGAACGGACTTCACAACACAACATGTGGTTTCTTCGTTGTTTCTCTAGCACAAGGGAAAACCTTTGTTTAGAAGCAGGACGAATGTATGGAGGTTGTCTCAATTCATTTTATTTAATTTAGCCTCTTTAGTCGTTACCTAATACGATACGCCCAATCTTAATGTACTGAGGCTTGGACGCTAACTCTCAAGGAAAGATTAGTGGCGGAACGAAAGATCTGGAGGAAGATTTTGGTATCTGCACAAGCAATGGAACCTGGAGGAGGAGAAAAACTGGGAGCTAGAAGACCTGGAGCGCGAGCCAAATATCATCGGCGAAACTAAAGCGCACCGACTTCGCTTGATCGGTCACCTCGAGAGAATGGGATAGGATTGTGCGGCATAAATAACCTACCTGGGACGGCCAAATGGTCGAAGGCCAGTTAACTATCCAAGGTACCGCTGGGGGGATTAAGTTGAGATAGATTTGCGTGGACTCCAGGCTGATGACTGGCAGGAGCTAGCGCAAGAGTGACCTAGATGGAGGCTCTTATTATCGGAGGCCAAGGCTCACTTTGGGTCCCGGCGTTAGCCTAGTTAGCTAATTTACCTACCCTACCTGATGGTAGTGAATAATGCCCTCGTAAATATACCATTTTAAAAATCTTGAACATTTTACTTACACCCTTTCTGTAGCCCATTCCAAGATTCTTTATGTTGCCATGTCCTCGGCACCCGTGTGAGCACCAGCGAGGGAGCGCGTTAAAACTTTACAACCCAGTTTAACTGCGGACGGCGGGATTGACAAATTGGCTGCGCTACCCAGCGCGTGACGGAACGGGGGCAGTTTCTTATTTATGTGCCTAGATGCAGATGGATGCGTGATTTTTTGTAGGTGTCAGGAGAAGATTAATGTTACTAAGGTGCGATTCGACCTATCTTTCTCCGACAGTAAAGTATCAGCCTAAATTATAGTGTCCCACCCACTACAGGACAAAGGCCTCCATCATAGAAATCAAGTCACCGCTACTATGATGGGATTAGGCTTAATCACCACGCTTGCCTAATGCGGATTGGTGATCACAGACCCGCTATGTTGAGAATAAAGTTCGCATACATTGTACAGTCAACAGATCAAAATCAAAACTATTGAGCAGAGTTTGCGTCAGAACTGTACTGTGTAAGGTGTCAAATTCATACAGTCCTGACGCAAACTCCATACAGCCTCAAAGTGATTCATTCTTGCTTCATTATGGCGCGAATACGAGTACACCTGAACAATCAAAACCGAAGTTTTGTTTCTAATAATAGTGTAGTTCAACTGGCGGCGGGAATGACGAATCGACCACGCCATAACGCCGCCAGACAACGTGACCTGTGGCGTGACGGAATGGGGGCAGTTTCTTATTTATATGCCAAGATGCAAAGGGATGCGTAAAACCTTTCTATCTGTCAGTAAGTGTAATCTCAATATTGGATGAGAGAGTGCCTCGGGGATGCAATGGCTAGTGGTGATACTTTAAAGGGATGCTTGGGGATAGCATTTCTAAAGAGATCCATCGGCCACTGCAAGGCGTATATTATGTAACACAAACATACTGAACAGTTGCGTGATTTAATTGACCGCCAACGCCATCTATTGGCTACGATAGGAACTAATAGTAAAAAACTGAGCTAATTAGACCCCGTAATGTCTCAGGCATGGCAAAGGCCTCTCTACCCTTTTTGCATCTACTCCAGTCCTAGGTAGGCCAATGTTTTTGAAAGGCATCGAGCTCATAACGCCGTCGGTCATTCATTGGGGCAACCATTTTGTGGCTAAATTAAATAAAACAATATTATATAAATAATGACATGACGATGGACAAGGCGGATCCTCGAGTGGAGACCCAGAGCAGACACCAGAGGGCGCGGCAGACCACCGCAGCGCTGGGTGGACGACATCCGACGACTCGGTGGTCGTGACTGGATGAGTCAGGCACGGGATCGCCAGGAGTGGAAGAAGAGGGAGGAGGCCTTCATCCAAGAATGGATCCACAATAGGCAACCATGATGATGATGATGATATAAATAATGATAAATGATTTGTGCATGAAAGAAAATGCATGTGGGCCCTTTATACGAGCCAACTACGAGCCACATAGTTCTTGAGTACAGTAGGTACAAGTATATCTTCACACAGTCAATACCTACCATGAGGGTATTGCTCGATCCGCTGGAACTTTGGGTACAATAAACCGTGGGAGAGCCACGCTTCGGAATGAATGGGCCGGCTCGACCGGAGTAAACCACGGCCTCACAGAAGACCGGCGTGAAGCAGCGCCTGCGCTGTGTTTCGTCGAGTGAGTGAGGGTCTACCCTTAATTAGGGTCTACCCCTAATTGGGGTGAAAGGGGTTAGCCTTTAACCAAGTTGACAGCGCACTCTACTGTTTTTGCAGGTGTCTATGGGCGGCGGTAATCGCTTACCATTCAGGTGATCCGTCTGCTCGTGTGCCACCTATCACATTAAAAACAAAACGATACTGCAAGTGTTACCACAAAATTAAAAAAGGAACACTGACTCCAGCGTGTTATTCGTAATTCTCGTAATAAAACGGCGTGATGGCGTATTTTTCATGATGGGCGCCGCGCGGGGCGTCAGGCCCATCGATCGGCCACGGCATTTGTATTCCTGCCGTGATCCTCTCAAAATCAAGGAGTATGTGATTCGATTTCTATACAGTGGCGTATCTAGTATAGAGCTGATAATGCCCAATGGTATTTTTTAGTGAAGAGTTGGTAGCATATAAACTCTACGAGTTTGATGCTCTGGTTATTCACGGGCTGTAGTAGATTAATAAATAGCTATATAGTTTACAACTCATTATTTATTCTTGGATGCAGTAACTAATGAGGTTGGTCATTAGAACCTTGGAGAGAGAGTAGTACTATGTCGTTCAGATATTATATGTTAGATATAATTATTATATGAATATGTTTTTCTAGTTTTAATCACAAGGTCAATCTTATTTGTGGTCTCGTAATAAATAGTAGGTATAACTATTTTAATTAGGCACTAAATGGTTATTAGTTCATGAAGTTAGTACACCTACCTAACATGTAATAGGTAGGTAGGGCAACTCCTATTTCTGACGTAAGTACCATATAGAAAATGATACACGTTGCTATCGCATGTGTTTTATGACCTAAAATATTTCTTTCAAACGTCAAGAAGCATCGGCGAGTGTGGCAATGCCGTAGTGTTAGAGCAGATGGATCAACTGATTGTAAGCGATGGACACCGCTCACCACCTGCGATATAGTCCGAGGCAAGAAAAAGCACCATATATACGAGTAGTATAGCTCCTGTAGCCAATGGATAAAGCAATCTTCGTGGCGGAGTATTGAGCTGGGAAAATTAATATCTTAGTGCCATCGACGCGAGAAGAAGAAGACAGCTCTATATAGTTCTCCAGCTCACTCAATCGGAAACATCAATTGAGTGTCTCATCGCGGAGTACATACTAACGCGACGTCTCCGCGGAAGAGGCCGTCTAATTTAAGGGCTAAACTCCATCTGGGGCCAAAAGCACCTCCTGTAACACGCTTTTATTGGGGATGACGTGTGGGACGTTGGTTTAGTGTGCGATATCCTAAGGGTGTTATGTGGTTATGAGTTGGCTACCAAAACAGTGACTCGACGATAAGTAGGTACTGCACAGTAGCTATTGGACCTAGGACATAGGAGTTACATATTACGGCGAATCTAGTTACTCACTCTATACATTGAGATTTATTTCTATACAATTCCTTCACAGGACAGGCTTAGCCTAGTGTGAGGGTTTTCGACAATTTTCCACAAGCACTAACCCTTGTTGTTAATCTAATTTCAATTTAATTTAATTAGTTTAGATCTTTTAGGTTATATTTTTATTGTCATGCTTGTATAACTCTATTTCGGAAATAAACTTTATTATTATTATTAATTTTGACGTCCCATTTAGCTTAGTGGTTTCAGGGCTGGATGAGACACAAAGGCTGCGGGTTAGATTCACGCTCCCACACAAATGTTTGTTGATGAAACGGATATTTAGTATTAGTTTTGACTTCCACACATATCTCAAGAATAAATTAGCCAAATCGGTTCAGCCGTTCCCGAGTTTTAGCAAGACTAACGAACAGAAATTGTTTTTTTAAGAAGATTTTACCCATTTTTATTAGACTAAAAGTAGAGTTAGGTACGTACAGCCACACATCAAAATATACAAAACTGTCGAATTTCTTCAATGGACTCTCACTATCGTCATTACCCTTAGGTTGAATATCAATTGAGGAACTTTGAAAGGTTGTAGTAGCCTGGTGTGTGGGTGACTGTATCTACATACAGTAATAATAATTATATTATAAAGAGTCGATCCCAGATTCACATCGGAACCACGGGTTGGGCATAAGGCATACTTGGGCCCGTCGTAACTTCAACATGGCTGCTAGCTAACCTTTCGGGCTGGTGACTCGGCGCGTTTTTATTTGCCGACACATTTATGTTTTAGCACCGTGATATGAATTCGGGTTTTGTAGGCGTCGCCAAATTGATATTCGTATACTACGATGTTCAAGTGACGTTTCGTTTGTTTGAGATCTGGGAAAAGGGGTAACCTATCTTACTTTCGAATTTTTGTTATTCGAATTTCAAAACTTCGAAAACGGTACATCGAAGTTTTATATCGAAGATATAGTTTTTGACATAACATTGTTTGCAATCAATTTATTTTACATATGTTTCATTTTCTAGAAAAACTAATAGCCGATTTTCAAATCCTCTTTTTTCATTTTCCAGATGTATTACTTACAATATTTTTTTATTCTAGACATCATTAAATATCGAAATAATCTTATAATAACTGAAACCTTGATAAAATAACTTTAAACCACCTCTTTTTGATTTATACATTTCAGCAAGATCGGACATTTTAGTGTGAAAATTATGCAAGACGTTCTGACGTTTATTATTAACTATTAATTCTTGGTTAGTGTTTTAGACAATAACTAAGTGAGTTCTTGCATAATTCTAACCTACCTACAAAACCTGACATTTGAGATGGTCAATAACACAGACCAAGAAAAAAAAGTCAATAATACGAATACTGTCAGATCAATGCGATGAAAAATTAGATTGCAAATGTTATCGGTTAGGCGTTAAGTGCTTGTAAACTTGAGGGATAATAACTCATTGTTGTATAGACTTATTTGTCTTTTAATCAAGGGCGGATCCAGCTTTGGCGCCAGGAGGGGGTCACAATAGTCGTGCTCAAGTCAAGTTTTTTTTTTTAATATTTCACAACATCACATACATTGATCTGACTCCGAGATAGGTAGCTCAAGCACCTGCGTTACGGATATCAGAAACAACAGTGGAATTTGAAATATAAATGTAACAGTTAAAACTAGTTATTAGTTAGAACACATTTTTTCTAGTTAGAACTACTTAGTTTTTACGTAATGCCTTTGTTAACACTAGAAATTACTGATGTTTGAATCGAATATCAGTTAAAACTAGTTTCTACGAGACAAAACGCGTTTTCCCAAAGCGAGTCAGTTATAACTGTTCCGATGACCGTAGCACAGATATCAAAATCAGGGTTGTTTTGAAATGCGGCCGATCAACGATTTGCCGCATTGTCGTTGAGATTCTTCAATAATACTTATTACTATACTTATTATGAGAAGTGTTGCCAAGGGAAGCACATCTCGTGAGATTGGGATCAAGCGAGATCTCGCGAGTTTATGAAAATCAATCTCGCGAGATCTCCGCAATTTCGACTCGCGAGATTTGTTTTTTTTTTTTCAAATATTAACAATATTTGAACAGTTTATACCATAAATCCTTATTCAACGCGTTAAGTAGCCAGGAAATTGATTCCACTTATATAAACCTTCTCCGTATAATTTACCTATTCACAGAGTACTGCAAATATCAAATTACCTATATACTCAAAAGGCGTCAAACAGCGACCCATACTGTTTACTAGCACTTTAGACGAAGTTTTCAGAGTCCTAGCGGGGAAATGAAAATCAAAGGGTATTGATGTAGAAGGAAGAAGGCTGACAAACCTTCGCTTTGCAGACGACAACGTGTTCTTCGCTAACACATCCACGGAACTAGAAGAAATGCTTAAAGAACTGAGCACAGCGAGTCTTGAGGTTGGACTAATGATGAATCGGTTGAAAACAATATTGATGACAAATAGCACAAAACGTAGGATATCGGTCTACATGGGCCAGATAGGTAGTTTCCTTCGAAAACAGGTAGGAAAGAGAGATCGAGCGCTGCTTCGATAATGCCTGAAAGAGCTACTGGTCCATGAAAGCGTACATGAAGGGAGACCTTCCTCTGTCACTTAAACGCAAGCTCACTGACGTGTGTATTTTGTCCATGCTTACCTACAGTGCTCAGACTTGGTCGCTAACCGAACATCAAAAGACCAAGCTCAAAGAGCGATGGAGTGGAGTATACTGGGTATTAAGATCACTGAACGAGTCAGGAATACCACAATCCGCTCCAAAACTGGGATCGTGGATGTGGGAAAAAAATCCGCTAGGCTCAAATGGGATTGGGCCGGCTACGTTTGTGGATGCACCCAGAGAGGTGGACCAAAATCATTACGCATTGGCAGCCAGCAGGACGTCGTCGTGCCTCTAGGTAGGCTCAAAAAGAGATGGCGAGATGACTTGAATGATCGACGTGACGGATGACGTGGCTGAAATGGCAATGGGTAGGACACACTGCGAGGAAAACAGACGGCCGTTGGGGTGGAAAGGTCCTTGAGTGGAGGCCACGTGCAGGAGGCCGCAGCCGTGGCAGGCCTCCCACCAGGTGGACCGACGATCTGGTGAAGGTCGCGGGAGTCCCTTGGATGCGGGTAGCTTAGGACCGATCTGTGTGGAGAACATTGGGGGAGGGTCATGTTCAGCAGTGGACGTCTATTGGCTGAAATGATGATGATGATGATGAGATGTTTTAGACCATTTCTCCAACAATTGGCAAACCACCGCTACAAACAGAGTGCAATGGCGGCATTTGGGGGAGGCCTTTGCCCAGTAGTGGGACAACGTAGGCTAAAAAAAACGGTTTTATAATAAATAGGTAGGTACTTACTTTTTATTTTTAGTAATTATTTTCCTCATTTTACTATTCAAATATTGTTAATATTTGAAAAAAAAACAAACAAATCTCGCGAGATCTCGAAATTACCGAGTTTGTTGATTTTCATAAACTCGCGAGATCTCGCTTGAGCCCCCCAATCTCGCGAGATTTGCATTCCCTAGGCAACACTTCTCAGTCATAAGCAGAAAGAAGTACGAAGTGGCAAACGTGGCCCGCCTTATTGAAGGACATATTATATCTCAATGACAATGCAGCAAATCGTTGATCGGCCGCATTTCAAAACGGCCCTGATTTTGTATCTGTGCTACGGTCGGAACAGTTTTAATAATAATAATAAATAAATAAGTAATAACTGATATTTGATTCAGAAATCAGTGAATTCTAGTGTAAACAAAGGCATTACGTAAAAACTAGTTCTAACTAGAAAAAACGCGTTCTAACTAATATCTAGTTTTAACTGTAACCTAATTATACATGTAATACTTTTCTTTTGTAAATAAATACTTATAATATATAGAAAACACCCAGACCAATGCAAACAGAAATGTTCATGCACACAAATGTTTGCATTGTGCGGGGATCGAACCCGCAATCCTTGAATCAGACGCAGCGTTCACCGTTCACTGAACCAAATGGGTCGTCAACTCAACTCAATTTAACTTTGATAACAATAGATAGGTATAAGTAAAAAAGGTATTTTATTAATGTAAGAAGTTCTGTAGGAACTTAAAAATATTTACCTATTATTTATTAGGTACTTATATTAAATTAAATTAATATTGAAGGTTACGTAATATCTGTATGGTCACAAAAATATGAATAAAATCATTAAGTTCAATTAGTGGTCCATCTAAGTCCTGGAACCAGCCCAGGGGGGGGTCATGACCCCCATGACCCCCCCCCTGGATCCGCCGTTGCTTTTAATAATATAGAAAACGATTTTATCGAAACTAATTCGTCTAGAATATGTTTATCTATCAAAGGTTGAGTGAGATTTAGAAACGTCTAAATTTTAAAAATATGTTATTTGAAAATCGTAATATCAGTTATATGTCAATCGTTTTTCGGTCAAATGAAAATCTGGAAAACAAAAATGCGGCGAAACGTTTTCGCTATAATGAAATTCGTACTAAAGAAATTCGAATTTAAGATAGGTAATCGGGAAAAGGATGTAATCCTTTACATAAGTTATTTAAATCCAGTTTGATAGATATTGTGAGATTTGCTACATCGACCAAACCAGGAATACTAGCACGCATAGAGTACGCTGACTCTGGATATAATAAATGCATATCAAGAAAGTTGTTTATGATCAAACTTGCTAAAAACTACTAGTCATTCAACAGTATCCAGTCAGTCGCCATTATGATGCTGAGGTTTTTGGTCATTTAGGACCTTAAGCTTTTAGAAAGAAAGAATTACTTAGGTACATTTATTAATTTGGACACATACAGAGCTTACTTGATGACTTACTAAATGAAAACGTCCAAATTGTATTATTAAGACACATTCAAAAACAGAATCGGTTCCTTTTACAAGTAAGCGATTTGTATTTAGGCCTCAGGTTCATTAGGACCTTAATAACTAGGTTGGTACTGAAAAATAAGGATAAGCTCCACGTAGTACCTACTTACTCGCACATTCACGGTGCGTACTTCTTTACATCTTCGATACTCGAGGCGCGTACCGTACGGTTCGCAGTGCGTAAAATTGTTATTTATGAGGCGACGCGAGAATGCACCGATTATCTGCTGGCTGCAGTAATTAATGGGTTTAATCGCGGCAAATGGTTTGTGTGATTACGCGCCGGTGTTTCATATAAAGCGATTATAGATTTCGCCCCGACTGTGGTGTAGTTAATTCACGAATTTCGCAAAGTTATTGGACGTAGGTTTCGATGGAAAAGTTCATTCCACAAGGATTATTTTGATCGTCATCTCTGCCTGTTATATCTGGTTGTTATGACCTGCGATTATACAACGTGAAAAAAATATTATACTAATAATATATACCGTGTGAAGACTTCACTGCCAAAATATGAAATAAAAAATAAATAGCTGTTCCATGCATTATTTGATTGCCAGCTGGATATTTTGTACGGAACAGCTGACTTTTATTTCACACATTGGATGCTCATATTTTGGTAGTAGTCTCTACACAGTACCTACATACCTATAATATGTTTAGGTACACCATTAAGTATTATTGCATATTTTTTATACCTTGTATCATCGAATGTTAAGAAAGTTGCGCTGTAGGTAATTTGTGATAAATATTATACATAATAATGAATCCTGTAGCTAAAACCCTTTCATCTTTCCACCCTGACCACGCAACTCCTGTGGCACCGGCGAGTGCTCGCTATCAATCACAGGAGATTCCGACTCCGAGCGAGAATCAATCACGAACACTGCTCGTTGCTATCGATAGAAAACAAAAAAGTGTTGGGACTTTTCAATGTATCGATCAATGTTGATTCTTGAACAAAAGGTAATCGATACAGTATCGTCACATCATCTCATGTTACACCAGTCATCTAATCTCAGTGTAGAGCGAATGCTCTATACTCCGGCTATTGTAAGCTTAAAGCTACTCTCATAAGATGAATATCTTATAAGAGTAGCTTACAATAGCCGGAGTTTCTTCAGCACACCCAGACCTGAATTAGTTAAGAAAAGGTAATTCCCTAATTTGTCAGCACGACACGGATGTCCGTGTCGTGCACCGATGCTATGATGAGCTATGAAGCTGATCATAGCTGAATCTGGGATCTTTTAGGCTTGGGTAGGTACTTACAACACCATAGCTAGTGCGTTATTAAGTAAGGTTTAAATTTACACATCTCATACATTGTCATGACTCTGTATTAAGTAGCTGTGTTATAGATATCAGACAACAGAGTAATCACAAATAAGTATAATATGTACTTAAATGCATATATCTATTACACCCAGACACTGAACAAACAATACCTAGTGTTACCGACATAAAAGAAGAAGACTAATGTGTTTACATCTTTTTGCAGCCCGTTAAAGCAGCTATTTATTTGACAATGCTATCGATACCTATATACTCTTGATTTGATCTTCACTACCCATCGATATTGACTAACATCGACAACACTGTCTCGCGGTCTAATGTATTGGAAAATTGAAACCCAAGGTGCGGTGCCCCAAGATTTTTGTATTAGGTTTAAGTGTTCGCTGGTTTGTATTTGATGTACGTAATGGATCGTTTTTGTTTTTTCCAGGAATTTAGAAGGAGGTAAACGTGATATGAATCAGTTGAATTGTTCACAGTTATTCTTCACACTGGACTTCTTTACTTTTTTATGTGATCGGTTGCAGATGGATTACCTTATAGTAAGCGATTGCTGCCGCCCGTTGTCACAAGTGCGCTGCCAACTATTAACACCCTTTTCCCCCGATTGGGCCTCCGGTATCCCCTCTCACTCGACGAAACAGCGCAGGCGCTGCTTCACGCCGATCTTCTGTGAGACCGTGGTATTACATCGACTTGACGACCTGTTCGGTTCAGTGGTAGTGAATGCTGCGTCTGGGCCAAGGGTTGCGGGTTCGATCCCCGCACAGTACAAACATTTGTGTGCATGAACATGTTTGTTTCTATTGGTCTGGGTGTTTTCTATGTATTATAAGTATGTATTTACAAAAGAAAAGTATTATACGTAAATATTTGTGATTCCACTGTTGGTTCTGATATCTGTAACACAGGTGCTTGAGCTACCTATCTTAGAGTCAGACCAATGCATGTGATGTAGTGAAATATTATATTATTATATTACTTACACTTAGATAAATCTCGCTGTAAATGCTGGAATACATCCTTCGTATGTACTACTCGTACTAGTATTAATGATATCTGTGGTAGGTACATACATGCACTGTTAATACATAATAGCAGTCTTGTTAGTCGGTACAGTCTTGTAGTGGTCAATATTGTGGATCACTATAAGCGTCATAGGTATTGGATGATTTTTGTTTAATTTAAATTTAATCTAAAGTTTTTTTTAAATACTTATTGAAGGCAAATATTACCTCCTACAATCCCAAATTGATATTAAACCCAAATACAACCTCCACGAGTTTGCTTAGTCAACTAATACAACACAAAAAAGGTAAATTGATGAGATCCGAGCACTCGATATTTCGAGAGCGTATTAACGTCCATCGATTCGGAGATATCGAGATATCATCGGGGATTAGGCGCATGGACCGTGCAAATCGGAATCCTGCCCCAGGTCACAATAACAAATTCTTTGTGACGGGCACCAGCGGCCAAATGTAACGTGAAATATTAGTTTCTTATTGATTTGTTAGGTTGCTAAACTTTGGGTGATGAATATAAAAATTGGGTAGGTAGTCCAGATATCTCAGAGCTATATTCACATAGTATCAAATGAATGACTTCAGTTATCGGGTAAATTAGTGCAATTTAGGGTCAACGTCCTCAAAAATTCCTGTCATGATACAGAGGGAGGTCTGCCACGGCTGCGGTCTCCTGCACGCGGCCTCCACTCAAGGACCTTCCTGCATCACGCCGTTTAAATGACTTGATTTTTTTAAAGAACCCTACCTACCAAAAGCTTGTTATTCATCTCTACGTAGCATACTTATCTATTAGGCCTCTTCCACTCCAGAGCACACGGTTGAAATAAAAACACAGCAAAAATACAGTGAGTTACAAGAAAAACTATCACGCGACGAGAATCGCTGATCGCTGATCGCTGATGTGGAACTGCGCGTTATCTTTGCGCCCCAATAATTTGTTCCTCTTTAGTGACAACTGGGTTATTATGCCGTTTGCCGTGCGATAAGCTGTTTTGGGCCAAATAAGACATTGACGTTACGATACAATATAGGCATTATAATGCTCTATTTAAAATCATCGCATTGTTTTATTGTAGGTGTGAAAGGATAGCCTCACACGACTGTATACAAACGAATCTGGCAATTTTCTTTCATCGATTTTATCTTAATATCAACTATACAGCTTGGTTCAGTATTTAATTGTGTATTTGTAGTACCTACTTATCTTTTCTAAGAATTTACACACGCACACATATACAGTTTAATGTCCAAATATATTTAAATTTTTAGTTCTTAAGTTCTGTATTTGGTCAAATAAAGCAATAGATAAGTAGGTAACTATATCTATCAATCTATATTAATGTACCCACAAATCCCCCTTCGTTCAAATAAAAAAATCCAAAAATAATTCATTGGTCAGGAAGTAGTTAAATATTAAATCGTGGTCTCACCAGAGGTGGCGTTTTATAGGCTGGACCCCAATAAACTTGGCTGCTTTTACGACGCCCACTAAAACGAGCTTTTTCACAACTTCGTAGGATTAAATTAATTATTCATACGCAGACCTGTAAACAAGTAAGATAACACGTTACTTCTGTAGTTGGGTTAACAGTGGCCATCTTGGACAAATTAATTGGAGCAAGGAAGAAAATCTTGCATTAGGAATGAGCTGAGTGGATGTTCATTTTTTTGTTGAAGGCACCAAACGAGCAAACTCAAATTGAAATAAAAAAATAAGAAAGAAATTAAAAACGTTCCGCCCATCGCACTTAATTTTGTACTATGGGTTACTATGGCAACTAGCTTTGTTGGGCGCAATTTGAAATGTGCCCAACAAAAAAAAGTGAAACTGACAAAGACAAACAATCATGATTCTGTCTCTTTTACTCTTAGCGATTTCTGTATGTAGTTGTTCCGTTTACACGAGTATTATTATTTGCGTGTCCGGTCTATTGATCCTTTGTCTAAGGTTCCGCCTTTTAAAAACTTATTTGACATGTTACCTACGTCACTGCCTTGTGAACCAATCCAGATTGCTGAGCGAGCGTTATCGCGCGCTAAAGTGGGTTGATATAATTTGTATTTTAAAGTTACAACTTAAGAGTCTTTGGAGGACAATGAAAAATTATTTAATGTGTGTAACTGTTTTATTTCAACTACAAGTACAAATAAAATTTTACAAAATAGTTTTCAGCGATTAGTCAATCCTCTCTATTTTACACTTTATAATAATTTATTATTTAAGGCGTATGCATAGGCGTATGCACTTTATAATAATTTATTATTTAAGGCGTGATGCAGGCAGATCTTCGCGAGCTACGAGTCAGTGGCTAAACGCGAATAATCGAAACCATTGGAGGAGTCATTTAATTTGGGTCGTAGAGCCATCAGAGTAAGTGTTAGTTATAAATAATCTTATTTGACAATCTTAATGCCGCCGTGGCCTATGGTTGACCGCGTGGTGAAGCCTGGACCTGAAGTGTCTCGGCAAATGTTTGTTGAGGCCCAACTTTCGGCCCCTGGCCACTGCGAGCACAGCGTCATCCATGCCCATCCGGACGTCACCAGTTTCATCATCTTCGGGAGTCCTGGAATATTAACAGCTTACGTTAGATAAGTATTAAAAAACAGTAGAGAAAATGATTGACCCGTGACTGGATCAAATCGACGTTCCGAAATAGAATAAAGATTTTTATTATTTCTATTTCTACTAGATTGGAAGAGAGGCCCGTGAAATTATGATTTTTGATCAAACTGTGAACATTCACATCTCTTTAACCACGTCTGCTACCAACATTCGGAAAAAATGGTCTATGACTTTTGGAAATTCCCAAAAAGCTATTCAACTTTTCATAACACAGTCGGTCACGTGACTTGTTCATTTTGTATGGGCATAAATAATAGTATAATCTTTAAAAACATATTGAGAGCGTTTGAAAAAGGTACCTACTAAAATGCTACTTATACAGTACTAAAATATGTAAAGAAGTTTGCATGAGCTCACGAATTTAGGAAGCTACAAAGCACGCTCTTAAAATCTTATTACATAATTCCTTGTTTCTGGAGCGGAAAATACCAGCAGGTGAGTAAAACACACCAAAAAACTTTGTGCTTAAAATAGCACTAAAAGCAGAAGTCACGTCTTAATAAATTGCTTAGATGCAGACTCCGCCTGCACTCGCCTACATTAAGATTTATAGAGACTTTCGCACAACACTCGCTATTACTTTTCCATTAGCATTAACATAAGATGCAAATAAAAATGTTTTTATTATGCATTTTTATGAGCTCTTGACAAAATGAGATTTAAAGTATAGGGGTAAGTAGGTGCTTATAATTTAATGATCTCCATTATATTTGCCAAGATATGTTCATTCGTTTCTTTATGTGTGGTATGTTTCGTTATTACAAGTAAGTATATTTGCAAAACAGAAAGCCATACCAGTAAGATACTATACGTCTCAACTCATGTCAGCATGTTATTCTTTTCCTTTAATTCCGGAGGCCAAGACTCCTTACGGGTCGTTGAGCCAGTGGAGTAAGTAAGTATAATATCCTAGTGAAATAATTGATATAACGAGTCTCACGAGTTTTTTTTGTGATAATTCGTCGACGAACAGGTCATTATGACCCATGAACACCCACCCGCAAAAACTTGAAACTCCCTCCGATTGGGCCTACCAGACTCTTCTTCTACTACATCCTCACTCACTTATTTTTAGAATAGCATAGAATATTAATAATTTATTCAGTACATACTTGGATGTTTTAACACATCGTAGGCGCAGTTTAATTAAGTAAAACTTACCTAAAAGAAGGTGCTTTCGTGACGATAACCACATTATTTTCCGGCAGATCCGGCGCAGGAGTGCCGAACGGCTCCTCTTCCAGCTCCTTCAGATGCTCCACGTAGTTCTTAGTCGTGGCATCGCTGAATGTCCCCAAATCTTCTTCATCATCTTCTGATCTATAGTCGAATCTTCTTCCAGGGGTTTCTGCCCTGTCTTTTTGTTGGTCTTTTTGTGTCAGCCTGGCTATGACGTCATTCCGGATCAGTTTGTTGATATCTTCGGAAGAATAAACTTCTTTCTGTAATCATAGGTAAGTTTCAAAATGTATCAAACATTCGAAATGTGTCACGATATACAAAATTGTATGAATTTAGTTAATTGCTGGTGGGATGGAGAAATTAAGCATTTTCTTTATAATAACTGTATAATTCATAAACTAAGGGTATTATATTAGATTGACTGTAACTACGATTTTTACATACACATAAAAACAAAACTGTTTGGATTGCAAAAATATCAAAAATAAAAAAGATGACTTTTATAACAGCCTTTTATTTCGACAAGTTTCAAACATACATATTTGACTAGCAGAAACGTGTTACGTCTTTTAGTTAATATATTCAAAGATTTAAATCTTTGAATATTCATTTTCACCAATAAAAATTAATGACACATTTTAAATTCCACTTTAAAACTCAAAGATCCTTTCTGCAATGAGTGTTAAACTGCTACAAATAAATGTATGGACATTTAAATTTCATTCATAGGTCCTAATTACGATCAAGTTACTAAAATAACTTAGGCGAATATTACGATTTAAACGCTTTCATTAGGTATATCTCCATCCATCCAAGGATCAGTCCTCCACTACTCATAGTACATATAATAGCCATAAGTTCACAAATTGTAATCTCAATAGTTCCGCACCCAAAAGCATGACCAATACACCCCCTGTAAACGGTAATATTGTTATGTATAGTGACGAGTTGGGAAAAGATATGGGACACCTTCTTACTACCAATGGACAATCTTTGATCAATCATTGTATACCGGGTGCCACACTTTCCGATATCATGAATAAAATAATAAAAACAAATTTTCACAATGAAACCACATTAATAATTATGGTGGGAAATAGAGGAAGTGTAAATAAAAATATTTTATCCAACTACCTTGATTCTCTTACTAGGTTAAATGTTAAGCAAATTGTAATATTTACACTTCCCTATAGTAACAGCTTGCCACAAGTGGAAAATAATCATAGGTATAATATAAATATGACATTACATACTTTGACATATAATGTAAATAAAATTCATGTTATTGACATAAATAATTATATTAAAAAATACTTTTATTTGACGAAAGATAATTACTATCTTAATAAACACTATAAACGACTAATAGCTATTTCGCTATCTTATTATTTAGATTGTTCAGCCAAAAATTTGGCTACCATACCTGCTCCTATTGAGCAGAAAAAACCTGACATGTGTAATCAGACATTGGAATTAGTTCCAAGTAATTTAAATGTGATTTTGAGACAATAGAGAATACCTCTTGCAAATTAGATTTAGGGACAAAGGGGAAGTCTAATAATTTAAATATTATTCATCAAAATATACAGGGCTTCTCCGGTAAAGAACTGGAATTGGAACTTTTTTTAAATACAATGAATATACATGTCCTCTGTGTAACTGAACACTGGTTGAGGCAACATGAACTTATTATTAATATTGATAATTATACAGTCATAAGTGCGTTCACAAGAAAGTCGGCTATTAGAGGTGGGTCACTTATTTTGTTACACAATACATTAAAAGCAAAGGAACGTAAAGATATAGTCGCACTTTCAACTGAACGAACTATTGAACTATCCTGTGTAGAGATTGAACGGTTTATCATTATTTGTGTATACAGACCTCCTTCTGGTAACTATCATGATTTTGAATCTGCCATGGAAGATGTATTGAGGAAAGTAACTAATTGCAACAAGCAAGTAATTGTATGTGGGGATTTCAATATTAACCTATTAGAAAACAGTCAAGCTCGGGTATGCTTCTGAATCTATTTAAATCTTTTAATTTGCGCCACCTTTTTGTTGAACCTACACGCGTTACCCCCACTTCAGCTACTTGCATTGATAATATCTTTTGTAACTGTAAGGTAATTGAAAAATCAATAATTAATTTTGTCAATTCTGACCATACGGGACAGATAGCTGTTTTTGAACACCGTCATGCAACTGCTCCCTCCGTTTTTGTCTATAGGCCAATCACCACCAGTCGTGTGGAAAAATTTAAGGGAAATGTTGAACACAAGGTTTCCCTGATGCAAGCTGGTGAGAACAGTAATATTGATGAGCTGTACAATACTTTATTTAATGTCATTCAAAAGGAATTTGAAATAATTTTTACAAAGAAAAAAGTCCAAGTAGATAACACTAAAACTAAATTTAGTGATTGGGCTACCAAAGGCATCTTTAAAAGTAGACGCACTTTATTCAAATTATATGATACTAAAGCAAACACGAATGATCCTCAAATAATTGAATATGTTAGAAACTACTCTAAACTATTTAAAAAAGTATGTGCAATGGCAAAGGCTAATTACTTAAAAGAAAAAATTAGAAATTCTAGTAATAAAATAAAGACCACTTGGAATATGATTAATAAAGAGACTTGTAAAAATACTACTCAAGATCACAAGTACTCTCTAAAAATTGATAATAAACAACTTAATGAGGATGTTGAAGTGGCAAAGGCGTTTGAATCCTTCTTCTCTAATGTACCCCTTATTACTACTAGTCATTTAAATTCTAGCCCTCAGCTTGCTTATTGTCATCTTCGATCGAGTGTAGATGAGTGTTTAACTTCTTTTAGTTTCCACCACATCAACTCGGAAACTATACTTAAAACTTTTAAAGATATAAATATAAAGAAAAACAGAAGATTTGTGGGGTATATCAGTAGAAATATTAAGAAATATAATAAACATTATTGCCCCTTATTTAGCTGTTATATTTAATGAATGCGTAGATATCGGTCAATTTCCAAATTTGATGAAATATAGCAAGGTTCTACCACTGTTCAAATCAGGTGATAGAAGTGACCCATCTAATTATAGACCGATATCCATCCTACCAGCCCTTAGTAAAATATTTGAAATTAATAAAATATTTGAATTATTGGGTCATTTTAATCTCAATAAATTATTACATAATAAACAATTTGGATTTACTAAGGGCAGATCTACTACTGATGCAGGAGTTGCACTCATCAAGCACATTTTTGATGCATGGCAAAATAAGCAAGATGCTGTAGGTATATTTTGCGACCTTTCTAAAGCATTTGACTGCGTTAATCACCAAACATTATTAATGAAGCTAAAGCATTACGGTCTCACAGACAGCTCTTTGAGCTTAATACGGTCATACCTAAGTGATAGAATTCAAAAAGTCAATGTTAATGGAATTGACTCTTCCGGTGCCCTCTTACACATGGGAGTGCCCCAGGGCTCGATATTAGGGCCCTTACTGTTTATTATATATGTAAATGACCTTCCTTACCTTACTAAAGACTTGTGTGACATAGTATTATTTGCAGATGATACTTCTTTAATTTTTAAAACTAATAGACAGAAAGATAACTTTGACGATGTAAATAATGCTCTCACCCAAGTGCTAAATTGGTTCACTGTAAACAATTTGCTTCTAAACGCTAAAAAAAACTAAATGTGTTAAATTTACATTGCCCAACGTAAGACAGGTCAGCACTAGGATCAATATGAACAATGAAGATGTTGAAGTTATT
Organism: Cnaphalocrocis medinalis; assembly: GCA_014851415.1. NCBI lineage: Eukaryota > Metazoa > Arthropoda > Insecta > Lepidoptera > Crambidae > Cnaphalocrocis > Cnaphalocrocis medinalis. The sequence goes on from CM026284.1 coordinate 2,778,674, forward strand.
AATTCTACCGTATTTCTGGGCATTAGGTTAGATTCAAAATTACAATGGGGCCCTCATATTGCAGCTCTGGCTGGAAGACTCAGTTCAGCTGCATATGCAGTCAGAAAAATAAGACAACTGACCGATATTGAAGCAGCAAGACTTGTATATTTCAGTTATTTCCATAGCGTCATGTCTTATGGTCTACTCTTGTGGGGAACTGCGGCTGACATTCAAGCCATATTTGTGCTACAGAAGCGAGCCGTCAGGGCCATATACGGACTTAGACCACGAGACTCGCTTAGAAATTTGTTCAAAGAAATCAACATCTTAACATTAGCATCACAGTATATTTTTGACTGTATAATGTATGTTTATAAAAAATCTCAATTTATTACCGAAGAAATCTGATAAGCATAGCCTAAACACCAGAAATAAACACAAACTTGCTGTTCCAAATCTCAGACTTCATAAAATTGGTAATTCATTTGTCGGAATGAGCATTAAAATTTTTAACAAATTACCACAAACCCTTGTTGATTTACCCATATATAAATTTAAATCTAAAGTTAAATCTTATTTGATGGCAAATGCCTATTATACAATTGAAGAATACCTAAATGACAAGAATTTGTGGAAATGATAAACTGTTCACCTACACAGTGTTATGTATTATGAAATTTAAATTTTATTTAATTCTTTAAAAATTTTATGATAACAAATTTGAAAAGATTAAGTTCTACTGAGTTTCTTGCTGATTCTTCTCGGTAGAAATTGGACCTTCCGAATCAGCAGTAGATTATAAAATTTGACATTCATAAATGTTCTGTAAAGGACTTAAATTGAATAAAGTGATTTTGATTTGATTGATTTGATTTTGATTTGATTTGATCAATGTATGTGATGTAGTGAAATAATTATTAAATGTTTCAAAAAAAAAAAAAAAAAAAAAAAAAGAACAGACTTAAGTAGCAATTGAGTCTGTCATCCTCACCCTAAAGGCCTGCTGAGATGCCGTTTCACACCCCGCCTAAAAAATCCAGGATTGTAAGGAGGAAACACATGAACTGGAAGGGCATTCCATGACTTCCATGGTTTGTCTAAAATTCGAAATTAAATTTTAGGAATTTAAATATTACTTTCTTGCCGGATCTTCTCGTCAGAATCAACTTTCCGATACCGGTGGTAGAATTGCATTATGTCTATTTATTGTTTAGTATATCTTATGTATCAAGATATATATAATTAATTTCAATTAAATCATAAACATTATCTTTAAATAGTTTTGAATATTTTCTTTATGTATGACGATTTGTAAGTGCTGTGTACAAGCCTATGCAAATAAAGAATATTTGACTTTGATATTGCTGGGATTTCTGTTCTAATTAGGCACCTAGCAATGTGAGTATTCTGGCTCGTATATTGGAAACCCAAAACCGAGTTAGGACTCAGCAAAGATATGAGCCTCGTATGTTAACTAAAGTTTCCTAATTTATACTCAAGTATATCATAACTAAACCAATTTTGAGCTCCATGTTTACTAAACGAAGCCCTTACGATCTTAAATTAGTGGTGGTAGTTACCAATTGGGTTAGGAATACACAGAAGGTAAAACCAAGGCTCTGGGTTTAGGACATTTCTAAGTGCATGCGAAGTTGGGGTGGAAAGGTCCTTGGGTTGAAGCCGTGTGTAGGAGGCCGCAGCCGTGGCAGGTCTACCAGGTGGACCGACGATCTGGAGAAGATCGCGGGAGTCCCTTGGATGCGGGTGGCACAGGACCGATCGGTTTGGGGGAGGCCTATGTCAGGCAGTGGACGTCTATTAGCTGAAATGATGATGATGATGATGAAGTGCAAGCGAAAGGATCAGGCGGATCACGGATCACGGAATTATCAAGATATTCCCGGCCGTAGTAAGAAATGGCTATACGAGTTCTTGGAGTACGTAGGCTCATCTCTACTGAAAAGTGACTAGCTCAGTATACGGAAAGGGACGGTACTGGATGTCTGGTATTCTACGACACTTCTAGTTGTGCTGGGAGGAATCTTCTGGATGTGTTCGGGCAAGGGTCGTAGGCGATTCGGATTGGGTGGTATGTTAAAATGTCGGGTACCCCTTGAGAGAACTTTTGTGCATGTCGCACAAGTTTGGTGCTGTAACGAGTTGCCAGGTGTACGGGACGTGGCGGTACTGTGGCCTAGGCCTGTAGGATATCAGACAGCGAAAGCATTGATATCTATATAGGGATACCTCTAAGGTCAGAAGGTTTCGATTAGGGAAGAGTTACCTTTATAGTACGAGAGCCCACGACCAAAACCATGTCTCATAGCAATACGGCAAAAACCCTATAAAATCGTTAGATTGTATGATTCTGAACCCGACTAGGCGTGTAGTAACGGTCGAAAGTGTAGCAACTGCGTGGGAGGCCATTTCTGCTGTGTCAATAAAAAAAGACAGTCGGTATTATAGCAATACGTCTGATAGTGAAAATGTACATAGATTTTATAATTGTATTACGAAAAAGTTTGTTTTCAGACATTTTGCGCGTAGCATATAGCCTGAGCGCATTTTTGAAAATGTCAAAAAATTTAGCCGACCTGTATCATAGCAATACGGATAATATTTTTTTTCAACTTTTTGTATTGCTGCCAGGATGACCAAAAACCTGTTTTCAGACACTTTCAGTGTAGCATATACTCCCAAAAACGAAAATAACGTTTCGGAGTCGCCTGACCGACGCACACTGGGGCAAGATACCCTTATTTCTGGCATTAAATCAGTTTACTGGCTAAATGGCTTTTGTAGTCACTAAATTGAAATAAAATAATGTTTTCGATGATTTAGAATCATTTATATGACTTTAAATACATAAATGTATGTTTTTTAGGTAATTTAACACAAATAATGAAACAAAAAGACGTAAACAATCGCTTATATTTTATTAAAATTATTCTGAACCTACTATTCTAAAGATATGCTAGCGCATCATCATCATCTTCATCAACATCATCTTCATCATCATCATCTTCGTCATCGATATGCGTTAATGTTACGGTTTCGGGTAAATTCTTTGTTAATTATCATCTAATAAATTCAGGGTCGCAACGTATTCATTGATTTGTAACAGAAAATTCAAGATGCCTCAATACGATTTTTAAATGATATCTGGGTATCGAAAAGTTGTCTGATAGAGAAGGTACTACACTTAATTTGTCTGATATACATTTTTTGCACATGTGGACAACTTATTTTATCATGTCCAACAATTTTCAGACATATTGCTATGATACCGATCGGTCAAATTTGTTAACATTTTTCAAAACGGTCTCAAAATTTAATGCGTTCACATTTCCGTCTGAAAATTGTTTTGTTCGCATCAAATAACCTAAATTTACTAATAAAAAAGATTTTCAGACGTATTGCTATGAGACATTTTTTTTGTCTCATTTTTTATTTTTGTTAGTGATTTTACGGGTTTGCGCTACACCACTAACGTCTGAAAATATGTTTCCGGTATCTCAAAACTACCATTCAACTACAGTCTGCAAATCAGACATATTGCTATGATGCAGTTCGGCAAAATTCTTTGACAATTTTGAAAATTCGGTCAGATCAAACGCTACGCGGAAAATGTCTGATATTGGTATTTTCGAGTTCAAGATAATCGTATCTATCGATTTGATGCGGTTTTGGCCGTATTGCTATGAGACAAAAATTTTGGTCGTGGGCTCTCGTACTATTAAGTTTTAACCAAATCACTTAGACTAAAACTTTACTCAGCCACGCAGACTACTTATGAACCAGGAAAAGTCACGACTGAGCCAAGTTGAGGTGTTTTGGAGAGGCATATGCCTAATCGTCGGCAAAACAATGCTGATGAAGAAGAAATAAACGTTACCATCAATTGCGAAATGGTGACGGCCGTGATCATTTTCCCTGAGATGGCAAAAAAAAACTATATACCTATATCTGCAGAGCTTTACATCTGTGTGTTATGTACTCAAGTGGTAGTAACTAAATACGAAGATAATTTAATCAACCCATTTAGGCTTAATAAACCGTGACGGCATTAGAGCCCTGAACGTAATCGTATTGCCGTCATGCTTCGTTGTGTCTAAACAATTAATTCATATTCACTGTCCGCAAGTGTCTGTGTAATATAGGTACTGATTTATAAAATTATTCATGAAATCTGGCGTGCATGGCCGAGGGTTTTAACAACCGTGGCATCAACGGGCCGGCTCGACCGGAGTGATACCACGGCCACATAGAAGACCAGCGTGAATCAGGGTCTTCTCCTGTCTTTCGTCGAGTTAGTGAGGGTACCGGAGGCCCAATCGGGGAAAAGGGGTTGTGTAAAACGGATGAGGTACCCAGTTCTGAAAATAAAACCCTAGAAGATATAATTATTGTACGTTCAAGTAGATGCTAACACAAATTTGCCACTCTTATGAATAGGTAGACATAATGTAGACAAGTTAGCGAGAACAAAGTTACTGTTAAACACATTTCCAACTAACCAAATGTGTCATGTCTGTGTAGGTGAGTTGCAGTATATCTTTATGATCAGTGCCGTAGCTAGGTAACAAGAGGCAGTTCCCCTTTTATGATGGCAAAGGGGAATTCTGGTCTGAGTTGCAGGTGCAAAAAACAGTTGGCATCAAAATGATCTTAGTTTTCAAACTTAACAAAATATTTGACTATCTGACCTAGATCACTTTTAGTGTCCTATACTTTAAGTATTTCAAACAAGGCCTAATTCGGGGTGTTTAAAGGTTATAAGCCCACTGTGACTCCACTGGTGTGGCGTCCATGGCCGTAGTCAATTGCTTATCATAAGATGAACATTCTGCTCGTCTGCCAAAAAAACAAAAAAAGGTTGATCGAGACCTTTATAAACCCCGACGTTTTTGCGTCGGGGTGTTATAAGTTTGAGATGTATGTCTGTTCGGCTGTTTCACTTGACCCACTGCTGGGCAAAGGCTTCCCCTAAATGTCTCCATTGAACTCTATTTAGAGCAATGGTTTGCCAATGGACCGAGAAGTGGTCTAAGTCTTCACGCCATCTCTTTCTGGGCCTGCCTCTGAGACGACGTCCTGTTGGCAGTCAATGTGAAACCACACTAACCACCTTATATAGTCCACCTCTCCGGATGCATCCTACAAACGTGGCAAAACGTAAAAATGGGGGTTTATCAATTTTCTTAGTTATTCTTCATATATTTCACTACATCACATACATTGGTCTGACTCTGAGATAGCTACCTATCAAGCAACAAGCTCCTGTGTTACAGATACCAGAACCAACAGTGGAATTACAAATATACTTATACGTATAATACTTTTCTTTTGTAAATACATACTTATAATACATAGAAAACACCCAGACCAATACAAACAAACATGTTCATGCACACAAATGTTTGTACTGTGCGGGGATTGAACCCGCAACCCTTGGTCCAGACGCAGCGTTCACTACCACTGAACCAAATGGGTCGTCAATTACGGGTTATTAGTTTTAAGGCAGTGTATGTACTGCGCCCCTAGCCCCTAGCCACTACGCCCCTGTGTGTGATGCTAACTTCACCGCCACAACTTGGGCTCACGCTGTCAGCTTATGTTATACGTACTTTAGTAAACTCTGCTTTAGCAATGGTCAGGAGTTCCCGAGGTGCCTTGTAGTGAAAGTGGTCGTTGAAAGCCTTGGCTCCAAGTTTGGTGACGGGTCCAGATGGAGAATGTAGGTAATCTTTTACGTCGTTGAAATATGCTTTCTTTGAGGTCCCGCCAGAAAGAGGTTCTAGCTGGAAAAATATGAATGAATGAATGAATAAACTTATAATCACACAAAGCATAAAGTATAAACAACTTAAAACTAGGTATAGCTGGCGGCACGAAAGTATGGTGATGACCGTTATTTTGCGCACTTGTAAATAAGAAGACTTTCTATAAAAATTGGTTTCTGCGCACTCAATTTCATAACAGCTGTTTCGTGCCGTAGGCTAAACAACGATGGCGACCTATTAGAGAGCCTTTATAAGCTAGGTATTCTATGATCGATACACCTACCTATCGGTATCGGATTGGTAAAGTATATTTTGGTGGTAATTCATTTAATTTTTTTTGTCAGTTTGCTGAAATGGGTGGATGCGAAAATTGAAAGAAATTGACACATTAATCATAAAAATTGGATTTTTGCATAAAATATAGGTAATGTTATTTTATTATTTTATCAAAATATTAGAAGTTTTCTTACATCTAATGTAATTTGGTCCACCCAAGATGAGTCGATACACAGGTTGAGACTATCCACGCCCACGAACCAATCAGGAGTGGGCATCATGCGTGAGATCAGGGATACCTGCAACCAAGATAAATGAATATCCTTATTAATTAATATTTATTATATTCATCATGTAGGTGAACACAAGTTTTGTGGAATGGTTTGACTAACATCAGTATTGCCCGACGGTTCCGACTTAGGGACCTTCAAGAAAGAAGGGACCTTTCTAAAAGGCTTGCCATGCCCATGATGCATCAGCGACCTCTCTGATCTCGCAGATGTTCATGGACGGCGGTGATTACTTACCATCAGGTGACTTGCTTACTGGCTTGTTGCCTCTAGCAATAAAAAAAAAACAAAATAAAGTCACATTGTGAGCAGATAGGTACCTACATAATAGCTACTCGATAGTCGATTCTCACCTGTCACACCAAATAGTTTTATTTCGACGCGGTACATACGACATTCATAACTTTGACATCCATCCGCACTTTTTCTGGTAGGTATAGCTAATGTCTATGGGCGGCGGTAATCAATTGGGTATTTGACAATTTTTTTTTATGTGTTTAATCAAAAGACGCCTCAATTTAAGAAACATCGTTGAAAGAATCACTTGATTCTCATTTGAATTACCTGAGATATCACAACTTTAAGAGCACGTATTTTGGGCAAACCCAAAAACGCTCTATACAAATGGCTATTGAATCGTGACGTCACGATTCAACCTTCTGTATGCGCGTCTAGTAAATTTTATATGGTAGCTATATCAAATGTTTCGTTTAAGTATATGGTTTTATAATAAAAGTTGATGAAAAATGTACGGGTAGTTCAATGATATAATTATTTTTTTTTAATTTTATACTTTAAAAATGGACTTGCCCATGAAACTTTCAATGCTCACAAAACCAGCTAGATGTTATATTTTTAACTGAAAATGTTGGCCATTGGTTCTTATTTACCAATATTTTGATAGAGTATCAATATTTTTTACTAAATCGAGATTAGTCAAATACCCAATTACCATCAGGTGACTCGTTTGCTCATTTGCCTTACTGTCTAATAAAAAAGACTTTGAATATTAACAAAATTAATGGCTCCATACATTGAGTTTCATCTGATACAAAAATACCCACCAAACTATGCTCTCCATCAACTACCACCAGGCCCCGAGTCTCGCCGACCCCCGAGCCAACAGCGGGCGCCGAGAACTGGTCGAAGACCTTCGGCTCCTCCTCCCCCTGCAGCATCAGGTCGTCTATGACTCCAGATTGTAGCAAATGCTGTAGAGCCGGCTGGGCCACCTCACCCACGCTGTAGAGGATGTAGGAACGGTTGTGGGATTGACCTAGAATTAAAAAATATAAATGTTTATTCAGTTACATAACATAATAGGCCTTTTGCATCTTAGCAGATGATTTAAGTAGCATTTTAAGTAGGGACACCACACCTTCGCTCGCGGCTGTACAGACCGATTCGCGATTGTATGTTTCGTCCGCATTTGCGGCAAGAGAAACGAATGTCGACGGATGGGGGGTTTCCAGCATGACGTCTAGCACGCTTTGATGCCAGTAAGTCAAACCAGGCTTCATTTAGTTAACTTACTATCTAAAACAAAGTTATGAGGAAAACAAGATATATAAAGACTATACAGCGAAACATGAGCACTTTTTACTTTTTTTTATGACATACTTGTATACCGTGTTTTGTGCAAATAAATAAATGATGATTATGATTATAAGTAGCTACACAAGAAATTTCATTTGCCTGAACTATTTGATTGAAAGGAAATAACATCCCTAAGACACAAGTGTTCGTTTATCTACTGGGGAAGAATTTATGCATAAGAGTAATGCTGTAAAAAATACTATTTATGTAGACAGTTTATGCTGTAAGCAGTTTGGTAAAAAGTAAATTACCTACAAAGTTAAAAAGAAAAGAATACCAAACGGCACTTTTAGCTGGAAGGTAGGTAATCTATCAAAAAGCGTAATAAATATTGTATTCTCTAGAGAATAACTCCGAAAAAATACTTTTACATCTAAAATGTAATGAATCTTTAATCTACTTTAAGATATTGATTTTACTTTATAATAGGTAAAAGAAAATCCAATACACTGAGCATTTGAAGGGGAGCAACCCGTTCAAGTGTCTCACAATCGACTGAAGGGGTATTCTGTGTTTAATTTTTAACATTTCCAATTTCGCAACTGACACTCGTTATAACTACGAGTACTTACAAGCTTCTCTAAGGTAATAGATTTTTTTTTCATGGACTTAGGCCCGATTCGACCAATTTTCATCCGAGAATAAATCTACGAGTTATTATAAGTAATAGGCCTTTGCATCTTAGCATATGATTTAAGTAGCATTTTAAGTAGGGACACCACACCTTCGCTCGCATCTTCGAGTATGATAATGTAAAATTCGTATGTTATGACAGCCTTCTATCACAGATTTACTTTATTTTACTAGCATATAAAGATTGGTCGAATCGCACCTCAGTCTTGCGCACGGTTACGGCCAATGTGTGATTCCGCCAATGTCAAGTTTAGTGGGAGAAAAGACGCACTTTTCTTAAAAAAAAACCTCAGTATCACTTTCGTGAAAGAAAACTTTAACTGCTTCAAGTACCTACTTTAATTAAGGTTACCTTCAAATAAATATCTCATTAATAGGTATAAAGTTTATTTTAAATTACAAATATCATAGATATTACACATACGTTCTTTTTCAGCAGAATATACAGATCTCAAAATAACTATAAGGAAATTTCAATCCATTATCTATATTAAAATTTCCTTCTTGTATTCTGTAACAAAATTCAGTGGGAAAGGAGTAACATTACAGTTATTGTTATCTTGACAAAGTACTCTATGTATACGGTTAGATAGGTTGCGTCTCACCCTAACCCCTAAGGGTAAAAACGGGCTTGGACAACGATCTCAATATTTCCCTTATCTGCTATAATAAATATAAATTACACTTTATCCTTATCATTTAACAGTGGTATAAATAGACAAATTATCATCATTCCCAGAAACAAGGATCTAAATAGTATTATTAGCGTCTCGGAATCGCCCTCAGCCCTACCTTAGGCTTTATCGAAGCATTTTATAGGCCGTTTAGCTGAACAACCGGGTGAGATATGCAAATAGAGCAGCCTTCTCAGGGCTCGTGTGAGTTTTGTTCCAATTATCAGGGGAACTCGTTCGGGTTAATAAAGACGAGGCAGACAGAGGTGTGAGTTGGTTGCGATTAGTTGAATTTATGCAATTTGTTTTCCGTGTTTTGTTTTTACGGTGGCGTACTGTAGCGCTACCATAATAAGTTGACATCTAAAACTGACATAACGTTAACTATTGCTCTGTCTCTTTCAAATGCATCACAATGAAAGAGACAAAGCGATAGTTTTCGATAGCGAGGATAGTATTTCAAACTCATGGTAGTGCTACTGAAAGGGTCGTTGGGATTAGAAGGAACGTTGGGGGAGGCCTATGTCCAGCGGTGGAGTCTATTGGCTGAAATAATGACGATGGTGATAACTGAAAGACTTAAGAGGACTGTCAGCGGTAACTACTGATATATTAGATAAGTCAAAAGTCAAAACATTCATTATTTGCATAGGCTTGTACACAGCACTTACAAATCGTCATACATAAAGAAAATATTTAAAACTAAAGATAATGTATATAATTTAAATGAAATTAAATATATATCTTGATACATAAGATATACAAAAAAATAAATAGACATAATGCGATTCTACCACCGGTATCGAAAAATTGATTCTGACGAGAAGATCCGAGAAGAAACTCGTCAGTTACTCTTTTTAATCGCCAAAATGTTTATTACAATGTTTTCCTCATACCACCTCCTGATAAATCTGTAGCTTAACAAATAGGAGGCATAGGCAGCGGCGTAGCGTCGATACCAACCGCCCGGGGCAGAAGACTATCCTGCCGCTCTCTTTTCTTACTATCTCTATGGGCAGCGGCGGCATCGCTTACCATCATGTGAACCCTGTTCGTCTGCCACCTATCAAATAAAAAAAATATCGACGAATTTTTGCAATACTTGTTCGCAGTAAGCCGGTGTTAGTTACCTAGCTAAAGGATTTTCGCCTTAATATCCTAGTTCCGAGCTATTATCTTCCTGTTTACTTTTCAGCGTAGTGCAGGACAATAAAGCCGTACCCTACATGCAGCAGTTAACAAAGCACCTCGCAGGCGTCTTAAATACTTACGCTATCTCAGTAAAGTTGAGCGGCGTGGCATTTAGTGTTGCCAAGCTATCGATGGAATACCTACTATCGACACTGTACTAATTACATACTATATCTATGGTTTAACTAATAAGTTAAACCTTTTTTTTATTGTGATAGGTAGCAAACGAGCAGGCGGATCACCTGATGGTAAGCAATTGCCGCCGCCCATGGACACTTGCAACACCAGTGGAGTTACAAGTGCGCTGCCAACCCCCTTTAATCCCCTTCCCCTTCCCGGATGGGCCTTAGTCATTACTTGAAAAATGTAAATAAAGTAAAGTAACAGCCTATACACTGGCCCACTGCAGGGCAAAGGCCTCCATCATAGAAATCAAATCATACTATGATGGGACTAGGCTTAATTAAATAGTATGTTTCGATTTTTTCGGACATAGCTCGGTTTGTGACACTAAGCCGCAAAAATGTAAATAACTTTTTAAATATAAATCTATTTTAGATCTACAGAATTTTATCCTGAATATCAGAATAATTACAACTTAGCCAGTTTTCTCTTCTTTCCAGAAGGTTTCCAGAGGTCACTTATTTAAATAAAATAAGAAGCCGTACGATAGTTTACTACTTATGTCACGAGGAATATAGGTATGGAACGTAGTGTTTTAGATTTACAAATATAATAATATGAAAATTAACGCAACGTTTATTTTGATTCCCGTTAAAAAATATTTATAGGTACAGAACATATTAGTAAACGTATCGTTACTCCGATCAACGGTCTCGTTACCGGTGACCTATCGACAGACCGTTGATTGGCATCACTACTGATATTTTTGCGCCGGATAATAGTTCAGTGATAAAAATTCATGGCTATGGAAATTTTCCAGCTAGTTTAGTTAGGTTGTCAGCTTATGCTTGCAGTTTTCTCGCATTTTAAGTTGAGAAGATAGCATCTTATCGTTTAATCTCAACGTGCTGTTTCCAGTGGCGTCCAAAGCTGTAGCTTAGAAGCTCAGGTACGCTTGGACCCAAGATTTGGTAAGTCTGGTAATTACAATGAAGCGGCTGCCTAATCAACTACCAGGAAATAGAGAAGATACATTCTAACTTAGCTTTAATAGCGCTCATATCCCTAATAGAAAAAGTGACACATACAATTTGCCAATATCTCATTGATCATTTAAAATAACAAAACTATAAGTACGTCTAAAACATAGCCACACTAGTTACAGCACTCGTTTTTCATGAAATGCAACGAAACTACGTATTGTTATTTCAACTCCCCCTGCGTGTAACAAAGAAGTGAATTGGGTAAAAACACAAATTTTATTTGTGTTACACACAACATTCTCCTTGAGACGAATCCATTTGATCTTGAACGGCTGTCTCTAATACCATTTCGATATAGGGTTGCAACAAATTCATAGAGTTGTGGTGTAGAAGTGTCTTTCGAGCCACAATGAGATAAATGAAGCCGTGATTATTAGACTCTCCGCAGGAATCCGGAGGAGATCTAAGGTCGCAGACATAGCTCAAAGAATTGCGTGGCTCAAGTAGCAATGGGCAGGGCACATTGCGAGGAGAACTGACGGCCGTTGGGGTGAAAGGTCCTTGAGTAGAAGCCGCGCACATGGACCGCAGCCGTGGCAAGCCTCCCACCAGATGGACCGACGATCTAGTGAAGGTCGCGGGAGTCCCTTGGATCCGGGTGGCCCATAACTGATCTTTGTGGAGGACTGACCTATGTCCAGCGATGGACGTCTATTGGCTGAAATGATGATAAAGGTCACTAGACTTACGAGAATACCGAAACATAGCGACGTAGCGACTCTCAAGAGAAGTTATTGATAAGTCTTACTTATAGTATTTTTCCATATTTTTTTATAGAAAACCGATACTTTAAAATGGACCACAAACATCGTGTTAGTCTTCCACTTTCATCATGGCTGTCACCTTGTTCTCCACAGATGACAAGGTGACAGCCATAATGGTTGCGTTGCCCCTGCCTGGGGCAACAATGATTGACAATGATCATCATCATCATATCAGCCCACATTCACCCACTGCCAAGTATAATCCTCTACTTTATTACGCCACTCCCTCCCTACGGTCCCCAGCCAGCCTCATCCATTTTTTCTCCACTACCATTACAATAGCGTCAAACCAACGGGCAGGTGGTCTACCTATCGCCCCAATCTTGGCTGCCATTCGGTAAACTTTATAGTCCACCTATCATCCTTGCGCTTTGCCAGGTGTCCTGCCCATATCCAATTTAGGTCACACACTCGCGTGCCAACATTGACTAACCTAGTTCTCCTTCGGATTTCGTCGTTGGGTACACGGTGTCGTAATGATAGACCGAGCATGATAATATGTTAGGGTTTAAAAAAAATGTGTTTATATTAATGTTGTACATGGAAATACTTGTATTCATTAGGTTCGTGTTATTTGCCATTTGGTTTTCCAGGAATCATCTCATCCCGCCTGCCACCGAGGCGACTTCAGTGTAAAGTATTCATGATTAAAATAAACGTAAAATATTTCTATACCTCAGTATTGTTCACAAAAAGAGAAAAGTAAATAAACCCTCGACTAACACACGGTGTAGCGACAAAGCTGGCTCGTGTTGTGAGGCGATCCGGGACAAAGGTATATCCCAGAAAAAGTTTCAAGTTTTTTTAAAACTTCATTTGTAAATGGGAATCTGCGAGGTTTTTTGTTTTTAGAATACCTGTCCAACGGTGTATTTGTGCAAAGTCTTTGAAACATTTCAACGGTTTTGTGTTTTAGTTCCTGCTAAACTTAAACCACGTTTGTTTATGTGATAGATCGTAAGACGATTAGACGGATCACCTGATGGTAACCGATTGATTGATCCTCTTTCAAAATTAAAAATCTATCTAAAGTAAACTGTAGACACTAAATACCTACAAATTTAGGTTTAAATCAGTAAAGCTTCTTAAGATGAAAGTATATTATTGAAGCACGCAGTAAATAAGACATTAATTTCCATTAAAAGTGTACAGTTTTACGTAGGAATTTGTACCTAAAGTTCCAAATATTGTCAGCCCTGCCGGCGCCTGCCCTCTTTTTGATTGAAAACAGACAAAAGGATTTTTTGCGTCCGAAAAAGGACAAAATGCCTTTCAAATAGCAGCTCACCCGAAGATTTATATCCTGCTGGAGATAATTCAATATCGGCGGCTTTCATAATATAATGGAGACGACTTCGTTTTCTGGTCACGGCCGCTTCGCGCCCACAAGTATCTTCAGATATTTTCTTTGGGGGAGCGAATTGGCGAGCTTATAGATAAATGATAGCTAGCTCCGAATATCAGCAAACATTTTTTTTATTTTTCTGTATAAAAGATTCAACAGTTTTGTGATTACTCTAGTAAAATATTCAAGACGTGATAATACCAACAATGTTTAGCAGTTTTTGCAGACTTTCTTTATATTAATTTAACAAATAGTAACTTCCAGCAAGTCACATCAAGATAACATTAATATGAGGATCAGTTTTAAAATGAACCTGTATGTTTTCCATTTTGAATGGAACAACTGTATTAATAACTTTAAGGTTTTGATATTGAAATTATAAAACAAATTTGGTTGGTTATGGTGTATCAGAAAGAGAAAACTATTGTTGTTTCTTTAAAAACTTAATGTGCGAAATGAGCAATGTCAAGTGTTAAAACAAACGATTGTTCAAATGGAGATATATTAGTTAAGTCAGGGTGTGTAAAATTAGAATTAATGTGTAACTTCTTTGACTGATTGCCGTACCATCGACAACGCCCATTTATAATGGTCATTTTTTGCAACTGAACAATCCTGAAAACTTCCTCCTCGGCGCTAGCTGGCGTAAATGATCACCTCCATTTGTTTCGGTTCAGAAGAGTGACAAGTTTTAGATGTCAATAGATATTAGCTTTTTATTGGGACTGCCAGGGAACTTGTCTAGGTTTTATTACGATGGCCATTTTGATTACTTTGTTGACAGAAACGGAGTGTTTTCCTAATTTTGATGGGAATACTTCGATTTGGGTAAATTTAAAGTTTTTTGTTAGAATAGAAAATTGAATTAACTTAACTTATTCAGATTCAGTTTTCAAGAGTACTAGAGGAATAATTTAATTGAAAAAATTGCGTAGACTGTTAGATGAAAAACAATAATTCGTTGAAATTTATAAAGTACATTATGTAAAGTTACTTGGTCAGAGAAAAAAAGTGTTTGTTTTCGGTTCGATTCACGCGGTATTAACGTCGACATGACCAAAATAAGTAGCTGAAGAAGTTAATTAAAAGTAATACGAATCAATCAACGAAGGCACCACAAACATTTATACTTAAAATATGTTTTGTAATATAACGTGTCTGGGACACTTAACATACAAAAATGTTCATGACAAGAATGTTTTGCCAAAGGGTCAAAACATGTTTTTGTTGTACACTATAGCGAAAACGAGCAGACGGCTCACCTGATGGTAGTAAACAGCACAGGAAGAAATATGCCCTTTTCTTGAAAATCACTAGATATCGAATAATGATAAAACACAATATAACAACAGCAGAACTATCGTAAACGACGCTGAAGTAACCAATACTCGTATGTAGGTACAGGTCCTTAACCAAAGTTTTCCACGACAATACCAAAAGTATTGTGTTCCGATAAAACTTAATATAATGAGTGTTCAATTTCTATTGTTTGGCTCTGAAACTTACTTATCGATACAGTTCTTGTTATCGATAACTTTTCGTCGCATCTTTCTTTGTTCCTTTTCACGAACAAAAGAGTGTCCAGAAGATACAAACACTAGAACAATGGAATCACTCACGACTTGCGGATACTGGTGTTGTCAGACTTCATCCGAATAAACAATTTCAGGAGACTTTCCTGTCTATCTCATCTCATCTTGACAGCGTCTATGTTGCATCAAAAGCTGTTGCTTCGAAGCCCGCGGTGCGATTAAGGATTTGGGAAGCCTGGCCACAATAAAGCGACTGTCGTTTGACCTTCTCAACGCTTTAATAGATGACCCTTTAGGTCGTGGGCCCATGTCTACGGTACCGTAGCACTGTGCCGTGCCGTAGCACGGTGGCCGGCGCCGCGCCACGTCTCGCCGTGGGCAGCGTCACGACCGATGTCAACCGTCATTCCAAAATAACAGTTAAATTCTTGAAAATAGATTGCAAAACCCAAACTGCAACGGCTACGAATTAGAG
This sequence comes from Cnaphalocrocis medinalis, assembly GCA_014851415.1. Classification (NCBI taxonomy): domain Eukaryota; kingdom Metazoa; phylum Arthropoda; class Insecta; order Lepidoptera; family Crambidae; genus Cnaphalocrocis; species Cnaphalocrocis medinalis. The sequence goes on from CM026284.1 coordinate 2,794,381, forward strand.
ACCTTCAAGAGACCTCTTAACCGTCGGAGAGCCACGCTCCGTCATGAATGAGCCGGCTCGACCGGAGTGATACCACGGCCTCTCAGAAGACCAGCTTGAAGCAATGCCTACGCCATGTTTCGTCACCTGAGTGAGAGCACTGGAGGTCCAATTGGAGAAAGGGGTTAATGGTTGGCAGGGCCCTTGTGACTCTACTGGTGTTGCAGGTGTCTATGGGCGGCGGCCATCGCTTACCATCAGGTGATCCGTCTGCTTGTCTGCCACCTGTCACGTTAAAAAAATGAGAAGTGCGTAGGTACTCCTTTCTAAAAAGCCGGCAACGCATCAACATTGAAGCCTTTAGTACTTTGTGCGTAACTAGCAACACAGCGGCGCTAGGTGGCGATAGTATCGCCTGTCGCCGGCGGAGACAAATGCCTCTTATCTGCGCGAAGCGCTAACTGTTAGATAAAGGCACTCTTTATTTTTCCCCGGCGCTTTTCCTGTTTCCACCTTTTCGTGGTAATTGCGGGACGGTTGACATTGTTTCTGAGGTTTTTGTGGAAAACAGCGATAAGATATTACAGGGTTATTTGGGACACATCAACAGCCTCCCAGATACTGATTGTAGCGGTCAAATAAAACATTTTTTGTCTCTCTCCTTCAGTTAAGATGAGATAGCGTGTAATCACGGTTGCGTCTAAAACAGTTGCTTTGGAACCAGAGGTCAAGCTTAGACTAGGTATAGTTCAGGATTTGATTCGGACGATTGATATTCACTTTACGTGACTGAAATAGATCGGTTTATTTTCATCAATGCATATATCACGGGGAATGCTCCGAGGAATTGTTAGATCTACTTTCTGCGGCTGAATTCTTACATTGAACCACGCGCAAGCGGCTGTCATTCCATCCTCATCGTCTTGATGGTTGGCGATCTAGCACTGTGCGTTTTCGAGGAATTTTCTTCCGCGAACCTCAGTCTTGTGAATAGTTTAGCTGCGGCAGTATTTCCTGACGGCTATGACTTAGGGACGTTCAAGAGACGAGCGCACTCCTTCTTTAAAGGCCGGCAACGCATCAGCGACCTCTCTGATCTCGCAGATGTTCATGGGCAGCGGTGATTACTTACCAGCAGGTGACCCGCTTGCTCGTTTGCCGCCTCTAGTATAAAAAAAAACAATTGAAAAGTCTTTTTGGTTACACTAATTCTGTTTCCTATTAATATAAATTAGAGGAACAAAAGACGCGATAATATCGCCTGATCGCGAGATAAAACGGGCAAGCGACGCCGCGGCGCGTCAACAGTGTTGCTGCAACTTTTTGTTTTTCCCGTTTTACATTTTTTCGGTAATTGGGTAGAATAAAAGTTAAAGAAGTTTAGAGTTTTCCTGTAACATGGAATAACAAGGTTTCATTACGTCGCTGTTCAACCATTTCAAAGCCACAGGCGAAGACACTTTCATTTGGAAAAGAGAGGGGTTTTACAAAACAAATCCTTAAATATAACTACTAATAGATCAGTGATCTTTTAGTAAACCTCTCTCTTGAGGCATGGTTCAATCACAACTTAACCATTTAGATTAGACTTAAATCTATAAGAATAACTAAGTTACTATATATTAGCATTTAGTGAACGTGTCAGGGGACAAAAACATTGACGGATCTTAGTATATAATGTACAATTTTAATTTCACTAATAAAAAGTGTAAAAGTGAAACAGGTAAACACATAGTGGTAAATATACTGGTGGTGACCAGAGTGGTCGCCTAAGAGAACCCGGTACGTGAACGGTCGTGGGTTCGAGACCCATCGATGAATTTGAAGTGCGTTGTGTATAGATACTAATTTAAGGTAAATTAGATATAGGAAGAAAAATTATATTAAAGGGGATAGGCAAAACTTACCAAAAACCGGCGACCAGTGTGCTTTATCCCCATAAGGATTAGAGTAATCCATTGGAAGCCTATCATCGCTCCACATCATTTTCAGCTTCACCTCATAAATTGCCACTTCATCATTTTCACAGCCTATTGCGAAAAACACACAACACGATAAAAACAAAATGGCGCCCATTCGGTGCCGGAACGCCATTGTAGACGGACGTGTCTAAGTTTTTAAAAGGAATATTGTCTCGCGATTGTTTTGTTTGATTTAATTTGGCCGTTTGGTTTCCGCGTGCGTGCAGTGGCAACGGAGAGACGGGATGGACTTTTCTATTTTGGACACTCGCTGCTCTTCGACGGAAATAAACGTTGTGACTAAACGAACTCGCGCGAACCGCGCTTTCGGTCCGTTTTCGTAATTGCACGTTTGATGTTTAGAGATTTATTTTTATGGAGGTGAAAGATTTTTTCATTGAATTGTCAGCCTTATTGAAACTATCAAGTGTAAATATCTTTTTTGTTTAGCTTCATATAAACGTCCTCATTAAATTAGGACGTTTAGACAGAAATAACGATTATTTAAGCTGACCTAGGTTAAAGTCTGATATTTTTTGACAAAATCAAATGGGGGCTATCGCGTGTAAAAATCCGCTTGATGGCGTGCTGTAGAACTCCATCTACTTGCGTGATTGGTTATTTCTGATATGAGATGTCAAAATGTCACTAAACAACCAATGACGTTGAAGTTGGACTTCAGACTAATAGTACGCCATCTAGCGGATCTTTCACACGCGATAGCCCCGATTTAAGAAGCTGAGGAAATTATCTGCAAGTAGAAGTCTAAGTGAAACCCGTCATTCAAAATGGCAATGGTCTATTATTATGTGAAAGCGAACAATAGATAGAAATATGTGAGCATTGTAAATGTATGGCTTTATAGGAACTCGAGTACTACACAACTGTTTTAACAAAATACCTCACGTACTTATAGACTAGACTAAGATTTACGAGTATTAGTGGCTCCCTGAAAATAGCCAGCGTGTTGTAATTTAGACTCTAACTTTAGGCCATAAAAGGTAAAATGCAGTTGGAATGCAGCCGAGACGCGTTATTGCTGCATCCAGTCCCGATACACCGGAGTTTTATTTGAGTTGGTCGGCAAACTTTGAAGGCAGATCGTCCAATGGAAAAAGTTTTGAGCGCATAATTCTCGAGCGTTTCATTATTTTCAAAGAATCGGTACACAGAGCTCTTTGCTCCCGGGCCAGTGGCGTAGCGTGCCTAGTCGGGGCCCCGTATAAAAAAATGTATGAAGGCCCTCTTATTATCCTTAGATATTTCACAAAAAAAAAAAAGTATTTTGAAAAGAAATATTTTTTTTTACTAGCGGACCGCCCGCGACTTCGTCCGCGTGGAATAGTAACTTTTTGCTGCCCTTTTAACCCCTTACAACCTCCTTTTCGCACTAAAAAGTAGCCTATGGTCTTTCTCAGGGTCTAGATCATCTGTATACCAAATTTCATTTAAATCCGTTCAGTAGTTTTTTTGGCGTGAAAGAGTAACAGACAGACAGAGTTACTTTCGCATTTATAATATTAGTTAGGATTAGGATAACATAATTTAACCAGTTAACAAATAAAAATCAATGTAGAGTAGTGTTGCCAACTTTTGAACGCATGCTTAAGGCGGGAAAAATAATTAGTAAAATTTTGTCATTTGTAAAATAAAATACTTAAATTAGAAAGTTTTATTTTTTTTCCTTACACACTTTAGGGGCCCCCGTGGCCCGGGGGCCCAGTATAATTGATACGGCAGATACGGCGGTAGCTACGTCCCTGTCCCGGGTCTTTTGGTTGTATTGGAGTTCGAATAAAGTGATGCTCAGTTAACCAAAATCTCGAAATGAATTGGTTGAATATTGGAAAACGCTTACAGGTTGATGGAGTGCGACAAGCAGAAGATTTAATAACTGTGGCACTAAATTGCCTGAGAATATGTGACAAAAATAATGATGGATGAGAATTAATGTGGTCTGTGGAATGGAACCGAAAAGGGGCTGATTACGGTAAAAGGTGTTAAAACGGATAACCTGGATATTCGAAATACATACTCGTAGGCTGTGATAGGTACCATCTGAAAAGCACAATCATACTAATAAAGAAAACATCTGCGCATGTAACCCATGAAAGCAATCGATTAGCTTTGACTTTTGAGAATCCGTCGAAATGTTTTTTACAGTCCCTATACTAAATCTTCAAAACCGCGTGGCTTAGTATGAAAAGTATTTTTTATGTGATTATCGAAATTCATAGAACAAACGTTGTTCAGAATGATTATTAGGACTCGCAACCACGAGTCCTATTGTTGAGTTGAGTTTACAACCGTAAACAGGGGATGTAAATGTTTACCGATACACCCTGTATAGGCAGGTAGGTTGGTAGGTATTGTTAATATAATACCTACTTATTACTCGGAATACCTATAAAGAGAAAGAAACTTCAAGGTCACAATTTACTAATTTTTAGTTTAATTTTATAAGTTGCTTTATGCTTATTAGTTCTACCTGAGTAGTTTACCGTTACCTTCACCTCAGTTCAACCTTCTTGAGATTATTAAAACTTTAATAAGTTTGGGTGTAAAAACTTACCTTTTTTAATCTGCGGCCGTATAAAATCCTAATTAACAAAACTTAGAGACTACTTCTCAAGAAGCGATTAGCGGCTGAGTAAGTTTTTAATTATTTTGAAGATCTTCGTCTCGTAAGGTTTAAAGTTGGTGCTTACACCATCTAAATCTTTTTAATAGTTTACTGTCCATACAATATGCAAATACCTAGATAAATTAGATTCACACAACATCCAATATATTGACCTGACTCCGTACTAAGTAGCTAGCACCTGTGTTACAGATATCAGACAGCAGGGTTTGTAGGAGTTAGATCTTCCAATAAGATATACTTGGTATTAGATAAATGAGCGATGGGAATAATGATCTATGGGCAGAGGAAATCGCTTACCATCTGGTGAACCGTCTGCTCATGCGCCACCTATTGAATAAAAAAGATATAGGTAGGTACAGTGGCCAGCACATCAAGTTACTACAATCTGTCAAATTTCCTCAGTTGATATTGAACCAAACACGTTTGACATAAAAGTGAGGTTCGATTGAAGAAATTTGACAGATTGTAGTAACTTGATGTGCTGGCCACCGTACATACCTATATGTACATTAGAGCGATGGAAGCCCCGTGGATAAACAAGCGCCCTCCTTTTTAAGTTCGAATCCGAGCTTACACCTCTGGTTTTTAGGGTTCCGTAATCACATGGAAAATATCGGAACCCTTATAGATTCATCATGTCTGTCTGTCCGTCTAATAGTCTGGCCGTATGTCATATCCACTTTTGCCGAAACTACCTATAAGAAACTTCTGATAATTTTGTTCTTCGAGTTCAATAGAAATATATTTTCTTCCAAGTGCTATTTAATCGGTTTGAAGATTATTTTCAAACCTAAATTCAGATTTTACGATTAAATGAAAAGCCACTGAACTTTCCTCAAAAAGGCCAACTGAAAAGTTTTTTAATATCGAAGTTCTGTCTATTTATTTGGTTTAAGAGAGAACTTGAAATATTTATTGAAGTCAGATGAAACATCTTTATAGAACTTATTTGCTATAGTTTTTATTGAGACTTGTAGTTTCAAAAAGTATTTAAAACAGCTTCAATCTACTTGCCAAAATAAGAATAAAGAATAATTTCTGAAATAGGTTTTTTTATAGGATAGGGGGCAGACGAGCAGACGGATCACCTGATGTTAAGCGTTTACCGTCGCCCATGAACACCTGCAACATCAGGGGCTTCACAGGTGCGCTGCCGACCTTTTAGACAGAGATATGCCCTTTTTTTGAAGGTTTGTAGGTCTTAGTGGTCCGGAAATACCGCAGATGGCAGTTCGTTCCATATTTGCGTCGTACGCGGCAGAAAGTTCCTGGCGAAGCGCACAGTAGTGGACTGCCAGCCATCCAGATGAAATGGATGGTTTTAATAAAATAAGTCCATAAACAGACTATGGTTTACACAGTGCGAGTTAACGTACGTGTATTATAGTTGTACTAATTGTACCTACTGTAGTAGTAACTCGCATTGCTTAGACATCAAGCATGAAGCGTGGCTCTCCCACGGTAAACATCAATCCCATCAAAAACAATACTTGTCAAAAAAAACTAGTCCTCGCAACTACCGTAATAAGTGGTGAGATCCATGTTTAGCCAAGTCGGTTATTTCATTTATTGACCTGGCAATCACTACTAATTATATCTCACAAGAAATGCATTAAACTCCGATTCGGTGTTAAAAATTGCCAAGTCCAATAAAATGAATAACCGACTTGGCAAAACATGGATCTCACCACTTTTACGGTAGTTGCGAGACTTGGTTTTTTTGACAAGTATGGTTTCAGATGACAGATAGTAGAAACCCGATCTATTTACGTGTAAGGGTGATGCTATGAATCAGACCTGACCTTTCTGAAACGTCACTGCCGCACCGGGACGGTCACACATCCAATCTCCAACCTTTTAAAGAAATGTAGTTCAGTGATGTAGTTATAATGTGTAGTGCGCTCCGAGCCCAGTGATCAATCACGCTGTGTCACACCCGCGTCAGGCCCGGCACGTTAGTGCGTGTAAACAACACGCAAGTGCGTTCAAGATCTAATGCTTATCTTAGCCGGGTATGAAGGGAAATGCGACGAATGTGTGGGCGAACACGCCCTGTTGGGAGTGTTTGAGTACCGGCCCGTGATCTGGGGGTCCAGGGTTCGATTCCCGAAAAAATATGTTTCGGATTTTTCGAATATAGCTCGAGTTTGTGATTGCCAATTTAGGCAAGCGTGGTGATTAAACCTAATCTCATCCTAAATTCACAAATCATCTCATACATTGACCTAACTCCGTACTAAGTAGCTCAAGCACTTAAGTGTTACAGATATCAGACAACAGAGGATCACAAATATAATACTAAAATACTTTTGTTGTTTTGATTTTTGAGCATAAAAAAATAACTTTTAATACAAAGCCGGTCACGTGACTTATCCATGTTGTCGAAAAATATTTCGACGAATTTTCAAAAGTCGTAGAAGAAATGTTGTCCGAAATGGTTGCTAGAAGACATGGTTCACGGGAGGATTATAACTGTCTATCGATACACCTGTACAGTCCACGTGCGCTAATAAGTATACAACCACATTCAAATGTGAACCTTATAGTCCTATCATAAGAGTCAAGGTGTTGTTTACATTTATTGCTGGCGACTGTATATCCTGTATACAGCTAAGATGTTTGAACAAATTATGACGTCAGCGCTTCTGTGACCCCTTTAAAGTTTACAGTCCTGATATTGCGTGTTGACGCGAAATTCGTAAACTATGGTCATTAGCGCCGAAATATTCAAAGTTGCTTCGCCGCTGCAACGAATTGCCTAAAGTTGGTTAACATTCAAATAGTGTATCCTACTATAATATGAAAGATTTGTTTACATCCGTATTAAAGTTTAGTTTTATAAATATTAGAAACTTTTAAAAATAGGTCTAGTTTCAAAGTTAATTTTATCATGCAATCGATGACTATATTTAATTTTAAATGTTTGTTACAAACAAACAAGACAACAAACGAAGTGAGGGAGGCTTACTTCGTTATGGGAATGTATTCGTTTACAATTGTAATAACAGATAGCGTTGAGATTACATACATGCATTGCAAGTGAATAGAATATAATATATTTTATTTGAATAAATGAATATGCTTTTTATTGCACACAAAACAGAGGTATAAAACTTAAAACTAGTTATTACAGGAGTATTGTACAAATTGTTGAGAGAGATCGGTCCATCTATAGTTCCTTCCACGGCCATTTCATACCGCTGAAGTAACTTAATAGCTATATATTATACATATCAAGTTATCAGTTATACCTACAGGATGTCAAATATTGATAAGGGGCTAAGTAATTAGCACAAATTGAATCACCCCCGTCACAGCCAGCTTATCAATTACCCGTTCAGGCCATCAATCGGGATCACAATGAATAATTTTATCCCTCCGAATCCCGCCCCATAAGGTTACACTTAAGGCTGCGGTTCAAAGCTTAGCGACTTTATTTTAAAGTAGATAATTTGTAGCAGTCTTTATTTACTTACATACGTCTTTGTACATTCAACTCCAAAAATATGTATACTCTTTAGGACCTTGTCACAATACATGTGTCTATAAAAGTAGAATCGTTCTTATACATCTATTGTGACAAGGTTCTAAAGTGTATACATATTTTTGGAGTTGAATGTACCTAATTTATGCATCGATGTAAATATTTTTTTTACATTATAGCGGACAAACGAGTAGACGGCTCACCAGATGGAAAGTGATCACCGCCGCCATCTGAAACACCTGAGGCATCACAAATGCGTTGCCGGACTCTTAAGGAAGGAATAAGCCCTTTTCTTGGATTCACACATCTCATACATTGTTCTTTTTTATTGTTGCTGAATGCCTCGTTATGCATACTAAGCCCCAGCGACGCTCCCTCATCGCCAGAGTGGGGAGGAGACATGAGTATGGGTTGAAGAACCATACTTTACGTCCCTCCCTAGACGGAAGGTACACTTACACTGTGATCTCATACATTGACCTGACTCCGTACTAAGTAGTTTAAGTTCTTGTGTACCAGATGTCAGACAAAAGATTTACAAATATAATCCTACTACTATTATAAAGGCAAACGTTTGTAAGTATGGATGTATGGATGTTTGTTACTCTTTCACGTAAAAACTACTGAATGGATTTGAACGAAACTTTACCACAATATAGCTTATACATCAGATACGCATAGGCTACAATTTTTGAGGTTTCTACGAACCTGAAGTCCACGCGAACGAAGTCGCGGGCAAAAGCTTACATACATACATATGTTACACCCAGGCACTGAGCGAACACAAGTGTTCATCACACGAATAATTGTCCAGGTACAGTATCGAACCAACGACCTTTGACGTACTCGTATGAAGCAGAACCACCATCAAATGCGCTATCGCAAATTACACTACTAAGTCAGGCCAGTATAATCTCTAGACCACGCTAAACACCTCAGTCTGCAATGCTATCCACGCTACTGAAGATAGGTTAAACTAGCGAAAGATAGTCCAGGAGAATCCGATTCGTCGGGGTCACGACCCTCAGGATTGAGGTCAATCGACACAAGGAGGAGGAGGATTATCTCTAGATACACAATGCCATACTGAAAATGTTTGAAAAGTGATCCCAATAGTGCTGTCAACTTTAGGTAGTAGTTCTACATTCTATATATATTTTGAATTTTGAATATGCCGTCGAGGACGAAAACAAAAAGTTGTGATTTTTTTTATTTCTGCAATACGAGTATTATAGCACAAAATAATTACACACAGAAGGTAGACTCAGCCTGATTTTGAATTTAGCAGAGTTCGTTGACATATGCTAGGGTTGTTGCCCGGCATGAGTACATAAGCGCGCGGCCTCTACCACAGACCTCGACAGTTCGACAATCTTATGTCATAGGCTAGGATTAATGTGGTCGAAAAGGCGTATTTCCCCGTTAGTGCGCATGCGTGAGTACATGACACGTTTTTAGCTCTTAGTGGGCAGCCTACTTTTCTGTGTGTAATTATTTTGTGATTATAGGCAGACGAGCATGCGGTCCATCTGATGTTGAGGCGAGATCTTGCAATCGGATAGTAGGTATATAGGTTGATACAAAAGATTAAGTATAAATTTGTAGTAGGGTACCTAGTTTTTTTTTAAGTTGTTTGCATGTTTTGATGTGTGATGTCATGCTTCGCTAGATCCAAGCCACATCTCTCATAAGGCTGAGCCGACAAAAGACCCAGTTAATTGGCAATCTGCTCATGTTTGCAGTACTATTGTGTGCAGCGGTCATTAATCCGTGCAATTAAAACCCGACAGCCACCGTCAAACAAATTAGGGGCCAATACCGACTGTTGACGCGACAATTTGAGGCTAAAAATTGCTGTTTGTGATGGATAGGGGCGTTACGGTATAGGACGGTTTAGGCCTATTGATATTTGTTTTAGCTATAGAAGCTAGGATTAGAACGCGGCTTCCATAGGAGAGATCAAAGCTTCGATTTCGAACATGCACCTATAGGTTTTTCTAATCTATGAGCACATTCTATTCTATTTTTGAAGAGGTAATCTATACTATTTATAAAGAGATAACTTCAATAGACAACGACAAGGCTTATAGGTAAACCGAAAACACAAAACGCTTGCGCGATGTAATTGGACACAGCGCCATCTATTGGTTCATTTCTGAATTACGGCACAGAATACTTAATAGTTTACGGTCCCGAAGCGAAGTGAGGGCGGGCCACTATTATATATAAACAACGATAAAGCATAAGTAAATCTAAATAGCAAAACACTTGCATGATCTAATCAATGCCCGACGTTTTGTTGTTGCTAAATAATCTTTATTTAAGTTTATTTATTATTGGCAAAATTTGGAACTAATAGTCTCAAAACGAAGTATGGGCAGCCTCTAGTACTATCTAATATTGTTTTAAGTTTTTACCTTATACTATAAGCAGAGTGCTCTGAGTATTACCATATATCTATGAATAAACCCCCACGAGAAGCTTCTTCAATGCAATACTATAGGTGGCAATAGGGGTAAATGGTTAATCGTAATGGGTCGGCTTTACATACCCTTTTAGGTTACTAATTTCTCCAGTCGACTGTTGTGTTGTGCGGCTTGTGCGCGAGCGTTTTAAGGAATAGACACAGCGCGAGCAAAGATGTGTGAAAAGGTTTGAGTTAAACAAACACATGCATAAACAAATGTCTAACGCGTCAAACATTATCAACAATTTAGGTTTGCCGTGGGTAAGTAGGTACCGCAAGCAGAAGAAGAAAATAATACTAATTTTCATTCAACGATACCCGTACTAGAGATCAGGCAGGGTGACCACCACAGTACGTACAAAGTTTTTTTTCCATCAGATTCCAATAAAAACCTCACCCTAGACTAATCCATCAAACAAAACGGTAATGGAGGACAAACATGGCCGCGTGCCCATGCGGCGGGTCCGAGGATCAACACTGTTTCTTCCTGTATTGTCGCGGATGCTTAAGTAGAGGCACAGATTATACAAACAGTGAAGTAGGGGGTGCTAAACTACCTTCTCACGAGGGCTGAGATTCAATGTTTATCTTCCCAATCCAATCTTAACACTCGGCCAATGAAAAAATAGGTAAATAAATTTACACAACGTCACATAGGTACATTGTCCAGGCCACAGTCTAAGGTTTTCCCTTGTGCTGTAGAAATCAGCAACAAAGGTACCAAAGACACCCAGACTCAACAAAAATATGCATGAATGAATATGATAGATAGATAGATAGATACTCTTTATTGCACAACACATTACAGAACTTAATGCTAATAGTAATTTTTAAATACAATATCGGCGGCCTTATTAATATGCTTTTTATTGCACACAAACAGGTATAAAACTCACACAAAGGTAAAAATAGAAATATAAATAGAGGTAACAAAGGTGAAAATATCTGTATCATTAATTAAAAAATTTGTTGTGCGGAAATCGAAACTGCGACTCTCGTCTCAACAGGTTGCTCAGACACCATTGCGCTAAACAGGTTGTGATAATTAAAAAATATAAATTTAAGTGTGAGTGTTTGTATGGAAAGTAACAAACTATTGAGTAATAAATACAGTGTACTGTACTTATAGTGCATTTCGAACCGTAATCGTATGCAGCTATGCCATTATATTAATACTATTTAATATGCTCAACGTAACATTGCATTCATAGACTCAGCGTACAGAGCCTCGCATATTATCTGACGTTGCTGTCCCTCATTACATTATAAATCTAAACTGGTATGCCACGCTGAGATAATTCTCCGTCGCCCCAACTCAAACAACGGCCAATATTAGTTTGTAGATACGGCATTACGGATTCAGTAAGCATTACCTACCTTGTATGTAAATATTGGTCGGTAACTAATTTAACAATGTCAGTTTAGCTACGCAGTACTCATACAATGGATAGCTTTATACTATACTAGTGAACCGCCCTCACTTCGTTTCGTTCTTCGTTTATTTAGTTCCACCTTGCACCAATAGATGGCGCTGGGCATCGATTACATCGAGCTTGTGTTTCGGTTTTTCGGGATACAATAAGCCTTGTGGTTGTTTATAGAATATACTAGTGACCGCCCTCACATCGTTTCGGGATTTAGTTTCGCCTTTAATTTTTTTTTACAATTTTTAGGAAAACTAACTTTAAGTTTTACTAACATGCAGTTACTTTAACTAACACTTCTACATGTTATCAATGGCCAAGTTTCCACAAATAGTTACAATATTTGACATTAGATGGCATTGAGTGTTGATTACATCACGCAAGTATTTCTTCTTTTCGGGTAACATAATAATTTTATCTATATAAACCATCAAAACGATATGGTCAAAAGAAAATTTAAAGAACTACGCATACCATGTTTACTTGGCATACTGTTGCAAGATTCCTGTCATTGTGAATTGGCAAATACATTGCATCAATCAAAGGGTCCTCGATCTTCAAATACTTTGTGGACAATTGGTGTGTGAGTGAGTGTTCATTTCGTGTCATTAAACTACAGCTGCTGTTTGTATACGATGTTATCTTTATAGGCGATATTGTCTGGTATTCCTTTAAGTATCATTTTAAGGGCAAGATTACATTGAACTACTGAGGGCAGCCACTGAGGGCTCAGTCACATAAGTAAAATGTAGGTACAGTGATATGCACTAACGTTTTATTCGTAGCATTGTTGACTTTCGACGGTATGCCTTGCCTTGGAGTCGCTTAAAGAGGTAATCTGCAAAACACTACGCAGGAGCCGCATTTTTACGAAAATTGGAAGAGGTTACATAACATCTGTCTAATGATTAAAAGTCTATTAGTTACAAAATACCTATAATATTATTCAAATCGTCTTCTTCATGAAATACAGTATAGATTCATTTACTGGAGTTCGTCTAAATATAAACTCGCTTCTCCCGGTTTTCTAAGCAAAATCCTAAAGCGCGCAGATTCCGACGCCCCCGTACTTTCAATTAATTAATTACAATATTGTGTCATATTTTGTGTTACCATAAATCCAAAGGATCCATTAGCAACGTTTCCCAATTAACTCCGAACCGAATTAGAATAATTTCGGTAATTGAGTAGCGAAATAATTAGCTAAGTAATGTCTTTCAGCACATCTACACTCACAAATTCCAACACATCCGATATGTTTGGTCCCACGGCGTAGCTTCATGTGGCGGCCACAGCTTATAGGGTTAACGACACAACTTATAGGTCGAAAGTTCTCGACAACTCTCCCCCCAACTTTGCCTAACTATCTTGTAATGTGGCCGAGGACACTCGAGTAATCTCGCCCGCGAAGATTCCAAACTTCATGATGGTTGCCGAACTTGAATATTTCGTCTGGACTTATTGGAATTTGAGATTTTAGGGACTAAAGGATCAGCCCAAAATTGCGCTCTTAAAGTCAGAAGTTCTGTTTATCTCAATTTTATGGGTCGAGTTACATGTGCAAAGGGTCGTAGAGACAACAGGCGGCCTAAATGCTGTTGATTTAAGATTTTTCAAAGAAGCAACTTAGTTGGCAACTAAGCAACAGAAAGCGTATTAACATTTTCTTTTATACAAGGAAGTCTTCCTCAAATATTTGAACAAAATGATTACAAAAATGTTTTGTGGCACTCATATATTTCAAGCACAAAGTACTCAAAGTAAAAGGTTTACGATACAAACAACACTACTGTAAAAACGTAAAGTCTAACGAAGTAAACACCCACACAGAGTTAACTTAATTAGCGTAAAAAGTTTTAAAAACCTAGCCAAATTTAACCAGTTGACCGAAAGTGTGCGAAATGAAAGTAAAATAAAAACAGCGCAATTTCTCCAAGACTTTTTGTTTTGGGCCACAATGAAAGGGCACAATTTTGCCACATTTCCGAGGAGGATGGTTCCGCTGAGGTTTTACCTCGCTTCAGGTTTTTTCGGTGAAATAAATCTCGCTGTATGAGTATGGTCCGGTAATCTGGTGCCTTTTAATTATTTGCTTGGTAAGCTGCGGCCTTATTGTGGAAAGTATGTTTATCTTTGTTTGTTTTACGTGATAGGTGGCAGAATGGCGGACGGATTAGCTTATGATAAGCGGTTGTGAGCTGGTGGTTATGTTTTCTTTTTTATGAAAAAGCAAGTGCAACTGGCATACTACGTGACACATTCTCAAAGCTTTTTTTTTCAGATTTTCGTTTTTGCAAAATCTACCTTCCCAAAGGTAAAAAAAAACAATTAGGTCTTCGTTACTTTCACTTACTCGGTGAAGTACAGAGCAAGCGCTGCTTTACGCCGGTCTTCTTTGAGGTTGTATGTAGTATCAATCCGGTCGAGCCGGTCCATTCAAGCCAAACCGTGGCTTTCCCAGGATAATACTGTTGGTTGTGTTACGAAACATTTACCAACTAACAGAATAATCTGAGACAACTTGGCATCTCAACTTAAAGAGATTCGTTTAACTTCTTACCCCTTGGTAGAATTAACAGTTTAGGATAATTCGCGAGTTTGCTTTAAAATCTCAACTTTAGAAACAAAACATCACCTCTCCCAAAAGCGTTGCGTGGTTAGAACTCGGATGTGTGCCCTGGGATGGACCCTGAATAAACAACTGCTTTTTACTCCAGTATTTTAGCTGTTTTGCCCTGAAAAATGTTTGCCTCCCGCTCGCATTATGTTAACGACGCTTTTAATAATAAACAACATACAATACGTTTTACTGTATTTATGAAGGTCATGTTCGGACGTGGTCAGAAAAAATTACCTGTATGCAAATTATTTTTGTGCTCGCAGGAATTGTCTGTGTACGTCATACCTGTACCTTTGTGATGGACTTGGCCTTTTATAAAATTTTAATTAAAGGTTCGATGGTTTAATCGTTTTGAATTTGAAAAAGGACCTAAAATAGGAAGGAATAAAATAAATGAATGCACATAACATCTCATACATTGACCTGACCCCGTACTAAGTAGCTTAAGCACAGATATCAGACAACAGAGGAAACACACATAGGTATAGTATTTTAAATACAGATACAAATCAGGATCTGTCCAGTAACAACAAAAATTAAGAGATAATTGAAAGAAAAATAGATATAAATAAAAGCTTAAAAGAAAGGTGGGAATTTAATTTATTGATATTTATTGAACTTTAAATGCAAATGGGAATGACACACTAGGATGATATGACGATGATTTTATCGTCATCCTAGGTTGTTAGAACTAGGTGCCAAAGGATTTATGATATTTTATAATTATTAACGCAAACATCCGTGCTCCAACATAGTCCTTTTCTTTACTATTTATATTATAATTAAAACATAGAATCTTCGATTAATATAGGCCATAGCATATAGCGTGGACGTGCCAAAAATGTCATTGCCTCTGGATGTGACTTTGGACTTGGGTCGTAAATTAAAATGTAGTGACGGCATTTTTAGAATTCAAAATATCTAAACCAGTAAATTAAGTAGTAGGATAAAAATTTTGAACGCGTTGGAACAGAGCTGTTACTAACAGCTCTGTTAGGATCACTTTCTAAACAACTATGATACTCTGCTGCTAGTTTTATTTTTTATACAAACCGATTTCCAATTACAAAAACGTTCATCTATTGACTTTCGAATATTTTGGGCATTTCTATGCATTAAAAAATTGTTTAGCAAATATTCCATCAAGGCTTATTCAATTTACTTCCAGTCACTCACTTCAAAGAGCCAAACGATTCAAACAAAGCATCGAATCGCGACACCTAACATAACCCGTCAATGTAAATAATGAAAAGCAAACAATGTAAAAAGTGCCGCACAAAAAAGGAATTAAAAGGTGGGGTGTAAATAATAAAATCGTATTTTTGGGTGGCTGATAAACCTTCCCGTTATTAATTCAGGTCGGACCGCTCATTTTCGGGTCCGGGATAAATAAATTAGATGCCGCAATACAGGTGTTGCTGGATACTGTTTGGAATTTACTGCCTGCTACAATGCAGAGCCAGAGGGCAAGCAAGAACTGTTTAAAGAGATGGTGGCGTGTACGTATCGTAAACGATTTGTAGAAAAATTTAAGAGGTCTTTCTATCATACGCGTTTACAGGCTGCTTTTTGCTACAATGCAGAGCCAGAGGGCCTAGCAGGAACTGTTTAAAGAAATCGCAGAGGTACGTATCGTAAACAATTTGTAGGACAAAGGGGTCTCTCTATCATACGTAAATATAACTCTCTATCGTATAAACCTTTCTTTATCTTTCTTTATTAGAATGTAAAATGCAAAAAAAATACAAAACTAACAATTGCTTTTGCTAAAAAAATATAAATAAAGTGTACTTTAGCGAAATACATATCTGTTCTTTGGTGTATCTGTGAACATTTACATTCCTTTAACCACCTCTTCTACCAACCATTCTGAACAACATTATGTTTTACAAGTGTAATATTACACGATCTAAATATTGCATACATATCGTAAAATTTAAACCATTACTTTAAAATCTTCATCTAAGATCTGTTAAAACTAAACCCACCTCTTGACTTAACATAGACGTATCGTAATTAAATTACGACCGCTCTTACTTAACGTATCCAATTTACAAGCACCGGACTCTCAACTTAGCACTTAACTTCAACTTAGTCTTACTTAACCAAACCTAAATCTTAAGTTACTCTGAATTACGCTCCTTATGCAACGAGTTAAGTTTTCAACTTAACGAACTTTGCTTGCATAAAGCGAAGAAATGATATATTGAGTATCTGATGTAGTTTCTTATGAAAATTAGTTTTCTGAATTTTGTGAGGAAACTTTTGCCGTTAAAGGAAATGGGTACTGATAAGATACTCGTTAATGTCGGAATGTTGGTTAGGTACTAACCATAATTATCTTTCTTAGTTCGAATTTTGTTTAATATTTTCAATTAGTTAGTTTTTAGGTAAGTACTCTTGAAATATGACTTGTATTTACGAGTAATAAAGTAGATAAAGTGAATAATCCTTACAGTTAAAAATGCTTTAAAACTAAAAGTATTTACGCTTTTTATTTAAGTCAAGTTTGCTTTGATTAATCTGCTAACGTATTCAGACTAAAGTAAATTTTGGTAACTCCTTTAGTAGGAATTTAATTTTGTACTATTATAATGATTTGAAACAACTTAGAGTCCTTAATAATAAACAAATACGTATTCGTCACAATTCTTCAAAGAAGAAATACATTCATGTAAGATTTTTTTTAATTTGTAAACAACAAGGTCAACATGTAGTTACGTTTTTCGAGCAGGGTGTATTATTATTTATCTGTATTGAAAAGAAAAAGAATCAAGTAAAACACAAAACAAAAAACACATTACTAATATAAGACTCGAAATGTCTTTTGACACTATTCTACCCATGTACCTAGAACCCTTTAACGGAAACTTCAGAGACACTACAACAAAAAACTTTCTTCACACAAAGTATTACTTCCAGTTAACACGTGTAGCATTGCCCGGCATGTGTTGGAAGAAGTTTCAAAGCCATAAATCTACCCAGGGAGTCCTCCAGGGAGGCAGCTTTGACCTTACGATATATTCTCAACTATTACTTACAAATTCTTTATGGCACCTTTGAATGGGCAAAGGGATATGTAGTTTTTTCTCATGTGAGTTATATTTGGAAGCCGATAGATTTAAATTTTCTGTGAGCAATTCATAACGGTCTAAGTTATCTAAGTCTAAAGTATTCAGGTAGGTAGATGTACTATATATTTCAGTATTTTATTGCGTTTATGATTATGTGGTTCAATGACATAGTTTGTCACCCTCCAGCATGCTTCAATGGTAGGTAATAACTTTTATCTGCCGTGGTCTATCTGATTTTTTTACTCACTCATCTATACCTACTGTTCTAGAGATAACTTCTATAGAGTATGTTCTATCTCTCTAATGTAGAGTATGGGTATGTGTGTATGAGTATGATAACATAAGGCTTATATGGCCGAAGTTCTTGCGCGATGTAATCGACACCCAGCGCTATCTATTGACAATGATGGGATATACTTAGTAGAAAATTTTAATACCGAAACGAAGTAAGGGCGGGTTAATCGATATATTTTTGTTTAAATGTTCCAATTGTTCCATTGAATCACCACCCCTTTACAATTAATATTGACTCAATAAATAAAACAGCAAGGCTACGCAAAATTTATTCAATTTGCACTCCCGTTTGTTTTATGGGTCTTTCAAAATAGTAAGCTTCGGGCACCTAAGAAAACATTGGTCAGAGCACTTTCATAGGTAAAGGATCGTGTCGGCGCATACATTATTGCGATCTAAAAGGTGTTTACTGACAAAACCAATAATGTAATGGATTCAATCACAGTGAAGGAAGTCCACCTTTTCTTCTATATTATTTATATGGGAATGTCAGCTGTATGAAGAGGAACGGCAACAGATGCTGAATGACTGGAACAGGAACGAGATAGGACCAGTATACCATCAAGAGATGGTCAACTCTGCAGAAGGTTTTCGACGGTTGCGTGCGTTTGCACACAAAAGGCTTGACATTAGGAAGGAGTTCGATTGATGTGGAACTGCCCGAGCGCGAGTCGCTTGTGCTGTGGTGTTTCACGCCCCATTTGGGGAGAAGTGACATTGAGATGGGCTAAAGACACAGACTTTGTAGGGAGTGAAGAAACGCACCGGGGAAAGAGCCCTTAGCAAGTACCTGGTGAGCGTCTCCCAAGATTCGGTCCGTATGCCGAGACGGTAGGAAGGACCATGGGCTGGTGGAGGGACCTGTGTCTTCTATATTATTTATTAAGAGGTAAACAAGAATCTTAAAAGTCAAAACAATAAAACCTGGACCTCTTTATGGCTAGGCGAATAGGCTTTCACGGGCAAACATGGCTCACCTTACACCTCATCATCACTTAACATGAAGTTGGTAGTGCACTTGAGACTCTACTGGTGTTACAGGAGTCTATGAGCGGCGGCAATCGCTTACCATCAGGTAATCGGTCTGCTCGTCTACCACTATCACATAAAAAAACATGCATTGGGACACATATCCACAAAGTTAGTTGCATCAGTACTATGTCATGGGCATCAAAATCAGTGGCAGATGGGTGTCGTCACGTTATGTAACTAAGCTACCAATATTATGTTTCCATTGCTAAAAATAAACACAATTGAATATTTTTTTTAAATCCCTTTGCTAGCACATTGCGGTATTAAAAACACCTAATAATATTACGTACAGTCATGCATCAAAGCCCAAATGTTTCCCGTGAATGTAAATATGGGCCGTGTCACGAATGTTTGTGGATGTCGAGTATACTGCTGGTTCGTTACTGTTTACGTCTCTATATTGTACATGTATCGCTGCAAAGTAGGCGTAGTAAAAATATTAAAACAATCTGTTTTATGACTTACACCAACATAGTTCGCAGACAATTTGATATGGGTACCTTTGTTTACTAGATTTTTGTGTTTAAAAGTGATAGAATAAACCAAGTATCACTATCAAGTCACGAGTCACCTATTAAATAGGTATTTGTATATATTTTCAACAGTTTTACCGAAGAAGAGCCACGCTTTGGCATGAATGGGTTAGCTCGACCGGTGTGATACCACGGCCTCACAGAAGACCGGCGTGAAGCAGCGCATGTGCTGTTTCGTCGAGTGAGTGAGGGTACCGGGCCTACTTACTCACTCGAACTCGAACTCGACGAAATTGGGGGGAAAAGAGGTTAAAGGTTGGCAGCGCATTTTTGATCTACTGGTGTTGCAGGTGTCTATGGACGGCGGCAATCGCTTAGCATCAGTCTTATTATCTATGCATATGATCTATAATGAGAAACGATACAAGGTACCAAGGTAACTCTTCCCAAACAAGGAAAAAATAGGACAGACGATATTTTTAATGGAAGTTTAGCAAGCCAAAACACCAAAGCAGGAAGGTAAGTGTGTGAAGACCATTAGATTATGTCTGCTCGTTGCTCCCGTGGCTACACTTTCCTCTGCAAAATGCAGTTTAGTGGGCACATAGAAGCAGAAAACTTTTGCTATTGGACGAGCTTCTAATAAATAATGCCATCCTAACTTATATTTCGGGTATGCCGGAAAATTTCAACGATCAGGCGCAGGATACAATCACTCTATCTATAGGCTTATCTAGAGCTACGAGGCGGGACACGGACTCGTAAGACAAACCCTTGCACCGCGTCTCATTGCGTTACGTGCCTTCCGAGAGCCAACTTCTTGCTAGCCATGCTTGGTTTCATAGGTATAAAGTCTCAGGCGGCTGCTAGTTTTTTATAACGGAGAAACATAATCCACGTTTTCATTAACTACGGCATATACGGCACGGCATCAATATTGAATGCAGACTATTGAAAAGAGGCTAGATTGAATACCTTACTTAGCCACGTGCTAAGACTAGGATGGATACAGTCAGCTCCAACTTATAATGATGGGCAAATTTTATGGGGAGAGGCATCCTGGTCGGAGAAAAAAAGTTAGGGTTAGGTACGGAATAAACGGGGACTGGAATCACCAGCGTGGAACCACTCTTCAACCTCGAGAAAGATAGAGAGAAGTTCAAGAAACTGGCGGCCAATCTTTTGAAGGTAAAGAGGCACGCAAAGAAGAATAATCAATAAGTGCCGTGTCCATTCCTAGCTTTGATACCTACTCCTGAAAATATTATAAGGAGGTTACCGGGCCATCGGTTGTTAGATATTTTAAAGTCTCGCACACTCTACTTGTTATGCAAGTTCTAGGATGTGTCGGGCTTCGCGGAGTGAAATTTATCTCAAATTTTACCGTTCAGTTTATGCTTTAATAGGAGCGGTAGATTTGAGGATTACATTTTCTATTTTATATGTTTATTTTTTATACTAGAGGCAGCTACACACACACTCCAGGCTGGTGACTAGCAGGAGCTGGTGCATGACCGTTCTAGGTGAAGGCTCTTATTATCGCAGGCCAAGGCTCACTTTGGGTCGTTGCATAAGCCTAGTTAGTTAGATGTGACTAAGGAGCAAGTGGGTCATCTGTTGGTAAGTAATCAACGCCGCCCTTAAACGTCAGTGAGATCAGAGAGGTCGTTGATGCGTTTCCGGCCTTTTGAAAGGAGTACGTTCATTTCTTGAAGGTTGCTAAGTCGTAGTCGTCGTGATTTATAATGCTGCATACAAACGTTCCACAAAACTGAGGCTCGTAAGAGAAAATTCCGTGTGACACTTATCAAGATCTAGGGTTTTGAGCAATGGTAGCTGACTTGGTGGTTACAACACAAGTTAAAAAAAAATTCTCAAGTGCCATTATTTCATGTCATTATCAATCCAAAAAAATTCTCAACAATATCACCTAAAAATAGGTTTTTAAATTATGTATTATAAAGTAGGCTTTACGAGAGTAATGGTTAGATATGGCAGAGAAGTACACTACACACAACAATTTTGCCTTATTATCATTCTCAAAGAAAACGGGGAAATGCGTTTGTGTGGAATTGTATGGAATTTTTCCCTCTTGAATTCATATTTTCTCACCAACAAAATCTTCTCCTTACTAAAAAGGATAATTTTGATACAATTGAGATAATTTAAAGTAAAAAACCGTCTCACTTTTACTTTATTTCAAGTTTTTCATAGGAAGAAACCCTCCAAAATCTGATTATGAAAATATTTTGTAGGTCTGCAAGCGGATAAAATATAAATCTTACGTTGGCAATATAAAGTCGACCCGTCTTTTATCAAACGTCACAATTTAATAAAATTCAGCGAAAATACCAAAATGAAACTTGGCAGAACTGAAAATATTTTACCGTTTTATTTTTATTGTTTGGTCCAAATTGTAAGAATTTTGCGTAATGTAGGTAATTGAATTTATGCCCGCGGCTGGAAAACCCTAGTTACGTTGGGAAACATTTTACTGGTCATGTTTTCTACAACAGTAAAAGGTTTCAATAATTATGATACCTGATGCTTAGTTTTTATATTAAGTCGATATAATTATTATTTGGACTTCCATACAAATATTACCTATATTATCTCATATTTTTCTAAGTTTTAAGTTCAATCTCTATATGCACCCCTTTAGTATATTTTTGTTAAAAAGTCTAAGTAGTTATAGTTAACTATGCTATCTACGTACTTTGAATTTGGCAATAGGCCGTATATAGGCAACGGCATAGGGGCGGCAGCGTTTTTGAAGTATCCAAACTTTACCTCTATAATCCAACGGTTATAGACTTTTCAATTATTCTCATACAAATTGTTTACGATTTCTTTGAAAAATCCGTGCTAGGCCCTCACAACTCTTTTAAACTAACGTTTTTTTTTACATTAAACTTATTTACTCGTATTTCAGAGTCGCTGAAAGATTCTGACCTGCGGCATACACCAGGCCGCATGCTGTCCGACTGCGGACCATATTGGATTACCGTTGACGAAATCTGCTGACGCAGCGGCGACGTTGCGGATCCGTCACGGAACTCCCGCCGACATATTTTTACGTTGGCGCGGTGTTGCCAACTTCTTTCTAAAGAAATAATGAATTGTCAAAGAACGGAAATTATGCAACTTTCTTTGCGTTGTGGCAAATAAACTCTTTATCATTCACATTTCACTATGGGAGAGCTACATTTCAGCCTCACAGAAGACCCGGCGTGAAGCAGTGCCTGTGCTGTGTTCCGCCCAGTGATTAAGGGTACCGGGGGCCCAATAGGGAGGAAAGGAGGTTAAAATGTTGGCAGTGCACTTGTGTCTGTGGGTGTATATGCTTACCATTAGGTGATCCGTCTACTTGTCTGCCACCTACCACAATAAAAAACCGAGACTAAAGTCTCGGTTTTTTTATTGTGTTGTAGTGTGTTGTGAATAAGAAGGAATTAGTTTTAAATTAGTAACCAAATATGGTGCTCAGTGGCCATTGAAGTAAAAATGGTGGGAAAAGGTAAGCCTTGTCTTTGTCTGTACAAATTATTTATATGTAGGTAAATAGTACTTTATATTCGATACATTTGAAAATAACAACAAGTGCAGGATTGGGTGAAACTGGCACAGGTCCGAAGAAAATGGACAACTTTAACGTCGGAAGCCAACACCCACTTTGGATCTTAGCGAGATTTATAGATTTAGAAACTTCGTCATAAGCAGGCAACACCGAGACGGGCCGCGTTATTGGCTTGTTTAGCTTTCTTACCACGTCTATTTGCTTTTACGGCACATTCCGGGCGTTACCCAGGGAGGTATTTTTAGGCCCTCATATTTTACCCGGTCGATTGCTAGCCTAAGCTTATTCGGGGTCGCCGTCAATAAAGTCTACTTCACTAATATGTTATGAGGTTTATGTGTTTGTGAATATTTCATGTTGTCTCGACTACGGCTTGGTAAACAAGAAAATAGAGCATTTGGTGTACCTACTTACTGTTGTTATTTGTCCAATAAGTAATATTAAAATCACATATCCTAAGAGTAAGTACTAACTACAAAAACCACACCATCAGGTTTATTTATTTATTTTTTTTTTATTTTATAGGATAGGGGGCAGACGAGCATACGGATCACCTGATGTTAAGCGATTACCGTCGCCCATGAACACCTGCAACTCCAGGGGCTTCACAGGTGCGCTGCCGGCCTTTTAGAGCGAGATATGCCCTTTTCTTGAAGGTTTGTAGGTCGTAGTGATCCGGAAATACCGCAGGTGGCAGTTCGTTCCATATTTTTGTCGTACGCGGCAGAAAGTTCCTGGCAAAGCGCACAGTAGTGGACTGCCAGCCATCCAGATGAAATGGATGGAACTGCTGCCGCGTGGAACGATGTCGAAACGAGGCGGCAGGAATCAAACCGAACAATTCCTCGGAGCACTCCCCATGGTATAAGCGATAGAGAATGCACAAAGACGCAACATCTCTCCGCAGCGCCAAGGGGTCAAGCCGACTAGTGATATCCCGGCAATCGACGATTCGAGACGCTCTCCGCTGGATCCGGTCTAGAGGAAGAAGCTGGTACGCAGGTGCTCCTGCCCAAAGATGAGAGCAGTACTCCATATGCGGCCGGACTTGCGCCTTATATAGCTGAAGGCGATGAGCCGGAGTGAAGTACCGTCTCGATCTATTTAGCACGCCAAGCTTCTTTGAGGCTAATTTAGCCTTGCCCTCTAGATGGTCCCGGAATTGGACTTCGCTCGATATGTCGATACCAAGTATACCAATAGTGGCTGAGGCATTTAAGGGGGTGCTCTCAAAATTAGGAAATGCGACCCAAGGAATTTTTTTTGCGGTGAACGCACAAACTTGTGTTTTGCTGGGGTTGAATCGGACCAAGTTAAGTCTACCCCAATCTGAGATTTCGTTCAAACATGCTTCCATCTCAGACACAAGTTTGTTTCGGCTCTCGATGACGTTTTCCCGAGAAATGTTAGCGCAGCCGTTGTAAAACGCATCGCCCGTACTGTCATCCGCATAGCAATGAATATCGCGTTTATGCAAAATATCATTGATATGAAGAAGGAACAGTGTGGGCGATAGCACACAGCCTTGCGGGACTCCAGCATTTATGGACATAGTGTCGGAGCATTCACCGTCAACTAAGACCTTGATGCTTCTATGTTCCAAAAAGCTAGAGACCCATTCGCATAATTTCTCGGGAAGCCCATAGGAAGGAAGCTTCGCGAGAAGCGCCTTGTGCCAGACCCGATCAAAGGCCTTCGCAATGTCCAGACTAACCGCCAATGCCTCTCCCTTACTCTCAATCGCCTGTGCCCAACGGTGAGTCAGGAAAGTCAGCAAATCACCAGCTGACCGACCCTGGCGGAAGCCGTACTGTCGGTCGCTAAGCAACTCCTGACCCTCGAGATACCGAAGGAGCTGGCTGTTAATTATGGATTCCATAACTTTTGAGAAAAGGGAGGTTATGGCTATCGGTCTATAATTGGACGGATCTGAGCGGTCGCCTTTCTTGGGGATCGGGTGGACTAAGGCCGTCTTCCAGGACGTCGGGACAACGCCAGAAGAGTAGGAAAGCCGAAAGAGTCGCGTGAGTACCGGTGCCAACTCCGGAGCGCACATCTTTAGCACAATGGGTGGGATTCTATCGGGCCCACTCGACTTGTGAACGTCTAGAGACATGAGGGCTAAACGCACCGAGCGTTGGTGGAGCGTTGTAGCGATTTACACATCTCGTGTTTTTACCTTATTTTAATGTGATAGGTGGTAGACGAGCAGTCGGAACACCTATTTGGTAGTGACCCTGCCTCATATCCCAATCGTGGTCGTGGGTTCGATCCCCAACCTGGAAAAACATTCGTGTGTTTTCAGTGTTTGGGTGTTATATTATGTATTTAAGCATTGTATTTGTGATTATCTGTTGTCTGATATCAGTAACACAAGTGCTAACCTACTTAGTACGGAGTCAGGTCAATGTATGAGATGTTGTGTGAATTTATAATTATTTATTACTAGTGGCCCGTCCTCACTTCGCTTCGGGACCGTAATTCAGAAATGAACCAATAGATGGCGCTGTGTCCAATTACATCGCGCAAGCGTTTCGTGTTTTCGGTTTACCTATAAGCCTTGTCGTTGTCCATAGAAATTATCTCTTTATAAATAGTATAGAAGATAGATATACTCTCGCGGGTAGTAACCCTAAAAGTTATTATGACTGTACCCTGTTTTAATGAGCGGAATGATAAACTTTATTCATAATACAAATATCAATTTCACATTTTATACGAGTAACAAAAACAGAATACTTCTTCAGTTTTCAATAATAGGGTTCGTAATTAAAATCTGAGAGTATTCATTTAACGAGTTGACGAGCCTTTGAATAGTTTTAAACAGTCGACAAACAGATCGCTAATTACTCCAATGAATACTACAGGCCAATTACAAGTAGTAAAGGAAATATTAATACATTTTCAATAAGCTATATAGGGGACTTAAAAAAGTTTGACTTGACGTTCGTAAGGGATGATCTGCAAGACAGTCTTCAAATCCATAGTAAGTAAAAGTAAAGGTGTTGTCCCGGAGTACAGTATTTGGAAAAATCAAGAAAAATCTACTAATTATAAGAAAAATGCTAAAAAAATAATTTAACGTGTAGTATGGTGGTACAAAAATGAAAACCATTCATTATTCTCTCAGTAAAGCATATAATATGGCCACCATTATGGCGAAAAAAACAAGGAATCATAAACTATAGATGATAATCGCTGTCAGATTTCACTTGTCATAATCACTTTGACAACTAATATCAGCGTTCTTTTCAAAAGTGACAGACGTCATAAACAAAATGTAATTCTCGCCATGATGGTTTTTGCTGTTAAGTATTGCTATATTTTATGTGATCTTTTTATTTGTAGCAGAAAACGAAGTATTGGTATTTTTTAACCTACTGTACGGTGGCCAGCACATCAAGTTACTACAACCTGTCAAATTTCTTCAATCGAACCTCACTTTTATGTCAAACGTGTTTGGTTCAATATCAACTAAGGAAATTTGACAGATTGTAGTAACTTGATGTGCTGGCCACTGTACAAGATCCTAGCCCAGGGTCCATACAATCTGGGACAACACCTTTCAGCCTATTCCACTGCAGGGCAAAGGCCTCCATCATATAAATCAAGTCATCACTACTATGATGGGATATGTCCCATATTCCTTCAAACCCATATTCCTCCGAAATTGAAATCAGACAGAATCATCATAGTAGCGATGACTTGATTTCTATGATGGAGGCCTTTACCGTACAGAGGGATAGTATAATAGGCTGATACTTTACTTCAAGTTATCTGTTACTGAGGAAATGAAAAAGGCCTACAAAAGGTATGCTAGAGGCTTATGTAACCACTGCCTTCATTTACTCAGTTAATCAGGTTTTATCCAAAGGCTGATTAGCGGTAAACTGGATATGGGGCAATCCCATTAGTGTTACAAGGGTTGCAAATAACTTTAAAGTGGATCACAAGGGTAGCAAAAAACTGTAAAGTGAAGTTATCTCTGTTTTGCTGAATGAGTAGGGGTACCGGAGGCCCAATTGGGCGGAAAGAGGGTAAAAAGTTTGGCAGCGCACTTGTAACTCCGATGGTGTTGCGAGTGTCAAATGAGCGGCGGCAGTTGCTTACCATCAAGTGATTCGTCTGCTCGTGTGCCTCCTGTCACAAAAAAGTAAGACGAGCAACAGCAGAGGCACTGCTTTACGCCAGTTTTCTGTGAGGCCGTGGTGATCACTTCAGTCGAGCCGACCCATTCACGCCAAAGAGTGGCTCTCTTACGATCAACCTCAAGCAGTCATCACTTTAAAGAGTCCACTATGCACTGCGCTGCTGGAGCATTTTAGTTTATTTAAATACACAAGATCTAAACACAACACTGGCCGGTTTAACCATAATGATAATGTATACATAGTTTACTTCTATTTTCTTGTCCGATCATAACACAGCAATAAAAACTAAGTAAGAAATAACAAGCACATCGGATACCCGATCGATTGGCCCTCAACGCTGAATGGCACTCGCTAATTGAAGCATGTCCGATCATTTGTACCCAAAACTAAAGTTTGTTCCTTGTTAAGGGTTAACAAATAGTGATGTACGAACAAATTCTACTTCTAAAGCCTTTAGGCAGATAGGACTGTGTGAGTTTGGAATTTGAGTTAAGTTCAGATCACTCGAAGGCTATAATGTAGACAATAGTGTGATTTTTCAAGAGAATATTTACTCGTGTTTGAGTATGATTATCCTCATCATCATCATCAAGGCCTCTTAGTCAGGCAGACAGGTCAGTTTAGTTCGCATAATTAAAAATGGCTAGAATTTCACTTTTCATCGAACTTCTCTCTCTCCCTCTCTCTCTGCGGTTCCTCCCCCATCATGACTGATGATCGTGGTCATCAACACAATAGCAGATAAGAAATGAGGTGCAAAGCATTCACGTTTGTTGATGATTTATAGTCGTGAGGGAGTGACTTAACTAACCTAACTCAC
Source organism: Cnaphalocrocis medinalis (assembly GCA_014851415.1). NCBI lineage: Eukaryota > Metazoa > Arthropoda > Insecta > Lepidoptera > Crambidae > Cnaphalocrocis > Cnaphalocrocis medinalis. The sequence goes on from CM026284.1 coordinate 2,822,381, forward strand.
CAAAATTTCTAATTGCACACCTAAATTACTAATCGTGTACCAAATTATATGCGTTAATACTCGAATAGTAAGTTTGAGTGCGCAAGTACCTAGTTTTTTCATTGCACCAAATATTAAACCTGTTAAAATAGACAGTATAGAAAAAGAAACTTACTAGCCTCAAGCCTGCACGAGTACATCACTAGTTAAGGGCTAACAAATTCGGAAATCGCGTCCAAATGTTAACGGGAACCAATTTGTGGGCGAGCCGGCCCCCGGGCGCTCGGGGATTACGAAAACACCGTATTTTATTAGAGGGTTGATTAGTTGCTTGTTTTTCTATGCATTGTCCGGTTTATCGGTGGATATTTACGGCTACGCTCCGATCTTTTTCTTAAACGGTTGATTAGCAGGCTGGATTGGGGTTTGGGGCTCCTTAGCCTTGGATTATAAGGTATGGAGTTGAGCGAATGAGAAGTATTTTCACTTTTCTTTGTTCAACGTGTTAGGGTGGTCTTTTTATGGGATCAATCATTTTATGGCATCACTGTTGATTGTAAGCAACAATACTTATTAGTCGAATAACCTAACTTTCCGTTGGTCTAGTGGTTCGATTCCCGAGCCGAGTTCGATTCCGAGAGAGGTCGAGCGAAAAGTATTTACATATCTCGAGTTTATGATCAACTGTTTACCGATCCGCGTTGGAACAACGTGCTGATTAAGCCTAGCCCTATTATAGTATTGGTGACTTGAATTCTATTATGGAGGCCTTAGTCCTGCAGTAGGACAGTATAAAGGCTGATACTTTACTTTGACTTCTGATGTTTTTGTGGCTCAAAAAGTAATACCTACTTACTTTTCGTCTTTTCACACTTAAGAGATATCGCTGTTGCCTTTAGGCAAATGAAACATACATAGTGGAACAGCAGCTGTATTCATGTGTATTTGATCAAAAAGTGTCTCGCCGGATTTTATTTGCAATATTCGCAACTCGCTGGTAAACCGTTTAACCTGCAGTTCTTTTATTCATGGCGACGTGACAGGTACAGAAATGCCGCGCACGTACAATTTGATTTGGACAGACGCGCTGCTATTTCTGTATTAAATTTTTATAATTATATATTTCATGTGCAGTTTCATAAACGCATTGACGTGACAATGTAAGGTCTGTGACAATCGATCGAGCGTAAACGATGAAAGTTTCTATCAGAATCAGATTTTTTTAAAACTGGATATATCTTTCACTGTAAAATCATGTCAGACAAGAAAGGTAACTGCATTGACCACAGTAGACGTCTGAGGATAAAAATTATGTTTTTTTTAGTATCCACTTATCTTCGACATTGAAACGACGTTTTTTTTTTATTTTTACTGTTTTTTCATAAAACCAAAAACCCATGGTCATTAACACAACCACAACAAATTCGGACTCTAAGACGTGCCAAAGAAATGTAAGTACAATTGTACAAACATACTTTCGACTTCGAACAGATTTAAAACTAACCCTAGAATACTCAAACACTTTTTATCTTTGGAAGCTGTTCAAAAATTATGGTATCGCTTTCTAAGTCAAATAAAACCACAGAGATTGAGAAGCGTTGAGCATTACACTTAAAAAATCCTCAATACCTACGTCATAGAATGACTTAAACCCACGTCCATTTTGCAAACCGGGCTTAGCTCTAAAGCCTTAAATTTCCTGACCTATTAAATTTCTCCGACTCAAAATAACTTGGAAGAATCCTTTGTTCTATATCATTTGCAGTCACTTTCACCTGGGCCAATATTAATAAAGTGGACGTCTCGAATCCGGCGCACCTGGCTGTGACAACCCTGTACATTACAGGTTTATCGGGATCTTTAAAATAAATACGGGTATCTATTTTATGATAACAGAAATACGAAAAATGAGTATAAGGAGGAGGCCTTATTTGGATGTCACTGTTTATCTTCTTTACAGACAGCGTTACTAGTAGGTACAAGGTAAGAATTTATTGAAGAGAAGGCAATGCTGATTTTGTATGGAGCAGTGGCGCCTTCATATGTACACACATGAGCGTACATAGGTACATAAGTAGACACGACGTCCTTTTAGGACTTTGGACCGTCTTTACATCTGAGACACAAATGCTATTTAGCATAGCGGGGGTCACCTGATTGCAGGAATATCCCATGATCTAATATGAGGATAAGGGATTTTCACTGGAGGGTAGAAACTTTTGACTGCGCCCACTTGTGCACTATAAAATGTTCTGCGTTGATTTTTTGGCTGATCGTTAAGATTGTCCGCCATAGCCGAAATATCGGTTATAATAACATTATTATTACTTTATTAAGGTCAGTTTGCTCAACTCACATACAAACATTCTTTGATAAGTAGTACATAATTAGAAATGTAGTACTAAATTAAGCCAATTGAAAGTCCATTAAGATCCTTGACGAACCGAAACGTTCACGTACGCCTTAGCGGAATATTCTTAATCGAATCAAAGCTCACATCTACATGAATATACATGGTGCTCATAATTGCTACGGCGTGTTAATTTCCCGGTAATTTAGTGCCAGTTGATGCAATTTTGAGGTTATATCTCGCCCTCGGCCATGACGCCCGCCATATTGGATTAACTGACGTCATTCCGTCGCCCGCCAAAATATGGTTACCTACATGCTGTTACCACGCCAGCTAAATACATTAGGGGCTAAAATAAAAACGAAAAGTGGACTTCGGAAACCATTTTGTGAAAAATATTTTAGAAGATACGGTTAAGTTGGTACCGTAAAAGATAAACTTGAAAATGCTGTGTAAAAATAATATAACAAAAATACACTTAAGAGATTTTAGTTTTTATATTGGTAATTAAAACCGTTTTGATTCTACAGTGTACAGTTTGTTTCAGTGATTTTTTGGTGTGGCAGGTGTCTATGGACGGCGGTAATCGCTTACCATCAGCTGACCCATCTGCTCGTCTACCACCTATCACATAAAAAACAAATACTAGCGTAAGCATTTATGTATTTGGAAACATTTATCAGTCCCGGATTCGATCCCCAGATCGGGCCAAAAAATGAGTACCAGAATTTTCTCTTAAGAAATTCTCAGTGTCAGCCCGTAGTTCGGAAGTTGGCGGTCTTGTACCCCCGTGCCTCGGAAAACACGTTAAGCCGTTGGTTCTGTAAGTTGCTGACTTTATGTCTACTGTACAGTTAGCACTTAGCTTCACCCGAACGCAGGGTTGCCGACTCCTAGAAACATTAACCACTGATATTAAGTGAAAATACGTAAAAAAGACAAACATTTCCAAAATCCTCCTTATAAACAAGTTTTTTTTGTAATATTAGTGACGAGACCCAGCTCCTCAGTAGCATTACCTAATTACAGAATATTAAGATAACAGGAGGTACATTTATTGGCCACAGAACTATTACGTGAGGCTAATGTGGCATTAAGATATCAAAATTGTATAAGGAAGACATTATTTTGCTACTACATAATGAAAGAAAAAAGAAGCAAGAAAGAAAAACGATTATTTGGTGGGTACTTAAATTTGTAGCTATGAGTACAGAAAATATTAAATTACTTAAATATAGTCCGGTAAGCACCAAAATGGTCTCCGCTCAGCATAGTTGTAGCAGCTAGGGGCATGCTACAACAACTGGTATTCAGAATCATAATGCGTCAAGATAGGCTTGTAAACGGATCTTTGGGGAACTAACGGAGTTCCCAGGTTTTAAACTAATAGGTTTACCATACCCTATGACTTATGCGGCCGTAGTTATATGTAAATGTTAAGGGTGGAGAACCTTTATAATCCATACTAATATTATAAATGCGAAAGTAACTCTGTCTGTCTGTTACTCTTTCACGCCAAAACTACTGAACGGATTTAAATGAAATTTGGTATACAGATAATCTAGACCCTGAGAAAGAACATAAGCTACTTTTTATTGCGAAAAGGGGGTTGTGAGGGGTTAAAAAGGGGGTAAAAAGTTACTTTTCCACGCGGACGAAGTCGCGGGCGGCCGCTAGTATTATATAAAACAAAAATTGCGTGTGTTGAAACCTTACTCTGAAAATAGGTACCCCTAAATAAATATTATAAGGCCTACCAAAAAAACCCATGCTAGGTACTTATTTTAACCCTAAACTTGCGGGGAAAAGATTGGGAACCCTGCCGGAACGATCTATGAGCTGTGTGTAGGTACAATGTAGCTATAATAGTACATGTTGGGCTAACGTGATCACCCAATATAATCTAGTGACAGTTGACACGGCTCCAGTTTATGCCTCTCCAGGGATCGACGCCATATTGATTTACTAGCGGACGACAATATACATAGGAGTAGTTAGCAATAGTCTGTGGCATAGACTGATCAATGTTACACGAGAAGGGAAATTTAATTTAATTTATTAGGTCTTGCTGCTGCTCAATCCTATTATGGATTATGATCATACAAGCTTTTGCCCGCGGCTTCGTTAAATTCGGGGTAGCACGGAGGGGCAAAAAGTAGCCTATGTTACTCTCCATCCCTTCAACTATCGCCACTTTAAAAATCACGTCAATTCGTTGCACCGTTTTGCCGTGAAAGAAAGACAAACATACAGACAGACAGACACACTTTGCCATTTATAATATTAGTATGGATGTCTTTATTACCAACTAGTGGCCCGCTCTCACTTTGCTTCGGGACCGTAATTCAGAAATGAACCAATAGATGGCGCTGTATCCAATTACATCGCGCATGCGTTTCGTGTTTTCGGTTTACCTATAAGCCTTGTCGTTGTCTATTAGAAGTTATCTCTTTATAAATTGTATAGAAGATATGCTGCTGTCTATTACCATAGACAATTTCCGAGTTAAAGTTACAAAAATTAAACAAAAAAAATATTTGTAAATGCGTCTTTTTACTCAATTTTGGAGCAAATGAGATACGTCTTTTCTTCTCATGAGGCAGTTTACAAGTCTTGATCCTGCCTAGTACTTACGTCTATATGAGACCGCGCGTCTCATTCGCGCGCAATTACGTCGCAAGATGTAACGAGAGCGAGGGCCCGCAATATCTCGATGTTTTACATGTAAATTAACACGTCTTGCGTATTTCGGGTGTCTTTACGGAATTGAAATTGTTGTACAGCGTTAATGTAGGGAACAGGCAACGTTTTGTGTGAATAATTTTAGGAATTAGCAAAGAGATGAGTAACAGGGTAATTTACCTAATATGAGTACTACATAACGTTTTGGCTTAGAATATCCATTCTACAGTGCATGAGAAATTCTCGCATGTCTGCCTTTATACAGAGTGTATCTGAGAAGAATTATTACTTTAACCACGTGATCTACCAACCATTCTGAACAACTTTAGTTTTATGACTTTTTGAAATTCGAGTAAAAAAACAAGTTTTTTGATATAGTCGGTTATGCATGAGACTTGATTACTTTGTATGGGGCACTCGAAAAAACATTTGACGGATTAACAAAAGTCGTAGAGCAAAAATGTTGTTCAGTAGCGCTACCGTGAGTTGACATCTAAAACTGACATAACGTAAACTATTGCTCTGTCTCTCTCAAATGCATCACAATGAAAGAGACAAAGCGATAGTTTTCGATAGCGAGGATAGTATTTCAAACTCATGGTAAGGCTACAGAATGGTTTGTAAAATTCGTGGTGTAATGGATGTAAATGTTCACACATACACTCTGTATGATATAGGAAACAAGCGGTACTGCTTCAGATTAGTTCTGATAGTTAAAAAGGCGCATGTAACTTTTTTTTGTGTTGTTGTGGCACGTTTCGGCATGAATGGCTAGTATCTGTGATACTATGGCCTCACAGACGACCCGGCGTGAAGCAGCTTCCATGGGCAGTAGGTATTGCGCCGTGTGACTTGTGACACCGGAAGCTCAATCAAGAGGAAAGTGGGTTAAAAGGTTTAAAGCATACTTGTGACTCCACTGGTATTGCGGGCGGCGGCAATCCCTTTCCACCAGGTAATGCGTATAGATACCCGATATTAGTTTAGTGGAATATATCAGGCCGAACTCATGAAGGGAAATAAAAAAAAAGTGTTCACGTAATATTTCTCTTGCATCGTTTTACTTCTTTAAAAACTATATTTTGAAGTTTAACATACTTGCCACGTTGCGTTAACTTAAAATGTAAACTATAAAACTATTTCAATTTAGTAAGCTGGTCTTAAAATGCATTTACGTCGAAACTTCTCGGTAACGGCAACTTGAGGAAGTCAAATATTATTATGTTGCTAACCGCAGGAAAAATTAAAGTCTCACATAACTATAAGGCAATTAATCAACATAATTTTGCTGCTAGGTCTTTATAACGGTATTTAATTATTTTTTTAAATATACAATGTAAATGCACTGTGAGTTTTAACCGTCTTACTAATTTTATATCGAGAAATAGGTATATTGCAGCCATTTATGATGCCATATTCTGTCTGATCTTTACACCTAATTTCTGTATTAACTTTGCGCGATAAACAGTCATTAGCAACCCACACTCGTCCACTGCTGGACATAGGTCTCTCCTAATACCCGCCACCGCTCCCGATTTTTGGCCACTCGCATCCAGCCCACACCAGCCAGCCTTCGAATATCATCATCCCATCTTGTCGCAGGGCGTCCAACACTACGCTTACCGAGTCGCGGTCTCCACTCAAGGACTTTACGGCTCCAACGGTTGTCAGTTCTGCGATAAACAGTAATTATTAGTAAACAAAAAAACTAACGACAAATGAATAACACCACTTTTATGCTTTTGTTTCGTTAACACACCTTCATTTGCGGTTGTTGGTTCCCCATAAACATTCAATGACTCCTACCCGGGCTGGCTTAAATTAACTCCGTTGTAAATATACTGTGTAAATTTTCGGCGTGATGGCACCCCGGAGGCACCAATGCATAAATTATACAATTGGCCGTTTTAATCCGCAGACCAGAGATACGATTCAATAAAACCTACGTCGCCTGAATTTATAGCAGGTGTCTGATTAGATTTGTCAGGATGTGGAGTTTCCTGGAGTTGTATACCTTCTTGGCATTTTAGGTCCGGCCCGGAGTTTATCGAAACTGTCTATGTCCTGGTATTGTATGCCTCATTCCTGCAAGAATATTATCGTTACAAATGTCCAAAACGACAACCATTTCCTTTCAGGTGAATTCTCTGCTAGCAAACTAACTAACAAGGCTGGCGCAATGACCCAAAGTGAGTGAGTGAGCCGTGGCCTTCGATAATAAGAGCCACCATCTAGGTCGGTCCTGCGCCACCTCCTGCCCGACATCAGCCTAGAGACCACGCAAATCTTTCTCAACTTCTTCCATCCAGCGGTTTCTAGGACGGCCAACTGGCCTTCGACCATTTGGCCGTCCAGGTAGGCTCTTTCGGCCGCACGATCTTCTTCCATTCTCTCGATGTGGCTGAGCTAGCGGATTCGATGCGCTTTTGTTTTGCCGACGATATTAGGCTCGCCACCAGGTCTTCTAGCTCCCAGTTTTTCTTCTCGTCCAGGTTCCACCTAGTACTTTTGTAGGTCCATTAATGGCTTGAATTCTCTGCTAGCGTACCGTTTGAATTAATTACTTGCGACCAAAAACCTTATGTATCCCAATCCTCGAGGCTAAACAACTTGGTATGCTAATTGCCAACTGGAGAACCATCAACTACCTAAAAGCTATTACACTCGCGTTAGGTGTTGTATGTACACGGAATTAATCATTTACCAGTGCCATTAGACAGTAATGTGGTGTTATTTCGGTATGAAATGTTGCTTGAGGGCTGGCAGGTGGCTTGTTTCAGAGTACTCTTCTTATTTTGCAGTCGGCTCGCTGCCAAAAGAGCTGGCCATTGTCAGTGGCTAAGTTTTATACCAACAACCAGACCTAAGATATAAGAACATATAACTTGACAGATAAACATGGACAAAATTTGTGGGATGCATGTTTGCCGTGGACTAGTGACATTTATAAAATAAAAATGGGAAAAATTAGATACCTAATACGTGTTGACATCTCTTCACTATACGAATGTGTCTACAGTGGGAGTCGAACCTGCAATCCTTGGAGCTTACGACGTGGCTATTTAATGTCAGCTCGCTAATTTATGTCAGACTAGATGGTTCGCGTGGGACGCAGTCTACTTTTTAATATAAATAAGTAAAAGGTTGTCAACGTCTACAATTGTCAACCATCGATATGTACGCCTTAGTAATTACTCCGCTCTCGTATATCAGCTTTTATGACCATTCATAAAGGTGTGGTCAGCCTGAGTCCTATGTCAGACTATACGTGCGTCCAGCATGGGGCACAGTAAAGTTATCATTATAAATCTAAGGTTGTCATAACATCCCCGACTGTCAACCCTCTGGCCTGCGCCGGGGCATCTAAATTATGCACGGGGCGCGATGTACGCATACTAATTACTTCGCTCTCGTTTATCAGCTGTTATGGCTCTATAGAGATGCGGTAACCTGAGTCCTCTATGTCAGACTATAAACTGCGCCGGACACGTTATTATTATAAGTAAAAGGTTGTCATAACGTCCTCGACTGTCAACCCTCTAACCTGCGCCGGGGCATCTGAATTATGCACGAGGCGTGGTGTACGGGTACTAATTACTCCGCACTCGTATATCAGCTTTTATGCCCCTTTATCGAGATGCGGTGAGCCTGTCTGAGTTCGCTAATTGGGATTTGGTAATTAGATCTAAAACCTAACCGAGCCGGATTAAACAATTTGTTGGATTTGCTTTGGAATTCGTTACTCATTTGATTTTAGCAATCGATTGATTGGTTATTGAATATATTCAAATTAGGTTTATGAATGCTGGTATCCAAAAACGCGGCCATATTATTTTAGTAATACATTAATATTGGCAAGAAATGAATCTGACCTTTGGTCATGAAACAGGACTAAGTAGAATCCTTAATTAAGAATGACTTTATGATAGATCATACAAATAAAAAATTAAACAAAAATCCCAGCCTACTTATTCAAATAATAATTCTATTTCTGACTAATCATAACCCTGTTACCATTAATTTTGCTCGCCTAAATACCGTTCCTACGAGTAAATCCATTATACACGAGATTAACACATAAACCCAGTGATAAATTAAACGTAGGCATTTTCTAATTTGAATACCTCAAGTAAATAACTTAGTCGGGATGCGCCAGTTTTTGCCGTGACAAAAGTAGCAAATCTATTATTATTGTCTTATCGTTGAGAAGCGACTCGGCTAAACTTGGCAGTCCCTTTATCTAGTTATCCCATAAATCATTTTATCCTGTCTCTTTTTATTAGGGCCCTTGGAGGACTCTAAATATGGTGCAATTTGCTAGAAACATGCCGTAAGAGTGGGAAGCGGTACACAGAAGGGACTTTACCGTGGGAGACCCGTGCGAGGCAGGGGCTTGCTCAAGCGGAGTGGTGGTCTTACAAAACCATCGTGAAGCCGACGACCCGTTTAGTGCAATGGTTTGAGCGCCGGTTGAGACGTAAGTGTCGCGGGTTCGATTCCCACATCAACACAAATGTTTTGTTGATGAAACAGATATTTGTGTTGGGTCTGGGTGTTTGTAGTTCCTTCGTTGTTTCTGGTTTCCATAGTACAAGGGAAAACCTTAGTTTGGGACCAGGACAATATATGTGATGTTGTCTCAATTTATTTATTTATTACTAAGCAGATACAGTGCACTCTGTTGTGTATTGATACTGCAATGTGTTGTGTGTTGGAGTACCAGGTTGGGCCCGATTTGGAGGAAAGGGCAATTTAAAGCTTCAACACACTTATAACTCCATTTGCATATTTTGAGTTTTGTCCAGCTGTGGATTGCTAAAGTCTGAGGTAATGAGGCCGACAATTGTCATGACAAAAATGTACAAGATTACTATCTACAGGTGGTTTGGTAGGAAAGGAGGTGGTGGCGCTAAGTGGCGGGTAATTGTATTACCTCTGATATGGTTATAGATATAGGTCATACTTGGACCTATACAGGTGCCACCCTTGTCCTAGTCTGCTCAGTTTTACCTCATATTTTGCTTTTATTGTCTTCTTCGTCTGACGACCCGTTTAGCGTAATGGTTTGAGCGCCGGTTGAGACGCAAGGGTCACGGGTTCAATTCCCGCACTAACACAAATGTTTGTTAATGAAACAGATATTTGTGATGTGTGTAGGTGGTTGTGGTTCTTTCGTTGTTTCTGGTTTTCATAGTACAAGGGAAAACCTTAGTTTGGGACCAGGTCAATGCATGTGATATTGTCTCAATGTATGTATGTATTATTTATTTATTTACTTTATTCGTAATGAAGCGCAGGTGCTGCTTCACGCCAGTTTTCTGTGAGTCTGCTGGGTATACAGTGCTATAACGAAGGGAGTATAATTGTACAAGGCACCCTCGAGGTCCAGGCAGGGAGACGGTTGAATTGAAAGACCAGTTCCGTCTGTGTAGCCTGAGTTTATTTTGCAACCTGTCAAACCTAGGCAGGCGGCTTGGGGTCATTATTCCGGTGACACACAATGCTTGCGCAATGTAAAAATGCATAGTGCCATCTACCGGAATAATGACGAACCGCCCGCTTATGTGCTTTGTACAATAATAACGCCCACAGCTTATGCCTTGGACCACCACAGAAAAGGGTCTTTTGTTTCTCTTATCTTAATGCGGTTTGATTAAGCCATTGTGTATCGTGAAGCCATTTGTTAGTTAATTAAGGGAACGTACTTGCTCTAACTTTTTAGGAAGTCACATCACTTTGTCACTTCGCGCTGTCTGTGGAGAGAACTTCAGAGAAATTTTGGCCTGCGGTATTTACGTAGCATTTTCAAGTGCTCCTACCTAATAATTATTTTCATTACGTTTGTATACTCTGTAAGTAACGACGACTTCTAAGAACAAAAATGAAACTAGTAACAGTGCGAGTCGGATTCGCACACGAATGGTTCTGTACGGTAATGTTATGTGTACGTAATTGGCATTTATTTTTATGGAAGCCCCCCTTGATGCTCATTGCTCACTTTAATGTGAAACACGTTTGGTTTAATCAATGGATGAAGTTGTCAAATTGTAATTTTGACGTGTCGCTGTCTGTATGTCTCTACAGCATGTGAGATTAACAGACCAGTAGAAAGAGAAAAAAAAAATGTTATGCTCTATCTAATTAAATAAATAAATTGACACAACATCACATAACTTGTCCTGGCTCCAAAGTAAGGTTGTTCAGAAAGCTTACCCAGAACTAACACTAAATCTGTTACTCACTTACCATCAGGTGGTCCGTCAGCTCGTCTGCCACCTAACACATAAAACAATCAAGAAACATCTTGCCAAGACACACATCATATCTTTGAAGAATTGCCACAGCAACAGCTAGTAAGTATTTACCGCTTACATACACAGTTTGCTCTGAAAAAAAAAACACATTTTATCCATAGACGCATCTGACCTACTGCGAGCCCGTCATGATTAGCAGGATTGTGTGATTGTACCGCCCAAACTGCCCGTCATCGTCGCCCGATCACCCGGACATGAGAGGTCGGCCGGGATGTTTTAGGGGTCCGCTGTTGAGATACCTGATGAGAACTAGAACTTATCTCATCATCATCATCATCATCAGCAACCCACACTCGTCCTCCTAGGCCTCCCCTAATGTACGCCACCGCTCCCGATCTTCGGCCACTCTCATCCAGCCCACACCAGCCAGCCTTCGAATATCATCATCCCATCTTGTCGCAGGGCGACAGACAGACCGCGACTCGGTAAGCGTAGTGTTGGAACCTATCCATAGAGCGGTTATTATGCACAGTAAAAAAACACAATTTGTTTGCTCATAGACAAATCTCACCTACTGTGTGAGCAACATGATTAGCAGGATTGTGTGATTGTACTGCCCAAACTGCTCGTCATCCTTTCGGGATATTTTAGGGATCCGCTTTTATGAGATCTGACGAGAACTAGAACATATCTTTATTTTAGAGCGGTTTTATACACAGTAAAAAACACAATTTGTTTGCTTATAGAAACATCTGACTTACTATAATCGCATCACGATTATGGGAGTGTTCTAAATTTTTTGATTGTTTGTGTTATGTTTGATAGATCCATACAAACTGTCTGTCATCGCCGCACAATCATTCGTACATAGAATAGATTAAGCATGGTTATTTTTTAGGGATTCGCTGTTGAGGACTTATTTAAGCACAAATCAGAGAGCGGTTTATGAGCAAAGTAGATAAACAAGCTCAAAATGTTCATAAAGACAAATTTGATCTATTTTACAAACGCTAACTTATGGCGTTAGCCTAAATTTTGAGAGCGAAAATAGGCCACACAGATGTGCACAATTATTAAGGTAAAAATATAAGTATTTGTGAAGATCCTAACTCTCCGATTGTTAAAAATGAATCCTGTTTCTAAACAATTTAAATCTATTGGCGTCGCTAAACGTTTCCCTTTGCCATAAACCTACGGGACCATCAAATGGTTTTCACACTCGCATATTATTGTTTTTATGTTGAGAAAATTGCTTTTCCTTTTATAGGGAAAGCGAAATACAAATAACTAGCTTTTGTTGGGTTCGTTTTCTTTTTGTGTGGTAGTTTATTTAAGCTCCAGATAATAACATATCACCTTTTATTGATAAGTGGTTATTGCTTTCTTACGAATCCACGGTTATACCTTATCAGGGTGTTTAACGAATTTCGAGGAATTTCTGCCTGTATGGAACAAAAAGGTTTTTTTATGTGATAGGTAACAAACGAGCAGACGAATCACCAAATGGTAAGCGATCGCCGCTGCCCATACCTGCAACACCATTAGAGTCAAAAATGTGCTAATGTTTAACCACCTTTCCCCCCATTTGGGCCTACGGTACCCTCACTCACTCGACGAAACACAGCCCAGATGCTACTTCACGCCGGTCTTCTGCGAGATCATGGCATCAATTTGGTCGAGCTAGCCCATTCATGCCGAAACATGGCTCTCCCACGGTTGTCATTCCATTCTCATCATCTTCATGGTTCGCGATTTTCATGCGTAGAATTTTCGTTTCCGTTTTTTAAAAACACTCCTTTATTCAAATACCTGTGGAAGCCATTAAGCAATAGCCACAAACCGAATAGGCCAGAAATCAGCCGCTAATGTATCCCCTTCAGTCTATAAGCGCTTAACTGTTTGTCTGTTTGTCCGGATAAGCCGCTATTAGCACCCCTGACGCGGTGGATTATGCCGAGGGAATATACTGGACAAGGTTCCCGTGTTAGCTGTGGGAAAGTAGCCTAGGACTATTATATACAGCGCGTGCCATGGCCATGCCACATGGAGGGAAATTACCTACCTTAAATATTGTAGATGGAACATTTTACTGAAAGAAGTCATTATTTTAATTTCAAAAACAATCTAAAGTGCATTCATAGATTTTTAAATAATTACACGGTTGAACTGGGAATCGATCCCGCTACACGAGGAAAAAAATACCCTGTAGCTTTATCTTAAAAATCGAAAGGCTTCATCATAAGGATTATTTTTTGCTAAAGATCATACTATTACAAATAAAAGGAAGACCATGCATTTTAACATTTTATCGCGCTAGTGTCTCGTATATTCGATTAGCCTGTTAGCTTTCTAAGTTGTATAATATAGAAGTTATCTCCCTATAAAAATAGTATAAAATTCTGCCAAACTTTTTTAAATATTGAAATAACTTTGCCCAAATTCTGATCCTATATGAGAATTTGGGCACCGCTTAATCACGCTTAGCAGTTAACACGATAAGAAGAAAGTCACAAATATTACAGGAAAACTTGCCAAGTTCGAAACAAAATAAGCCGATGGGCTCAAATTAAGCTGTCAAAATAACCGCGATTCTGAGTTGCGACTTAGCGATATACTTTACAGTTCTAAGTTTAATTAAGCGGTTAACTGTAGCTATGGAAACGTGTAAATTTTTAGTTTGATTGTGGTGTAAGTTAAGAGAGTTTGAGATCCTATAAATTTTTTTTTCAGCGTGATAGTCTCGGTTAAGTCTAAAGCCATTGTTTTAGGGTAACTTTGAGATCACAATAGATAAAACTGGTCGCAGTGATACTGATATGAATGGAACCAGCATAGCCGCCCGCTCAAAAAAAAAAATGGCACGTTTGAACGATAATACGTTTTTTATTTTTTTATGTGATAGGTAGCAGACGAGCAGGCGGATCACCTGATGGTAAGTAATTGTCGCCGCTCATGGACACTTGCAACACCAGTGGAGTGACAAGTGCGCTGCCAACCTTTTATCCCCTTCCCCCCCCCGGGAACAACAAGTTAACAAGTTACGTTAGTTGATAAGTTACGTTACGCAACAAATGAGAATATACCTGTTGCATTCTAACAAAGGTGACACAGTGCATAAGAAAGGAAGGCGGACTGCGATTCGGATGTAACGTCCGGTTCATTTTAGGATGTCACGTTCTAGGATTTGAAATTACCATACAAGTTTCTTCGATCAATAATATGCATTTTGACGTCACTGAATTTGATGACTCAATTAAGCGTCATCGTGTAGTCTTCAAAATGTTCAGTTATTGATTTGCACATTGCATTGCTGATGTTTGGGATATGATAAAAGAAATTAAGGCTAACCCTAATTTCTTTAATTATATCATATTTACTGTCGATACTTAGATAAATTTCAAAAAGTCAAATTCAAGCCAAATCAAAAAAGGTAAGGATTTGGAAATTGACATTGAGACGATAAGAAATGCATAGATAAGAGACACTGAATGTTCAGCTATACTAGACTACTACACTCTCTTTTAAACATACCTACGTGCTGATATTTTTGAACTAAATAGTTCTTTAAATTTTCGCGTTGCTTTAGGTATTATCATTTCGAACTATTGTCTCATATCATTCGTTATTTTTTGCCTGAAATACAGGTTAAATCTAGTTTAGGTTTATTTTATAATTAATAGAATTAATGTTTATAATGAAAAACTAGTTTTAGATATTTGAGATGAATGAATGAATGAATATGCTTTTTATTACACACAAAACAGAGGTATAAAACTTAAAAACTAGTTATATTAGGAGTAATGTACAACAAAGGCGGCCTTATCACTATGAGCGTGAGATGTGTATGATTTATTAATAATAATAATAATTTCACACAACATCTTATATGTATATTGACTAGGTACCTGACTCCGATTAAGATAGAGGTATTTCTTGTATGTCAATGTGTATATCCAACTATATAAAACAACACTCTTTGAAATATAGTAGAGGATTATCATAGTCAATGAAATAGTACCGTCTACCGCGAATCTTGGCGTTTAGTAAAACCGCGCTCGCCTAAGCCTTGTCCCCCGCTAGGCCTCAGTCCCCCAGAGGTTCGGTTAAGTTATAAATCCTCCACCACCTTGGGCCGTAATTTACCCACACTGCGGAGCGAGTTAGCACTCTCCATGCAGCACTGGTAGAACTCCAATCCCGCCTATACGGAGTTTTAACCAGGTGAAAAATTAGGTTTTAAACACATTGTTACAACCGGTTTAAGTGGATTAATAAACTTGATTTAAGGTGCGCAGTTTACATGCGTTTCGAGATTGATTTATTAGTGTAATTTTGGCACCTTTTGTATCAATATAATCAGAATATCCGATTTTTTTTTATGTGATAGCTAGCAGACGACCAGGCGGATCACCTGATGGTAAGCAATTGCCGCCGCCCATGGACACTTACAACACCAGTGGAGATACAAGTGCGCTGCCAACCTTTTATCCCCTTCCCCCGGTTTTCTGTGAGACAGTGGTGTGATCACTCCGGTCGAGCCGGCCTATTCATGCCGAAGCGTGGCTCTTTATTGATTGATTATGTAATAAATTAATCTGGGATCTTTAATTGCTGGATATGTTTTGCTACAGTTAATATTATGCGTTCCTCTTGCCATACGTAATAACAGGGGCCATATTAGGTATAAGTGTATAAAAAAAGGCGCTGCTTCATGCCGGTCTTCGGTGAGGCCGTGGTATCACTCCAGTAGACCCAGCTCATTCATGCCGAAGCGTGGCTCTCCCACGGTAAAAAGTATACTTATTCATCATTAAAACTGTAAGATATTATATTATGCAACAGCGGAGTAAGAGTGATTATTCTTGGAATCCGGAACAAACAAAAAGAAATACAAACCGTACACAATTTGGCTGCATTCACCACTACACCTGACCCAGAAAAATCGCTAGCATTCATGAAAAACAATGGTCCATACAATATCGCCACAGTATTTGAAACTGTACATTTATTTCGAGTAAAAAATGGTTGTAGGCGAAAAATTTTAAAAATATACTGAAGAGTCAAACAAACAAGTCTTGATTTCCGAAACAAAAGAACGCCACTTTGGTCGATCCTGCACTACTTGTTGCTACGAGTATTAAGCTGTAACCTATAATTTTAACTAGGTATATTATTGATTATTATCGCCCAGTTATGTGGTCAAGTGGTTTAAGTTCTAAGTTCAACGGCCGTGTCGAGAAATACGAATGTTTTTAATTTCTCGAACATAGCTCGTGTTTGTGATCACCAATCCGTTTCGTCCTTCATTGTCCAAAACATTTTTTTCCTAAAAGAAATTTGAAATGTATCTTCTACTTAATTATAACAATTATATTATAACACTCAGAAACTGAACAAACACAAGGGTTTATCACACGAATGTTTATTTAGGGTGGGAATCGAACACACGACCTTTTAAGTATGATGCTACCAAATGCATCACCGGCCAGTCAGTTATATGTTTTTTTTTAGGTAGGTAGCAGACGAGCAGGCGGATCACCTGATGGTAAGCAATTGCCGCCGCTCATGAACACATGCAACAAGTGCGCTACTAACCTTTTATCCCCTTCCCCCCCGATGGGCATCCGGTACCCTCACTCAATCGGCGAAACACAGCACAGGGGCTGCTTCACGCCGGTTTTCTGTGAGGCAGTGGTATCACTCCGCTCTCCCACAATTAAAGACGTAGACGGAAACCTCTCTTCAAAATACGAATGTTTATCCAGGGTGGGAATCGAATACACGACCTTTGGCGTATGACGCTACCATATGCGTCATCGGGCCAGTCAGTTATATGTACTCGGAAACCTCCACAATACTACTATTTATACTATCCACTTTAATTGCATATTGAAGTCACACTCGTCCCATTTTTTCCGCGATACAAAGCTAGGCGGGTGTATCGCGGCATGTTTACAAGCTGAATGGACCCGCACTAGACGCAGCCTCACTCTGCTATGCATAACACTTGTGTTGACGGCTTGCACGGTGGTGGGATGAGCGGGCAGGAATAAACAAATTTAAAACACTGAAATTAACTTTAAAATTTTAATAAAAAACAGTTTTCTCTATTATATTCCTTTACAAACAACTTTCATACATTAACCTGATTCCGTGACCTAAGTAGTTTAATCATTAAAATTTGTGTTACAGATTATCAAACAAAAGAGGGATTACAAATATAATATCACACGAATGTTTGTCCAGGGTGGGAGACCAAATGACCTTTAGTGTATGAGGTAGAACTAAATGCCTCTAATTAATTTAAATTCAATTTAATCTCGGTAAAAAAACGAAAGTATTGATCAGCTTGTATACTGTCCCAAAACAGGACAAAGGCCTCTATCATAGATATCAAGTCATCGCTACTATGATGGGATAGGCTAAATCAACACGCTTGCCAAAAGCGGATTCGTGATCGAACCCGCATTAGGCGGGGGTGAAAATTATTAAATAATTAAATATGCTATCCAAAGATACTATTCCACGCGGACGAAGTCGCTAGCTAGGTATTTGGAATAATCTCGTTTATTTTATTCCAAATTATTTTGCGGACATTTATCGCTTCTCTTACGCTTTTGTGTGCACTCTCTGTGACTGCACCCTAGTGCAAAAGCCTGCAGCGACACTCAACACCGCACCAGATTTAAGAGTTTGAGAGCCGCTGTCTACTAGACCCGACAAGCACTGTAGCGTGGAAATCGTTTTCCACTATTACGCTTTTTAACGCTTAGTGTTTTCTTTCAAGGCTAAATGTCGGGTGCGAACTTTATGCTTTGACGCTAGTCGGTGAGAATTAAAGTGCTTTGTTGCTTGTTAGAGAAATACTGGTTATTTGATGTTGGAAATTAAAAGCTTTAGTGTGTTGGATGCTTAGCAACGGGGTTGATATTATGATCTAAGTACGTGCTCTTTTTACAGTGCTTAAGATCTTAAGCCTTTGAAGTTCTTCAAAGCCTCATATTTTGTACCTTGTACTCTATAATTAAATTAAATGTACATAGGTAAAGAGCGACCTAGCCATATCGATACCTTAAATCTCAAAGGGCGTAATCACCATTTTGGCCAAAATGACTTTTGAATGCTATCTTACTCCATTTTTTTTTCTCTATCGATCTGTATTATCAAAGTTTTAAAATTCGCAAAAAAGTGGTGATTACAGCCCACGTGTTTACCGTCGATAATGCAAGAATTTTAGTCGTAAATACCTTTAAAAAATTCATTATTAAGGTTTCGGTCGATACACCAGTTAAAATTATAATGATGTGAAAAATACTGACTATCGAATGAGGCGTATAGGACAGATAATGTGTAACAGTGGCGTTTACGACTCGAGTTACTTTAAGAATTTAAACAAAATAAATAAAGTAAGTGGTAGTAATACTGCAAATGAATATCGCGTTTAGTCCGGTTTCTATAAATTCTAAAATAAAAACGCTCAGACATGCAATTAGCAAGTACTTTTACTACCCATACGTAAGAAGAATTACTCTAGTGTCAGTATCCTAGACGAAAAGGAGGAAATACGAAAATGAGCAGAATATTCCACTCATTTCCCCTCGTCGAACCGAATCGTATCGATGTCTGTGATTAAATTCTTGTTAATATAGTGAAGTTGGCGTCTTTTATTTCTTTTGCCCAACAGTACTCCTACTAAAGATTGTTAATAGCACGCAAAACCTGAAACATAAACAAAGTGGCGGGAGTTTTGCTAGCGCTTAAATCTTATGTAGATCAATCCTAGCTTTAACATTTTTAAAAATAAACGTTTGTTTTACTTCTTTGCACAGTACTGGTAGAAGACTTATTAAAATTTAAGCTCTAAGTAAAAGTCCTGTCGATGCAGATATTGTTTATACTAATTTAAAAACAAAACAAAATTATAGAAATCAATAACTTTCGTTTGAATTTCAAACTAAAATGATTGCGTTTGTATAATTGAAATAATAAAATCGTTTTCATTTCTGTACTTGCTATAAATTTTGTAATAATGAAACTACCCGTATTTGTCTCTTAATTTGTATCTTCCTCGAAGTGTTTTTACTTATAAAAAACCGAAAATAGCTTTTTAAAATGCATTTTGTATAAGTTAACTAGGCTGTTACACCATAGCATAGAGCAGAATAGCCTTTTTTTCAAGTCGTAAACGCCATTATACCATAACTTATTGCAGAACAGCCTTTTTTTTAGGTCGTAAATGCCAAGTTGTCAATATTTTTTTGGCGTAATCACAAATCAGTTTGGCAAACATTGGTTGTATTTTGAATACCATATAACTGTGTTATAAAGCTCTCGATACTCATAATTACATCCAAATTTCATTTATATGGCATTATTAGTTTAAAAGTTATGAATTTAATTCTTAGATTTTTTTTTGTTTCGGCTCTCCTGAAAAGTGATGATTTGGTGATTACGCCCTTTGAGATTTAAGGTATCGATATGGTGTTTTGTTTATTAGCAAATGGTGGGAATGAAACAGTTGTTAGGATATAAGTTTTAAACATTTATATCATTTAAATAGTTATTATACTTGAAATCAGACTGCCTCGTTTGCACAGTTGGTAGTGGATCTCACTTTAAAGCGACGTCTGCGCTTGGGGTCCCAAGTTCGATCCCCTAGTCAGGCCAACAATTTTTTACAAAAACTCTTGTCAGCCCGAATTCTGGAAGTTGACGGTCTTGTACCCCCGTGCCTCGGAAAGCACGTTAAGCCCTTGGTCCTGCGCCCAATCCCTCTTCGTTCGTGTTGTTCTTCGTTCTCTCCTTCTGTTGGCGACCAGCAACACACCTTTTTATATCTTTATACTCTTATTGTTTATGATTATTAACTTATCAAATTTAAAAGAATATATCAGTTGCCATTAAAAAGCCTTTCGATCAAGAAAACCTTTTCTCTTCGTTTGTTCGTGGTGTCCCATCGAATTAAGAGGATAAGGGAATACAGAGTGCACCTGTGTTTGCGCACACACTTGAGCCCTATAAAATATCCTGCGTACGTGGCTGATCTTTAAGAATAGCTACCGTAGCCGAATATCGGTTGGAGGACTTATTATTATTACACTTGTAATAAAAAATAAAGTACATGGCAGCAACCCCGTATGCATTAACACTCTCTCTCATCTTAGCGTGTAATATCCGGTTGCGTCTAAAACGGTTGCTTTGTAGCCTGCGGTGCGCTTAGACCATGATTCAGGATTTAGGGAGTCTGGTAATTACAATGAAGCGACTGACGTCTGACCTTCTAAATGTTAAGTGAAACTATCCGAAACGTGCAGGTTTACTCACTATGTTTTCTATCATAGTCATTGTCATTGCCTCTAGAGGCACATGCTTGGGTGAGATTCTTGGGTCGCGCAAAGTGTGTTTCGATTTTTTGAACATAGCTCGGGCTTGTGATCACCAATCTGCATTAGGCAAGCGTGGTGATAAGCCTAATCCCATCATAGTAGAGATAACTTGATTTCTATGATGGGGAGGCCTTTGGACATGTTCGGATTCGAACCATCCCGGTTTGGGAGGTGCGTTCTTATTATGAGCAGTGAGATATGATGGCTCTACTCGTTCCTATGAGCTGATTCTAAGTTGTTAGGATTTAAAAAGTATGAGCATCTACAAAAGCAATGCGGGTATTTCACAAAAAGGTGACCGTGATGAGTACCTAGGTATCCAATCTTAGGTTCCGAAGTGAATTACTTGTAGGATACATTGGAACACTCAAAAGTTGGTCTGGTCTGGTTACTACTATTTAGTTAATGGACTAAGCCGGTCAGAGTCTCTCAAAGCGGCTTACAGTAATGATTAGCTTAGCCTATAATGTGCATCCATGGGCGTACCCAGGGGTAGGGGGAGGGCAGCTGAGATCAAGTTGACGTCCCTACTAATTTAACTTATCTAGTACTTTTATCGATAGAAATGAAAAAAGAACCATTTGGAGGGGGAAAGGCGTCAAAGGTCGGCAAAGCATTTTGTACTCTACTGGAGTTACAGGTGTCTTTCGCTTACCATCAGGTCATCAGTCTGCTCGTCTGTCACCTATCACGTAAAAGACCTACGCTGTTAGAAAACTTTTTTTATTTCAGTTTTAATTTTAATTTCAGTTTTTTATGCTTTATAAGCACCTAGCTTGTAAACAACCTGATTTGCCTCCTCTGGCCCAGAAGTGCCCAGAACCTGGTTACGTCCATGGTTGCATCTATACCTTCTAATACGCAGACAGACACACAGATGCGCCATCTCAAATTACTACTCCGAAGGCTCCCTTACATTAAGATGGTAATTAAGCCACACGATCTCACAAGTCTTAGCTGTATTCATAGTTAACATCCACTAATTACAACCCGCTGCCACAAAGCCAAGCATAAACAATCACGATATACAACGGGCTTACATACAAAGTGCAGTACGTAGCAATGCCTCCAGGACCCAATCTACGGCCGTTTTAAGCAAGAAGCGAGATAGGTCAGCATGACATCGCAAATGTCGGAATAAGTGGCGTTTGGTATAATTTATAGGAGCTTC
Organism: Cnaphalocrocis medinalis; assembly: GCA_014851415.1. Classification (NCBI taxonomy): domain Eukaryota; kingdom Metazoa; phylum Arthropoda; class Insecta; order Lepidoptera; family Crambidae; genus Cnaphalocrocis; species Cnaphalocrocis medinalis. The sequence goes on from CM026284.1 coordinate 2,844,203, forward strand.
ACTGGAATAAGATAATTTATGTATGTTCATATTTTACAGCTGCTTTTCTTTGATGCACAATTTACCTACCTGTACTGCACCTAATGTCAGCCCGTCTTCAGGACCAGAAGTCTAAGCCTATACCACTCCAGCGAGGTGTGAGACAGGGTGACGTCATATCGCCGAAACTGTTCACAACTTTGTTGGAGGACGTTTTTAAGCTTCTGGAATGGGATGGACTTGGCATCAATATAAATGGCGAGTACATGACGCACCTTCGATTTGCCGATGATATCGTAGTCATGGCTGAGACCTTGGAAGACCTAAGCAGAATGCTTGACGACCTCAGTAGAGTCTCTCAACAAGTGGGTCTCAAAATGAACATGGACAAGACGAAACTCATGTTGAACTCTCATGTCGTACCCACTCCTGTAAAAGTTGGAAGCTCTACACTGGAAGTTGTAGACGAATATATTTACCTCGGACAAAAAGTGCAACTTGGTAAGTCCAACTTCCAGAAAGAGGTCGACCGGCGAATCCAACTCGGCTGGGCAGCGTTCGGGAAGCTACGCAGCATATTTTCGGCTCATCTACCACAGTGTCTGAAAACGAAAGTCTTTAATGCGTGTGTATTGCCAGTGATGACACACGGAACTGAAACGTGGCCGCTTACAATGGGCCGCTTAAGAAGGCTCAAAGTCACTCAGAGGGCAATGGAGAGGGCTATGCTCGGAATCTCCTTGCGTGATCGTGTCAGAAATGATGAGATCCGCAGGAGATCTAAGGTCACGGACATAGTCCAAAGAATTGCGTGGCTGAAGTGTCAATGGGCAGGGCACATTACGAGGAGAACAGACGGCCGTTGGGGTGGAAAGGTCCTTGAGTGGAGGCCATGCGCAGGAGGCCGCAGTCGTGGCAGGCCTCCCACCAGGTGGACCGACGATCTGGTAAAGGTCGCGGGAGTCCATTGGATGCGGGTGGCACAGGACCGATCTGTGTGGAGAACTTTGGGGGAGGCCTATATCCAGCAGAGGACGTCTATTGGCTGAAATGATGATGATGATGATGATGACTGCACCTAAAGAGACCCAATCTCCAATGATTGGGTGACTTAATAATAAATAAATGCGCCAGACAATCAAACCAAAACTAGGGCAACCCCTGTACTATGAGCAGAACACCCAGACCTTTAAAGGAAAAAACTTAGAAAATATAGTTTCCTAAATTGAATTGACCGGGAATCGAACCCAGGACCTTCAGAGTTTTGGGCGAAATAAAATTATTTGAGCAATTAAGTGGCGATTGGTAATTAAGTAAAATAAGGTAATTTTGAAAAACAATTTACCTATACACAATGCAGCTAATGCTTACAGGACTAAATAATATGCCCATATTTCGAACCGGCCTTTTAACAAGGAATATACTCTTATCTTAAAGGTACCTTAGTCATAGCTGTCAGGATATACTGACGCTATTGTGGCAATGAGGTGGAGGCGGTATTGGTTTGAAATATCTTTTATTGCTTTTCTGAAATTAATAGGTTAGTTCACTCTCTAACTACGACAATCTGGGAGGTTATTCCCTCCAAGTCCCTACTATAACGTGAGGTCTGGACCCTCCTTAATCTAGTTCCTCGCGATAGCGTAACGCAGGCGCGAATGCGCTCCCGAGAGCATGTCTGTTTATTTTTCAATGCATGACAGATTCCCATTATAAAATCAGCCATAAACGGCGGCCAGTATCAAAGGAGTTTACCATCGTTACACTATTATATGTGACATTATATTGGTACGAAATCGACGTAACTGAAATACTTTTGAAGAAATCGTTTGTAATAAAAGGTCCACCACTTGGAACATACGGTCGCATGCAGCTATCGTAAATATTGAATGAGCTCCTTACCTCCGTACGGAACCAGCTGTGCCTGAGTAATATCAAGTTTGAGCTATTGTAATAGTTTGACTTTTATTTGTGAGGGGAGATTAGTGATGCGACACGGGATTAGTTGCACTTGAATGGAATTAAAAATAATGTAGGTACACATCAGGTTAGCACAAACTGTCAAATTTCCTCAATGAATATTCAACTTGACCCTGTTAGACAGAAAAATGAGAGTCGATTGAAAAAAAATGACAGTTTTGTATTCTATGATTTGTGCCTGTACGTACTTATACTGGTGTGGAAAATACACCGTGAAATATATGTGGTTGTTTTCACAAAGCCCTCTTTGTAAATATGTAGGTATCTAGAAAGATAGATACTCTTTATTGCACAAAATATTACAAAACTTAATGCTAATATAGTCATTTACAAATACAATCTCGGCGGTCTTATCGCTAATAGCTAATTGCTAATAGTAGATATCATGAAAATAAGCGGAAATTAGAACAACTGTTCATACATTATTAACGAGGTAGCTGTTCTATAAAGTTTCTATATTTTGGTCACTGGTAAATTTGAAACTCAAAACACATCTCTATCAGTGAAAGCTATAAAATCCAGCATTTTGTACACATGTTTTATAAATTAATTCTACAGTTATGCTTGCAGTAAACACCATAGACAAACCAAATACATAAATTTTAGGGTTTTTTACGAACTTTTCGAATTTCGAGACCTCTTGGATTTCTGCTTTGTCATTTTCAGTACTATTACTATACATATAAAGTTGACACTTCAATAATGTAAGAAAACCCTTTACTCTTATTTGATGCAATACTTTCAGGGCGATGCAAGATCCATGAACGGGTTCAATTCACTTCGTTTGTTGTTGCGAGCTTTATTAGTTTCATAAAGAACGGGGTTTACATAGAGCTTTTGTTTAGCTTTCGAGCGCTAGCTTAAAGTTTTAAAGCTGCAAGTGGATTGACAGGGATGCCTGCCTCATAGTTTTTGTATTTGATTTCGTAGTTTTCGCTAAAAGCTTCAGTTAGTATGCAAAGCAAATGATAATATAAGTTCGAAGTTAATTAAGTGTTTTTGCGTAATATAAATACGTTTCTCTATTATTAAAGTGTTAGTTAGTAGTTTTATAGGTATGTTTTATAAGAGCTCGACTCACTTTTTTTTGTTAAAAAGCTTTTAAAAATTTGCATTTGTGGTAATAAACGTTGATCTCCCCTAAATCATAATACCCTTAAACTAATTGTAATGTATGCTTAAAGACTTAAATGTTTTGATTACATTACATTTTTTCTAAAATTTTTTTTTGTTTTTTTTTTGAGACTTCAATGCGAACATTAGTACTATTGAAATACCATTCAAAATTGGAACGCCAAAGTAGAAGGAAACAAATAATTTACATAACCGGGTCTAAAGGCGACGAAAATTACATTGTCAACCCTAAATTGCAACCATAACACAGAAATATATTAATTAAGTCAACAGCAGGACGGCTGCACAATGCGGGGCGACGCGACGACATCTGCACTCAACTGATTTTACGTCTTATTAGTATCAGATATTAGGTTGTAATTTTTATTTAAACTATAGGCCAATGCTTGACCAAAATCGCATCTGATGGAAAGTGACGATGACGTCTACCTTTTTACAGTAAACGATTATAACAGGACAGGAAATGTTCGAAAAATTCGAAATATACTTTTGCTCGACCCGGGAATCCAACCCGGGACCCCGAGACCACTTGACCAATGGACCAATGGGTGGAGGCGATCACTTCATTACGTGACCTACTTGCTCGTTAGCCCCTCTTTCTTATTAATAAGTAAAATATAACGACAACTTGCTTGTTTGTACCGATCAATCATGTATGAGTAATATAAATAAAAAAAATATATATTTTTCGGTACCTAATATGTAGATAGTAAAAAGGAATTATAAGAAAAACTAGAAATACGGCAGTATTAACTGGGTTCTCATACAGCTGTTTGACAAAACTATATACTTTGCTTGACCTTATAATTAATAAATTGTTAAAACTTTTGTTAGAACTGTAGTTCAAATGTTAAATAGCTATTTTTTTAAACTTTCGCGTTGCATTATACAAATATTTCATATAAACGGGACTAAACGCGACTAAAATTAATAAGTACATTCTAGCACTTACTGCTTCTATGTTCTTCTGCGTGCTAGAATGTACTTATTAATTTTAGTCGCGTTTAGTCCCGTTTATATAAAGTATTTGTTAAATAGCTATATCAAAAGTCATCCTACCCTAAAGTAAATTGCCCATTGAAGAACTACGTTATTAGTCACTTAACATTTTTATGTTAAAGTTAATGGAAAAAAGTGATTATGAAGAAAATACCAAGTAATTTGATCGCCCATTTCCAGAGAAAGATAATTAAAAATTGAAAGCCTATAATAATATTAGCATTTCTATGGCTTAAAGACTTCCACAAAAATCAACGATTTTAATAAATAAAAATGTACTCTACGTTAAATTGGCTTGTCTTCAAGGATAAAATGGCGTCAAAGGTCGTGGTTTTCTTACTTAATGCTAATGTATTTTACTATTAATTTTAAAATCACTTATTCAGTTCTTTTAAATTCAAGTTGAATTTAGTTAATGCCTCTGGAGTGGGATTTTCTTTGACTAAAATTAAGACTTAACATTTTCGTTTACCTATATTACAACTTTAGAATCAGCTCGATTGGATAAATTTAATAACTTAACTATATTAACTGTAAGTTTTTTTTTCATTTTGCCAAATTACTTCGTTCTCTTAGTTTTATCAATTCAATTCCCTTAGTTTTATCAAAATTAAATACATTTATGATATTTTTTTATTATTAAAATTTTATCAGACATGTAGGTATAAAAATTTGATTTTACAAATCACAATATAATATCGGCTAAAAAAGATGTACTCTTTGGTAACTTGTCATAATGTAAGTACCTACCTACCTTTGGTTTATGAAAGTAGAAATCAGATTACTAAAGTAAGCTAATGACTAGCCGAATGGCCATTTGGTAGTGCCCCTTCCTCATACGCCAAAAGTCGTGGGTTCGATCCCCACGCTGGACAAACTTTCGTGTGATGAACACTTTCGTTTGTTAAGTGTCTGGGTGTTATAATAATAATATAAGTATTTATGTATTATATTAAAGTTTGTATTTCCTCTGTTGTCTGGCATCTGTAACACAAGTGCTTAAAAGCTACTTAGTACGGAGTCAGGTCAATGTATGAGCTGTTGTGAGAATTATTATTTTTATTATTATAACAGACAATACTTATGATACTAACAGATTTGAACGCTAATATCAGTTTGATACCGACTCGTACCAAAAACGCGTGAGATGGATAGACATTTTTTTGCTGACAGAAATAGAATAAACCCCAAAGGGTTTTCTTCCTAACACTCTATTTTAGTCTCAGCTGGTATTTGATTTTAATCCCCCCAGGACTCCTCCCCTATACTGGCATGCAAACGCGGTTCACAATCAGCCCCGTCGCAGATGTACGTACAGCCACACATCAAAGTATACAAAACTGTCAAATATCTTCAATCGACTCTCATCTTACTGTCATTACACATTAGGTTCGAATATCAGTTAAGGAAATTTGACAGGTTGTGGTAACCTGATGTGTGGTTGACTGTACCTACGAGTACAGTATTTGTCGTGCACTCGTCGGGAATCGAAGCGTCCATCAAGTGTTCGGGTTTACAGGAACTTTTGTTGTTTAGAGGGTGGATTTTTCAGAGGGGAGTAACTTCAGGCATTATCTTGGATGAAATGTAGGAGAGCAACGCTTCGGTAAGAATAGGCCGGCTCGACAGGAGTGACGGACTCATGGAAGACCGGCCTGAAGCAGTATTAACATAATAAATGTTTGACGACTTTTAAAAATTCGTCAAAAAAAATTTTGCGACAAAAAATCATAAAATTTCATACCTACAGAATGCAAAGTTGAAATTTTTTAACTTTTTTTAAGCGTTTTTCAAAATTCACCGAATAAAAATGTTGTTCAGAATAGCTGATCATCATCGTGATTAAAGGGATGTAAATGTTTAGAGACACATTGTATAAAACCAGCGCTGCAGTGGCTTCAATGAAGCAGCTGTTTGGACCTTATTGACCACGTTACATACCTAACGTTGTGGACTTGTGTTTTTATTTAAATAGATACTTAAAAATGTCCTTTTCCGTTTTTGTTGTTCTTATTTTCTTCACCCTTACTTTCACAGAATACATTAATAGACATATTTTAATGTAGGTATTTTGTGTTTTCTCTATTGTTGTGTTGCATCTATTTTGTCTGTGGTCACTAAATGTTTTACTTACTTACTTATAGGGATTTGCAATCTGGAACTAGTTCCAAGGACTGTATTGGCAATACTCATAATAGTGAGTTACGATCCTACTCGTACTTTCTACTTAGCTCGCGTACCTATTGTTCAAAAGTTCAACACCGTCGAAGTTAAATTGGCGATTGCTATCGTGGTTTGAATTTTGAATTAGACGATGTTATCCTTTGTGAACTTCAAGGCCTTGAAGAAAGCGTGGATGGGAAATTTTAGTAAATTTGTGCACATACTACTCAAATTGGTCGTTTTTTTTTCGGGGACAGGAATGCGTACCTAGGAACCTGCATAATACCTACCTACCTGCTACTAACTATGCCAGCCAGTACGGCGGTGTCAACGGATGTGCTGCCGTGCCATCGCGTCCGTTGTAACTGCAACGTGGGCTCTCCTTTTGCTTATCATCAGGCTGAGGTGAGCCAATATACTGAGCCAATATAAAAAAATAACTTTATTAAAATAAAAGCAAAAAAAAAAAAATGTTTTATTTAAATTCTGTAAAAGAATAAAATTTTCTTTCAAAATTTAAACTGTCATCTTATTGCCTGATTATATACAATTAGATGGATTATAAAAGCTTGAAGAAAAGCACGTAAGGTTTTTTAAAGTTTTTATAGGTAATCTTAATCATATTATTATAAACTGTGTATAATGTGTGTGGTTGTAAAATTATAGTAACATTTTCAAGAAATAAAAAGTTCTTTCTTTTATTATTTAGTTTGGGCACTATTTCTTTAAGATTTTGACAAGCTTCTATACAAAAACTGGTTGCGGTAAAGATAATATGGAGTCTTTAAGACAATTTATACCTCTATAATTATGGGATTATTGGATTAACATTTTCCAAATAACCTTGTATATTGTATACCAACTTGTAGATTCTAGATTTGTTCTTGTTTGCTTAATATAGAATAAAATTTACATTTTTACTATACCAGGTGAAAAGCAGATAGCATCTATCTCAGATTCAAATCCCCGAGTTGCGATACTGATCTCCAATTTAACTTGGTCCGTCGCAACTTCTGCACAATACAAAATGCACCAATGCTTGTCGTTAACTTTTCCAATATATTCCCGTTCAAACAACGAAAGCGAGAAGTGTTCGAGAAATGCCGGCTTAGAAATAGTGAATCAGACTTTTATAACTAGTGTATCGAAGAATAGATGGAACTTTTTGGTAGGAGAGGAGGGGACACACGCCTCGACTATCGTAATCGTTAGTGTAGTAGTAAAGACATAATGTTCTAGTTTAAGCTTAGAATTAAATTGTCTGAAGTCTAATTTTTAAACCTATTAATTAAGAAAGTATTTCCTAATGAATGATTGATTGATTAATTACCTCCAGTACCTTCAGTGCCCTAAAAATTAATTTAAAACATTTCATTACGATTAAAAATAACTTAAACTCAATTTGCATAATCCCTCGTCCAACAAATTCGAAACCGAACCCTTAATCCAATAGGAACGGCTACCAGAAAATTGGACATTAAGACGCCCCTCAGTGCTAGAGATGGTGGATATCTGAAAAACATCGATGCTGACATGATTGTCAAAATCGAAAGATCAATATCGATATTCTTGTTAGCACTGATTAATTATAAAGACAATATGAAATACAATGAAATCGTTCGAAATTTAATACGAAAGTGGCTTATAATATTATGATGTCGTCCCGTAACGAATGAGAATATACCTGTCGCATTCAAACGAAAGCCTGCATAGTGGATGTAAAAGGGAAGGAAACTCCGATTCGGTCATAATACTTACTTCAAGTTACGCCACAGAATAAATAACTCTATATTCCAATACTTTTTAATAACTTTTGATGATGATGAACGACGATGAAATGAACACATTAAATATTTAAACCAACCAAAAGAAATCGTTCATAAAATTTAATCTTTTGCACAAGTCTGCGAGTAGTCTCGATTATCGATTCAGTTAACATCGATATTTACGATGTTCATCAAGCATCCCTATTCCGTGCAAAAAAATTAATTCGTCGTTTCCATCAAGACGTCATCTCGAGAGATAATTAACAATTAGTTAATGGAATGGAGTAAGGTAATGTTTACAGAGTACTCCCCGCCTTGCACACTGTGCCTTAATGGACAGTGGGGGACTTGCAGGAGTTTTTACACTGGGGTTGGACATTTTTGGATGTGGGACTGGTAGGGCCAAGGTGCAGGGGCATAAGGCCAAACACATAGTATTTTGTATGGAATCTCTTCTTAAATATATTTTATTCTATCTTTAACAAAAATACGTCATCCGAGAAAAACATTTTTCTAGGTAAAATACTTACATGAGATAATATATTCCAGAGACAGACAGTCCTAGTAGGGCCCCATTTTTACGTACCTTTGGGTACGTAACCCTAAAAAAAATACATAAAATAATATTGCAAATAAAACCGTACATCCAGACGGCTGCTCCTTGTCATATTGCTCATATTTATTCTACGACAAAAGAATATAATATCGTGTTTCCAACATAAAGCATAAAACTCCGAACTATGTTATTACTAAAAAACTCGTCTTCGCAAGCAAAAAGAATTTTACCACTATTTTATTATTTCTTAAACTGTGTGCTACTATAGAAAAGAATCACTATTCCTGTTTTATTATCAAAAAGAAAACGATAAAAGAAAGTGCAGGCAAACGCGATGAAGTGAATAAACTTTGAATGTGACTAAAGGGAGACAATTCCGTTGAAAAAGTGCAGTGTTGTACCCAAGCGCATCTGCGACCGGCCATCGGAGAATCAGAATTGCTGGGCTGGGTCGACAACTTTGGAGGTAATTTAGAGATCCGTGAAAAAGTTTTCTTTTTATCTACCAGACTAACATAGAATGTGCATAACTAAGAAGAGCCGGAGTAATCACAAGCGGACTGCGGGGAGCGAAGTCCGTAAGTGTACAACAATTTATTGATAAATAAATCCTTCTCAGCCTGTTTATAGCATTGATTTAACTATTGGCCTGCCCTTATTAATATGTTTTGGCACATAATTTTGATATCAGCTCCAATCTGTACCAAGAGATAGGCTCAATAGTTCTCATTATGTGATCGTGTATTCAACATACATGATCCATAATGAAACCTACGGAATAACGACCCACAAATCACTTTGCGCTTCTCCAATTTTTCCCCTCAGTACAGTTGAGTACAAACACAAGCATTCATTTGTGAGAAAATGTACAACGTACAACAGACGTGCACACCTCGCTTCTGTCAATGTAATAAGGTTTAAAATGGAATTAGTTTTGGTACCTCTACATGTTGGAGCCTCCGTCGTAGGTTGGGGTTATTTGTCAAGCTCTCCTGTCTCCGTCGGGACACGAGTCTGGGGTTTCTTAGTCTTCAAATAGAGTTCTGAAGTTAAAAGTTTGTTTGCCAATTCATTAGATGATGATGGAGGGGGAGGGATCAGCTTGAAAATGGTAGGAGATAACAATGCTGTTTTATGTTGCTTATTTTTTTCATAAGTTAAAGTAACGTAAAGTATCAGCTTATAGACTGTCTCACTGCGGGGCAAAGGTCTCCATCATAAAATCAGTCACAGTCTTTCGTTAGCACAATTCAGGAGAAGAGCGAAAGAATTGCTAGGGTCTGTTTGACCCGAGCGGTTCTATTCGCGTAGCTTCATATTTTATTTCAAATCGAGTAGCATGAGTAGCATAAATTTTTCTGCATTTGTATATTTTGTTTACCTGTAAGTGATTGTGCATTATACCATGTATGCTTGAAATCAGGTTACCACAACCTGTCAAATTCCCTCGATTGATTTTCAACCTAATGTAAATGACAGTTAGACGGGAGTCCTTTGAAGAAATTTGGCAATTTTGTTTAGTTTGGCGTGTGGCTGTAGGTACCTATGTATTAAAGTAAATATAAGAATCCTTACCAATATACTAAACTTACTCGTACTAATATATTTTTTTCCGAGTCATTAAGCTTTTGTAACAATACTCATTTGAGTGTTTGAAATAATGTAATACCTATGTTACAGATTATTTTACCAAAACGCAGTCCGTAATTAATTAAGCAAACTTCATATTTGGTGTGATTATTATCATAAAATTGTAAAATAGTTAATATATTTGAATGTGGTTTCAGTTCAGGATTAAAATTGTTCGACTAGTTATTTAACGTTGTGAATATTCTATTGGACCGCAATTTATATCAGTTCATTTACCACTGACTATGTGGAAGTACAATCTCACATTAATTATATTATACTAGCCTTTGCCCGCGGCAAACTGGAACCCATGGAACAAAATGTTGTTAAGAATGGTAAGTAGAAGACATGGTTAAAGGGATGTCAATGTTCACAGATGCATCCTCTATAATAATAATCTTTGTTGCAACCTTTTGTAAAAAAAAAAAGTTAAAACAAATGAGTGCCGTAAACATTATCCATTGCACGTAGCAACTACCTATTTATTGCCGAACTGAATAATTAATATGCTGAATATGCTGCTCCGTTTTGAGATAACTAATTTTTTGGTTTACGAAGTCTGCAGGCTTAAATAACTAAACATACCCTGTCGACACGATGATCCATTACCGTAAGTAACCGATTCAGACTCGCCAATTTAAAACTCATTTCTTTATGGGATGGCAAACAAGGTATTCCCGCTCAATTCCCTTAACACCGCTCCTTAGAAAACCAATCGACATAATGTTTACAGGCGTCTGGTTAGCTTTCGAGGCAGACAATCTTTTTAGAACATTTGTTTGAGGCCACAAGCCTTAAATGTATGGGTAAATGTTTGTTACAGACGTGTCGGCATTTAATTTAGGCCCTGCGCAAATGGACCACCTCAATCTGGTGATCAGAACACTCGGTATATTTGTCCAATTTGTTTTGGATATTAGGGAATTAAAAAAGCTAAAAAATAATACCCCCGACAATTATTATTTAATTCAGCACTTTGTGTCAGCGGCCATCTTAAACTGGCGGCCATGAAATATAACTAAGAACACTCCCGACTACACAATATAGGTGTAAAGTTCAAATAAAATTCACATTGGATGATCCGTAGACCGTACGGGATCTACGATATCACAGAGACAGAAACACACACAGAAAGGCACATCATTATGGAAGATACTTATTCCTATTTAAAGTAGATGGGGCAAAGTTAACCGGGAATCTTTGCCCCATCTACTATAAATACTGGTAACGGCTTTCTAAAATTATTTATCAAAGTATTAGTCTTTAATTTTCACTAGTAAAATAATTTCAAAAGACAAATCGATTAGGTAACTATGTTATAATTTACTTCATCATCATCAGTTCAGCCAATAGACGTCCACGACGTTTTTCACACAGATCGGTCCTGTGCCTCCCGCGACCTTCACCAGATCGTCGGTTCACCTGGTGGGAGCCTGGTGGATATATTTACTTGCTTACCATTTAATAAGAACTGGTTTTAGCGGGTACTTTATTGCCAATACTTTACATAAACGGGACTAAACGCGACGAAATTAAATAAGTACATTTTAGCACTTACTGCTTGACGTTTCGACTGCGTTACAACAGCCGTGGTCACAAGCGAGTGAGTTCGCAGTCGAAACGTCAAGCAGTAAGTTCTAAAATGTACTTATTTAATTTCGTCGCGTTTAGTCCCGTTTATGTAAAGTATTTGTATAATGCAACGCGAAAGTTTAAAAACATACTTTATTGCCACCGATACACTTCTTGTGCGTGCAGCCTAAAGGGCTATATGCTGAAATAAATTAGGCTCAGTTTTAAGCGGTGCATTTTTTAGAGTTAATTCAAAATGGATGCCTTTGGATCGTCGTTCACAAAATGGCCACGCGTCACTATGACTTATGAGAGGTTTAGATTGGAGTTATTTCGGCGTTAAAGGGATCGGAAAGGCGGCTAGCCCAAGAGTAATCTATTATATTTATTTAGTTTGTGTTTACGTTTAACCAGGCTATGCACCATATGAGACCACAGATTTTGAACTTTATGCAGTTATGATAAAGTTGAAAACCGATGATTAGTTGCCTGGTAAAGGGTCAAGTGATGAATTTGTGTTGGGACGGTGTTAAAATTTAATGTTTCAATCACTTGCGGAAAAAAACATTATGGCATTTAAAAAATGTATAGTCAGCCACCGATCACCTTAAATTATAATCTGTAGCGCTACCATGAGTTGACATCTAAAACTGACATAATGTAAACTATTGCTCTGTCTCTTTTAAATGCATCACAATGAAAGAGACAAAGCGATAGTTTTTGATAGCGAGTATAGTATTTCAAACTCATGGTAGTGCTATTGTTCAATTCCTTAAACCGTATGTTTCGATTTTTTCGAACATAGCTCGGATTACCAATCCGCAAGTGTGGTGATTAAACCTAATCTCATCATAGTAGAGATTACTTGATTCTTTATGATAAAGGTCTTTGCCCTACAGTCGGACTCTATGTAAGCTGATACTGTAAACTGTAATATTACTATGTTTGAACTGTATCAATATAACTCTGTCTATATTTTTTGTACTTAGTGGGTATTATGTATTACTGTATAATTATAATCTTTTGTAGATCTCGCCTACATTTCACTATCACGACATCTCTAACAGTGCAATTTAAATCGTAAGGATATAAGAATAAATTCTACATTCCCTATCGCATTACACCCTCCCTTACAGTACTCCCAATTCGGCACCCGAATTTCATCTGACTAAAAGCAAGAATGTAAAACTACCCATCTTTAGAGACGTGACACGATTAGACTTTCACTCGAGTAGTAAACATTGTATTGATCTAATAAAAGGTTATCGATTCGTAATCTCAACAACAATCTGCTTCTTTCTAATCTCAGAGTGTTATTGCCGAGCAGATTATTTGACTAAGATCCAGGATTAGGTTAATCTGTCAATCACAATGAAGTAATTGCCGTCTGACCTTCGCACAGCCTTAACCAAATAGGGGATCAGACCAATTGAAACGCGATTAAACTCGTACGTTTAGAATCAATATGTCAATAATTGTGAGGATCAACGGGGATCTGTTAGAGCCTTATATTTGCTATAAACATTGGACTTCTTTTCGTTAGGTAACTCCACAGAGCACAGTCTACCCTTTCAATGCCAAAAGTAGACTCCTCCTTTGATTGAATTGATTATCTAAAAACAGAAGTAAGTTTTCTGTAAACGATAATCATGTCCGGTCAGCTTTGAAAAAACAATATTACATTAATTTCACACTCTCACTATTTAGTGAATGACACTAAAATGTAATTCAGAATCGGATAAAGAAGAATAAAAATGATAACCTTACCTGTTCTTGCCAGGCCCATTCTGTGTTTCAAGTACGAAAATAAAATAAGGCAAAGCAATAAAATATAGCAAATGGTTGAATAACGTGAAAGAATCTTTCTTGATGACGAGTAAAAGTCCTTTGCTATTCGAGTGAAATTGTAAGATGTCTCGAATGAATCGACTAACAAAAGTTGCCTTTAAATTCACATCACTACCGGATGGGCAATGACTCGTCCTTAAGGGACAATAATAAGGGCCTTCCTCCCAGCGCTACCTGATCCCTTCGGAATCTTGTTCCTCAAAAATAAGCGCCCAGGGACGGTTTCAGTTGGTGAAACCTTTGGGCTATGGGTTGTGAAGGGTTTATTGAAAATACGAAATCGGTTTCAACTTTGTTTCGTTACACGTTTGTTTTGTAAAACTGTGATAAAACTAAACACATGTACTGTGTACGTAGGTATGTAAAGTTCGCTCGCGAGTTGATTGAAGAGCTTGCCTTAACTAAATACTTTACCTATAGTGTTTTTTTTGTATATTTATTTCAAAGCCAACTACAACGATATTTATTGAACAACCTGTTGGTCGAGTGGTTTGTTTGCCAGCAAATAAAATGTTGACTGTAGCTATCAGATTTGCTTAACAGATAACTTAATAGTATGAAACAAAGTCCCTTCCACTGTCTGTTCCTATACATCTTTAAGACCACGCAACGGATTTTCATGAGTTTTTGAGTGATCCAAAATAGGGTTTTTCTGTGGGTTTGTATATTATTATAATGTTACTCATGCGAAGCTAGGGCGGGTCACAAGTTTAAGTAAACACAAGCTTATTTTGTATCCTGAGATATTTCTAGATTGCAAAAACTATATGTGAACATTTACATCCCTTTAACCACGTCTTGTTCTAATAATTCTGAATATCATTTATTGTTCTATAAATTTTGGGAATTCATAAAAAATCAAACTTATCATACAAAGTCGGTTACGTGACTTGGTAATTTTGCATGGGGAATCGATAAATTTTTCGACGTATTTTCAAAAGTCGCAAAGCAAATGTTGTTTCGAATGTTTGGTAGAAGTGGTCAAATGCATGTAAATATTCACAGATGCACCCTTTATGTGACGTCCCGTCCCTTTTTACCCGACTACGGCAAAGCAAAAGGAGGGTTATGATTTTGACAGGCTATGTATGTATGTATGTATGTATGTATGTATGTATGTATGTTCATCTGTTTCCACGTAACTTCTAAACTACTTATCAGAATTCGACAAATGGCATATAAGCGTCTTAACTGTCCGCTGGTTATAGGCTATATCAAATTTGACAAAATTTAATGTGGCGCCCTCTAGCGGACAAAACATATAGAGTAAAAAAATAAAGTTATGATAAATATGCCGTGTTTGGTATCATTTGAAAGCGCTTGAATTGTACATTTTGAATATATATATATTACTAGCACTTGGACACCAAAATAGTACAAATAAAAAAAAGTAAGAAAACTAAAACCCAACTACGACAAAAAACGACGCTGAAAAAGTATGTTCATAATACCTACCTACCTACCGTAGCACTTTGACAACGTGTGACTATGACTTTATGTACGAATTATTGTAAATTGACAACGAAGGCTTGTTTCATACTTTTTCAGCGTCGTTTTTTGTCGTAGTTGGGTTTTAGTTTTCTTACTTTTTTAGCGCAATGGTTTGAGCGCCGGTTGAGACGTAAGTGTTGCGGGTTTGATTCCCGCACCAACATAAACGTTTGTTGATGAAACAGACATTTGTGTTGGGTCTGGGTGTTTGTGGTTCCTTCGTTGTTTCTGGTTTCCATAGTACAAGGGAAAACCTTCGTTTGGGACCAGGACAATGTATGTGATGTTGTCTCAATTTATTATTTATTTATTATGTACCTAAAGTAGACCGGGTAATAATTCATTAGATTAATAAATCCACATTTGAGCATACTTCCATCGGCCCCAAAGGCTTAAAGTTCACACTGAATTCATTCGGCCCGCTGGTGTTAAACGGCCCATAGCACTTTATGTTCGGCAGTAAAACCGGCAAGTTCTTTATTCGCGTATAAACTACTCTACGTAATTAAATGAGCTATTACGTACGATTGAGTTTACGGTAGAAGAGGACGTAACTAGTTAGTAGGATCTGTAGCAGTTTTTATTTATGGTCTTAAGCTAAAAAAGTCGCAGAGCAGAAATAAAGTCCAATTCTCGTGGGAGAGCCACGCTTCGGCATGAATGGGCCAGCTCGACTCCAGTGATACTACGGTCTCACAGAAGACCGGCGTGAAGCAGCGCCTGCGCTGTGTTTCGCCGAGTGAGTGAGGGTACTGGGAGGCCAGTTGGCAGTGTTGCAGCTGTCTATGGGCGGATAAACGGGACTAAACGCGAGGATATTCAAGTACAGTCATCCACACAACAGATTACCACAACCTATCACTATTTCCTCAATTGATAATCAACCTAATGTGTATGATGCTTAGACTCAATTGAAGAAATTTGACAGTTTTGTAAACTTAGATGAGTGGCTGTATGTACCTACATTATAGCTATCTATAGTAGCTATCTACTGCACGACGAAGTTATAACAACAGCCGTGGTCACAAGCGGACTGGAGGCGCACGGCGTCTTCTGCTGCGCCCGGCTTGTTATATAAAGTATGTAATAAGCCGGCTTGTTATATGTAGTATTTATAAAGTATTTGTATAATGCAACGCGAAAGTTTAAAAACATAAAAAATACAGTTTCACAGAGAGGAAAGTTTACAACTGCAATCAAATCAGTCGGAGTAAGTTGTTCCATCTACTTTTATTTCTGTAGCAATTCAAGCAAAAAGGTGACGTACCAAATAGTATAGAGACTCGACCTAGCCCTTGTAAACTGGCGCAGTTTTAACATAAAAAAAGGCCAATATACTTAATAAAACTTTGTTATCATACGACTTTATAATAGAAACCTCTTTACAAAAAGTATAGATTATAGCTTCGTATTCTGGTACAAAAATTTATCTTCGCCGCAATTCTCGAGTATGAATGAATGAATGAATGAATGAAAGCTTTATTTGGCACAAAAAACAAAACACACACAGTAAAATACACACAATATAAAAGAAAAAATACACAAAAAAAAAGTCAAAACAATTATGATTTATATGCGCCAAATAGGCGGCCGCTCAGCAGATTGTCGGTGCAGGTCCGAGTGACCTGCCCCGACGCTGGTTTTCAGCGGCTACCTTGTAGTACTATTATGCACCTGTTCCATTGCAGTGCCTCTTTTAAAAAGAAAAAGGAAGAAAATTAAAAGAAAAGCAGTACCAATGGAACAGGTGCATAACAGGGGGTTGGTCGACATATAAAAATTTTGGTATATATAAGACAAATATATATAAACCAAATATATATAAACAAGTAGGACGTAATTACATATTTTAAGATAGTACAAAAACAATTAACAAACCTAACTATAACAATAACACATATTACTATTTATATAAAACCACGGCCATGACAACACAATTAGAGAAAAAAAAAAAAAAGTTTGGTTCTCTCTGGCTCTGGCTGGTTGACATTTACCTTATTGTTCTGAGTTTTACCCTGTAAAGTTATCTGTGCATTTTATTTCAACAACAACAAACAATACGCAATCTTCGCGTAATAAAAATTGCTGCAGTGACTATTTCCATAAAAATATCATCCAGTTTGACGAAGAACAATGCATGATGGTCATCCTTCCGTCAATAAAAAGCAAAGGTCAAGAATAATGAAATTGAAGACTCGTAGGTATTTTAATGTGATGGAGAAAAAAACATGGAGAAGGTTCTGTGGGATAGCCTCACACGTTAGTCACACAAAACAATCACGCGTCAATACTGGCACAAGCCGGGCAAGAGCATGTCTGTACCTCGCTTTTGAGCCCGTATCCAGAAGGTGAGTACTTAACTTCATACATACTCATAACACCATTTTGTTAATATAAAAACCGTTAAATTAGGCAATATATGTGCTGCTTCCTGTTATTTTTTAGGGCTTGCAGAAGGATTGACAGACATACACAGGCGTCAGGTCAAGTTACACCAAAGCTACAGAGCAAAATAGCACTAGTGCCTCGTACGTAAGGACTAGAAAGTTTTAACATTGGACCCAATGTTTAACTAGTGCAACTCAACGTGACGTCGTGTGTACTATTGTAAAATAGGCTCACTACAATCGCTGCCGGGACGGGACCGCTGTCCCCTCTTTTGCGCGCATACCCGGATGGTGAGTATACGCTCTGTATCTTTCCTTTGCTGTTCCAAGAGAAACTTGCTTGAACCTACCTTTAAAAGTGTTTTTTGTTTTTAGGGCGCGCAACGGTGGAGGCAGATCGTTCCAGCAACGTGACGCGGCAAACTTGAAGGAGCCGCGAAACGCTGCTGTACGATGCTTAGGCGTAGAGAAGATGGGTGCACAAGTCCTTCTGGCATACCTACTACGGTCCTCTGCCCACGCGAGCTTCTCGTACAGGTATCTAGGCCTGCCCGTGGCCAAGACTTCGAACATCATGGCAGCCAGATGCAGCCTTCTACGTGCCTCCATCTTGATCATGCCAGCATCATTGAGGAAGGGTGTAACATGCGACCTTGGAGGAACTTTAAAGCAAAAACGGGCACATGCATTTTGAACCCTTTGGATGAGCTTGGCAGATTTGGCCAACAAGCATGGCCCATACACTGTGCTACAGTAATTAAAAATACTCAATACCAGGGACTCACACAGGGCAACCCTAAGCTCCTCTCTCAGGTATTTTCTGATTTTGTAGAGCATCTTAAGTCTATAGAAGCAATTTCTAGCACACTCTGCTACATGTCTTTCGAACCTCAGATTAGTGTCAAAATTAAGACCTAAGTTTCTAACTCTTTCTACTCTTTCTATTAACTCTCCGTTAATATTTATGTTAAGACAGATGCTATTTAATTTAGATATATTTTTGCGAGTTCCTAGTACCATAACTTTAGATTTTGTTGGATTCAGAACCAAGCAGTTAGCCGTACACCAGTCCGAAATTCTTTTAAGGTCCTCATTGACTCTCGCCACTGCATCGACATAACTGGCAGGCCTGAACGGTATAAAAAGCTGTAAGTCATCTGCATAAAGATGATGACTGCACTGTCCTATGCAATTGATAATGTCAGCACTATACAAAACATATAGTATTGGGCCGAGTATCGATCCTTGTGGTACCCCACGTGTTACCGGTAGTGGCGGCGATCTCAACACTGTACCATCCGGCTGCTTCAGCTCAACATACTGTCTGCGATTTGTTAGATAGCTGTGAAACCATTTGACAGCTGCAGTGTCCAGGCCATAGTAGCTCAGCTTAGACAGCAACAGAGGCACATTAATTGAGTCAAATGCCCGTGAGAAGTCCAGTAGCAACAAAAATGAGCACATCCCCTTATCTTGGGCTGCCAGAAGATTGTCCACTACATCGGCAAGGGCTGAAGCTGTCCCGTGGCCTTTGCGGAACCCCGATTGATACTGTGGGAGAATATCATGTTCTTCCAGGTATTTTGTTAACTGATCGCATACTACCCTCTCCAGTATCTTTGAAAGGCAAGGAAGGATGCTTATGGGCCTAAGCTCTTGTACCGAGCTTGGTGAGTTTGTCTTTGGCAAAGGTTTCACCACAGCAACCTTCCAGTGCTCTGGAAACTCACAATCTAGTATGGAACGGTTTATTATGGTGGTAATGGCCTCCAACGTGTGGGGCATGGTTAGCAACAACATGTCCAAAGATAGACCATCATGTCCCTGCGCATTTGACTTCAGACTATTGATTATTTTTAGCACTCTATCACTATTGACAGTGTGTAAGGTAAATGTAGCTGTGCTATGTCTATGGTGTTCGAAATGTGACAGCAGAGATATTGATATATTGTTCTGACCTGGCACATTTAAAAAATGGTCATTAATTGTGTTCGGATCGTTGAACAAAGGCGGAAGGTCCGATGAGCCATGGTCAAGGAGCACTGTATTTTTTAAATTTTTCCAAAGTTTTTTGGGATTTTTTATGTTACTGTTTATGTGCTTTGAGAAGTAACATTCCTTTTCACGGTCAATTGCCCCTAGCACCAATCGCTTCATTGACCTATAGCTCTCAGCTAGGATTTCACTTCCTGTGTTTTTATATTGCCGGTGGTAATCATCTCTAATGCGAATCATCTCCTTAATTGTGTCCGTGATCCAAGGATGAGGAGCATGTCTAGATTTACGTCTCTTCACAGGCGCATGCAGATCCATTAGACCTTTGATGCAGCCGGAAAAGGCCACTACCAAGTCATTTACACTATCAATAGTATAAAAGCTTCCCCAGTCTATTGCGCTCAGATCTTGATTAAGCTGATCCGGTATTATGTCTTTGAGTGGTCTATATTCAATCCACCGTGGCCTCACTTTCGCTCTCTTTATTTTAAATTCTACCACCACCATTGCATGAGCACCCAGATCTGGTGAATGTCTAACAGTAACACTGAGAGAGCTGATGTCGGTGCAAACAACATCGATAAGAGTGCTACTATGATCCGTGAAGTGGGTAGGCTCAGTAATCAATTGCACTAAACTAAAACTGTGTAAGAATTCCATAAACTCCCTGTACTTGCCACTACACTGATCCAGCATGTCAATATTAAAATCACCAGCCAGCACCAGTCCGTCAGAACCTGTAAAGGAAGCAACAGACTCCATGACAGCATCCAGGAACAAGCTGACATCCTGCCACGGAGGTCTGTAAGCAGTACCAACCATAATATTCCTGTTTAAAATACGAACCGAGATCCACATCTGCTCCACCGATGCCACACCTGCGGGGTGAACGCACATCCTCATGTTGATGCCTTTACGAATGTAGAATCCTACACCACCGCCACGACCACCCCTGACATTACTTGGCCTAGGACAGTGCTTTAGCTGATAACCACAAATTTTGGGAGCCCTACCCTCTTCACCCGCCCTAAGCCAGGTCTCATTAATTGCCATTATATCCGGTGCCAGTTCCTCCATGGCCACAACAAACTCCTCATGCCTGGTACCCAGTGAACCAGCATTGAAAAGGCCCACTGACAGGTTCCTTAACCCAAGGCCGGTGCTGTGTAAATGATGTACAAAAACCCGTGAGGCAAGTCCAAAGTTGTGCTTAGGGCCTTGATTTTATCATTATATAATGTAAATAAATATTTATTGGAAGACCAGCATATAATTATTCCTCCCACACATGACTCTTTGTAAAAATAAACTATAATATGACACAAGAAGCCGCACGCATACGACACAAATAAACACAGATAACAGGTGAGAAGCACATCTAAATAGAAAGTTTTATCGTGAATTATGCCAGAATCAAGAACACACCTCGCTAACATTTTAAAAATTTCGCAGGAGTAGAGGAGTCATGCTGCACAAAACACTCTACTGACATCTTCGACGGACCTCAGCTGATAGACCTGCGCGCCATCGGCCTTCCTAGCAAATATACGGCCACGCCTTGTCCAGGAGTAGCGCCACTCCTGCTTGCGACACTCTTCACGCACCCGATGGAAGAGCTGGCGATTTTGGCGCGTCAAGCGCTCGTTGATGAAGAGCCGACCCCCTCCCTCAGCAGTGACGGAGCGGCGCGTGCGCGCGGCGCGAAGCAGCTCGTCGCGCAAGTGGCGGCGCGCCAGCCGTACTATTACGCGGCGCGGCCGATTCGACTCGCTCGGCGGCGGGCCCACGCGCTCCGCAAACACGACGTCTCGCTCCTCCAGGGGCACGCCCAGACGACCAGCCAGGACGATGATGCTGTGAAGGATATTTTCACCTTTATCCTCCGGTAGCAGCCCGATGTCTAAATCAGCTAACAGAGCCTCCTGGTCTCTGTCGTTGAGCTCGAGCCTGAGTTCAGACACTGTTCTCTCCAATTGTGCGACTGTCTCTGACGCGGCCTGTGGAGCCTCCTCTGCTTGTCGACGTTCCACCGCCTCTAGCCTCTCTTCAATCCCGTGGAATCGTGCTGCACGGGCTTCGCTCTCTTGACTCCACTGAGCCTCTAAGACCTTCATGCGCTCGTCCATACCATAGATGTGTTTCTCACAACGCGCCATTCTGTCAGACAGCTGCAGCATAGATTCTCTTAACGAGTCAATGCGCACACCCGTTGCCTGCAGCTGATCACGCACCTCCTGTCTCAAAAGCCGTAGTTCCCGTAAAATCGCATCACCGCCGGCCGACGGCACATTGTAGTCGCGTGCTTCCACCCGAGATGACTCCTCTAATACCACGCTGTCGTCCTCAGGTACCTCGCTCATGTCCAGGGACATCTCAGAGTCCTCCATACAGTACCCCCGGCTGCGGGCAGTCTCCTGACGTGATGTTACATTACTGCTAGCCATAGCCTCCGCAGACATCTTCACCGGCGTATCAGTGTTGTCGCCACCTTTGCGCATGTTACAGGCGCATTCGGGACAAATCCAAATGCTTTTGGCCTCCTTGGACATGTCGATCAATTTGCTCTCTGAGATATTCGCGCAAACTGTGTCCCAGTGCTGGTTGCACCTGCTGCACCTCAAATATCGCCCATTAGTGATGCTGCGTCGACATCCGGAACAGTTGGGCAGTCCTCCTACCAGTGGCGCCATCTCACGGTCATTGTTCTTGTTAGACATCGCCGGTTAGTTGATGCGATGACACAAAAAAAAAAATATATATAAAAAAAAGAAACAAAATAAAAAAAAAAAAAAAAATAAAAAGGCACAAAAAGTTTATTAAGTAAAAGAAAACGACAATAAAAAAAAAATTAATAAAAAAAAGTTGGCATCAAAACAAGAAGTGTCACAGTCCGGATTCGATCTCACGTCCTTAGGTTCAGCTTGATAAACCGCCCGTGTATTGCCACTAGGCTAAGACGATCTTGAATAGCCAGTTGAATTTGGCGGTGTAATGAGGCTTAACTTTCAACCTTCTACGATTTGTAAGGGTCAGAGGTGGGTGTCTGTGTATTATTTGTGAATGTTGAACACACAACTGACCTCTGAGCCGCCAATGACAATAAGTTTTTGCGTGATTTCACCTCAATTGCACCACTGATTTCGCTCGGAAAATGTTTGTAAACAATCTTAGTCTGCAGACAATTAACAAGTTAACATTTTTTTGTACATTTATACACTGTTTCCACTTTATATGAATAAAAACTTTGAGACCGACAAGAACACGTCCTACTCCTTCAAGCGCTTACGCGTACCCCCGACCGACGCGAGTAATAACTTTAATCATAATATAAAAAAATAAAAAAAAAAATGCGCCAGACAATCACATCAATCAACCTGGGCAACACCTGTACTATGACGATAATTAACTTGGAGCGTCAACCCAGAACACCTAGACCCAAGAAAATTTAGAAAATATAATTTCCTAAATCGACTTGACCGGGAATCGAACCCGGGACCTTACGCACTTCGGGCGAACACCTTAGCCACTACTGCGCCATCATGGCCGTCAAAAAAATCCGAATATTTTTTTTAAATAATAAAATTAGATGTTGCTTTTAAAAGTGCCAAATTTTAGGAGTAAGATTAGTTTTCCTCAGGGTGCAATGTTTTTTATTCCACTCAGTACATGAGAGATAAGTTTTACAAGTAAAGATATGCATTACTGCATACGAAAACAGCCAGAGCCCTATGCTTAAATTTAAAATTCTAATTAGGTACGTTTCAGCAACGAACCCGCCAAGTAAAGCAACTTAAAAATAGCCTCCGGTAATCCCAGTAGTTTTGGCTCTACGTTCTATCTCGCTTATCTTCTTTAAGGCGAAAGGGTAGGCACATTAGCGCCACCAGTCGTTTAAAAATTTTATCTTCTAAACCAGATCTATTTCTAGCAACTGCGACCCGTCTGATACTCTGCAAACATTTCTTTTATATGTTTTTGTACTAGAAACATTGATGCTAAAAATGGTCACTTTTGGCGTGATCAATATTTATTTATTTAATATAGTGGCCGCCCGCAACTTCGTTTGCGTGAACTTTATGACTCTTGACGTAGATTGGGCCAAGGAATCACGTAGTCCCATCACCTAACTTGGAACCCCCTTTAAGTTCGAAATATCCTTTCTTATCGGATCTCATCCAAAAATGCTCATCACATTTGACAATTTTGCATTCCATTTCATTCCATATTTGTTATGGTGTAGCTGGGCTCTTAGAGTTCCACACCAGATGTTCCATGATCTTTGATTTTTTCATGGCATCATAAAATGCTCATCAATCTGAACAACTTTTGTTAAGGTGCCATTGACCTACCTCTTATAGTTTAGCTGGGCTGTTGTGGTTCTACATCAAGGAGCCTGGTCTTCAAAATAAAATATATCCTATAAGTTGCCCTGATGTTACAGCTATACAATAAAAAAAGTTTCATTCGAATCGGTTCAGTAGTTTCCGAGATTAGCGCGAACAAACAGACAAACAGACAAACAGACAAACAGACAGACAAAAATTTTAAAAATCATTGATTCATGTTCTGTTACTGTTTTTTAGTCGTCCTAAGTTATTTTGAGATAAATATCTTCAATGTACAGACACAGCTTTTTTACATTTTTATTATATGTATATAGTTTAATATAATTTTCTTTGACGGGCTGTCAAACGCTCAAGTTTTGTTACGATTAGCTGCCAACAATTAATTAGTGAAAACGCACAAATATCGCTGTATTAGTGGAAATTTGTTGTTATACTGTTAAAGTATTGTGTTGTGCACAAAACAAGTTAAAAGGATTCAGTAAATAGTGGAGAATAACGCCGTTTAACAATCTCAGTGAATCATTAACCGTGTAGCAGCCGTGGCGCCGTCATAGCGCTGTGCGCGAGAAGTGACGCATCGTTGCGAGCGACTCTCGCGGTTACGCTCAGTGCGTAAGAATCACATTCGCGTGCGACTACCACCTGTGCGCCATTGCTACTCCTCTGCGCATGCGCGACATCGCTTGCCAAAGAATAAGCGGGCGCAGATAAGCAACACGCTACATGCACTGTGAGTGTTTTTTTACTTATAAATTTGAATGACAACGAAAATGGCAAGCACAAGTGTTGACATCATATGTGCGGGGTGTCTGAATGGCATTGAGGGACGACAATGGCTTCGTTGCAATTTGTGTCATGCCATCTATGACCTTATGTGTGCTAATGTTCCCGAATGCCGTTTCCTTAACACCATGACTTCAGAACACAAAGCATCATGGAAGTGTCAAGCTTGCAAGTGTAAGGAACCCCGGGTAAATAACACCAACACTCCTGTCCGTCCAACATTATCTGCAGTGTGTCAATCAAGCAGTTTTGTTAATATGGACTCTCCTCGACATAGCATGGACAATGTAACCTTCCGTCGTAGAGGGCCAAGCGATTCAGACAAACAACCCCAAAATATGTCCTATGCTGAAGATCTCGTGTATCTGGATCACATTAGGGACATTGTACGTGAGGAATTCCAGTACGCTCTTCGAGAACACCTGGCCGGCGTGATTGCCAAAACTGTAGCCGAACAAATCTCCGCCGCCCTTGGTGACTCCGTGGCACAACTAAATAAGAAGATAACTTTCCTAGAAAGTAGAATTAGCGACCTCGAATCTGTCCATTCCAAGCAAAATATAGCGACACAGAAAAGCAAGCATATTATGGGAAGTAGCGAGAAAATTGTTACTAACAGAAAAGCTGACACCGCACTTGCTGCTACCAAACTCAAGTCATCCGAAGAGACTCAGGCTCCCGATCTTCATAAAATTTCGGCCAAAATTCCCTCCCCTTCAGAGAATACTGTCACGGTGCCTGAGGTTTGTACAGACAAGAGAGGTGAATGGGTTGAAGTAACTAAACCCCATCGGCGAAGCACTCAGCCGCTTTTGTTGCGAGGCACAGCTGCCCCTGGTAGGACCAAACTTGAGGCATCAGAACGCCTACGTAGCCTCCATCTCTTTTACGTAAAATCCGGAACGACGAGTGACCTGATCAGCGAACATGTTGAGGGAATAATTGGTGACACCAGTTGCAAAGTAGAATCATTGAAGGCTAGAGGGCAATATGCCTCCTTTAAGCTGACGCTACCGTCTAGGCTATCGGAACTCATACTTTCCCCAGAACATTGGCCTAAGGATGTGTGCATTAAGCCCTGGCGTCAGCCCTTTCGTAAAGGAGACCAAGAAGCCGCAAGCACAAAGTGATTCGGTTTTGCTTCCATCAAACGACACCGCTTTGGATGAACCCCGTTTCTCTAACAATTCTAATGTCACACGTAAATCTATAGTTCCTGACAATCATCTATCAGAATGTTAGAGGTATCAAAACAAAGTTGAAAACTTGGAATACCAACCTACACCTTTTACCCCATAGCCTGATTGCTGTTACCGAAACCTTCCTCGACTGTACAGTGACTGACGCCGAAATAAATGCTTCAAATTGGACTGTGCTGCGGCGCGATCGTGGTTCCCGCGGAGGGGGCGTTCTCTTAGCGGCTAGACCCGGTATTGCTCTATCTCGTCGTATGGAGTTTGAGACTCAGACGGGTGAAGATTTGTGGGCCTCGTTTACGTTACACGGTCGTGTTGTTTATGTATGTGTTGTGTACATAAGTCCAAGTGTCCCTGATAGTGTTTATTTTGACTGGTTCACAAAGGTCGAATCATTCTTACCATACCTCAATGGATCTGTAATTATACTCGGCGACCTTAATCTTAAAAGTGCATCAAACAATGTATGTAACTATTATGGTTTTTTCACCTCATTTTGTAATCTGCATGATCGAAATAATATTTTTAATTTGCATGGCAGCAAACTCGATGTTGTTTTAACCCAGGAGTGCAATGACGCGGTGGTTTCGGATGCGGAAGGTGGAGGTATAGTACGCGTCGACCCATACCACCCCCCTCTAGATGTCGAAATTCGTTTCTCTATTACTAAGCGGTCAGAATTCCTTCAACCTAGTAATATTAACTCATCTAGAGATTGGAATTTCAAGAAGGCCAATCTTCATTTAATACATAGCGACCTGCGCGACACGGATTGGACCTCAGTATTGAGTGCTACCGATGTAAAAACTGCTGTACACAATTTTTATAAGATACTTTATGATATATTCAACTGTCACGTTCCTAAAAAACGTAGATTCAAGACATCATCAGTACGATACCCAATTTGGTTCAACTCGGATCTTATAAAAGACATTAATCTCAAGCGCAAACTGCATCGATCATGGAAAAAATCGAAATGCCCCGTTATTTATATCCAGTTCTCTCAGCTGCGTGCTTCCCTAAAGAAACGTTTGCAATCTGCTTATAATAACTACATGCAGCAACTGGAAGGCAATCTCAAAGTTAACCCTCGCGCATTCTGGCATCACATATCCAACTTGCGTAGCAGTGGTGGTTTCGAGCCCAATCTTTTGTATAAAGGTGTCAAGTATTCTGGGGCCGACGCGGCAAAAGTTCTTTCTGAGTTCTTTGCTAGCGTTTACACGTCTGACTCCGCAACATTACCAATTGATTGCTCCTTGAAAGATCAGGGCGCGTATGTAGATATTTCTCCCTTCACACTATATGAGGTTAAGCAGGCGATCCTAAAACTAAAACGGACTACGTCTGTTGGCCCCGATGGCGTGCCAACCTCAATAATCAAGGAAAATAAAGAATCTTTAAGTATTCCAATTTGTCATATAGTGAATCTTATCACCATCACTACTACTTACCCGCTCGAATGGAAGTTATCTAAAGTTATTCCAATTCCTAAGTCTGGAGATAGATCATCAGTGGAAGAATACCGACCGATCGCAATCCTCTCAACATTCGCTAAGGTATTTGAAGTTTTGATGTACAAAAGCATATACAGTCAGGTCCAATCTTATTTATGCAAAGAGCAACATGGGTTCATAGCCCAAAAATCTGTAAACACAAATCTACTGACATTAGTTGATTATATCTCAGCGAGCTTAGATAAGGGTCGACAAGTGGACGTGCTCTACTTTGATTACCGTAAGGCATTTGATCGGGTGGACAATAATATCCTGCTAGCAAAGCTGGAGGCTATTGGATTTACCCCACAGTTGCGACTTCTTCTAGCTGATTATCTTTCTGGTAGACAACAATTTGTCCAGTTTGGTTGTTTTGTTTCTGAACATTACCCTACTCCATCCGGTGTTAACCAGGGGTCAATTTTAGGACCTCTTCTCTTTCTGTTGATGATTAACGATGTTGTGAAAGTCTTCAATCACGTCAAATGCCTTCTGTATGCGGATGATGTTAAAATTTACATGGAGACTTCAAATCATTATGACTGTGAGCTCATCCAGGAAGATATCAACTCTTTTTTGCAGTGGAGCCAATCCAATAAGATGGAACTCAACCTGTCCAAATGTTACGTGATGACCTTTAGTCGACATCATCAGCCAATTCGTTATGACTACAAGCTAGGGCCAGACGTCATTGCCCGCACAGACAAAATGAAGGATCTTGGTGTCTCTTTTGATCCTAACCTAACCTTTAATGGGCACATTTCAGACCTGACAAAGAGTTCATTCTCCCGCCTAGGTTTTTTACTGCGAAACATGCGCGATTTTCACGATCCACATATAATGAAGCTCCTGTTTATAGCACTGATTCGAAGCAAATTAGAAAACAGTTCATGCATATGGAACCCTCATGAGGCTAAGTACAAGTTAATGCTGGAAAAAGTACAGAAAGCATTCTTGAGGTATTTGTTCAAGAGAGTTCATGGATATTATCCATTTTTATATCCCACCAAATTCTTGCAGGGTATGCTCGGTATGTGCTCATTGGAGGTTAGGCGTCAAAGGGACCAAATGCTTATTGGACTTAAAATACTCCGCGGTGATGTTCAGTGCTCTGACGTCCTTGAACAACTCTTGCGGCTATTTGTACCGGAGAATTATGTCCGTCATCGCGCTTCTCGCCGCCATTTACTATTCGCACGCGGGCCGTGTCGCACTGTCGCGCGCGCGGAGTCTCCCGTGTGTCGCATGCACACCGCCTTCAATGCACTCCTGGGTCGCCAGCCCCTCTGTGACCTGTTTGCGGATCCGTGGCACAGTTTAGTGTCCATGTGCCAGTCTTTCTGTGAGGAAGACTGCGCGTAGATGTTTGTTATATATACATACTTATCTATTTTCATTTTGTAATAATTTAAATTTTTTAATTTTTACTTATTTTCTTTTTTTGTTACTGTGTTTAGTTACGTAATTAGGTTTAAGAGCCTGTGTAATTAAATTAAATAAATAAATAAAATAAAAAAAATAAAATAATTATACGGGATTATTAGGGTTTCTATTACATACGTAATCGCATACTCAGGTGATCCGTCTGCTCGTCTGCCACCTATCACATAAAAAAAAATCACGGTCAACTTTGTAGCCCCTTTTCTCCCCGATTGAGTTCCGGGACCCCACTCAGTTCAGACGCTACTTCACGCCTGTCTTGTGTGAGGCCGCGATACCACTTCGGTCAAGCTGGCCCCTCAACGCCGGAGTAATTATTTTGTGGCCGAAGCGTGGTACTCTCGGTAGTGTAAGACAAAAACAGAGATAAAGCGGAATACATACCAGCATGAACATTTCGCGTAATCCCGCTGATCTCATTAGCATGTGCGGCAAATTGGCGCGCCTTAGCGCTGTTACATGCTTATGCACGACTATCGCCGAGCAACTAATGAGCGTGTATTTGAAGAATACAAAGCATGGGTCTCAACCTAAGATAAAAAAAATTAAAACATTTTTTTTATGATATAGGTACAAATACAAATACAATTCATTCAACCGACATTCATTCAACCGACGAATCACCTGATGGTAAGCGATTACCGCCGCCCATGGACACCTGCAACACCAGTTTTAACCCCCCTTCCCCTGAACTGGGCCTCCGGTACCCTCACTCACTGGGCGAAACACAGCACAGGAGTTTGATATTTTCGTATTATTCCGTAAAGTATCAGCCTATATACCCAATGCAGAGTAAAGGCCTCCATCATAGAAATCAAGTTATATCACTACTATTATGGGTTTAGGCTTAATCACCACGCTTGCCTTATGCGGATTGGTGATCACAAACCCGAGCTATGTTTGAAAAATTCGGAACATGTTTTTGCTCAACCCGAGAATCGAACACGGGAGCCCGCGATCACGGACCGGTACTTAAACCACTAGACCAAACGGGCGTTAAAACTCTGTAACCATTCAGAAATACCAAAACCGGACGCTTAGCAAAAAAGCTATTAAGCAAAAGCGAATTTTAAAAACCCAGCATTTTCTATTATTGCACCCGCAAATATTTGTATGCGCGGCGGGAGCTGGTGTGTCCAAGATTTACGGCATCCGGACAGTACGGACACGGGACAGGCCCGGACGACTCTCCAAGATTAATTGCCGCACTGGCCCACTATTCGGACACTGCTGATTTTTAATCCACAGAAAACGCAGAGAAATTCGAATCTAAATTCAAATCAATAGTGTAGGGGATGGAGTCCTATTTTACTTGGAGCTGCACAAATGAAGAAGCTATTTTTTCCTTTAATGTAAACGGTTACGGAAGAATGGTGCGATATAGCGAGTTTAAAGGTATTCTCGTCACAATTAAACACGTTAAACCTTTATTATCGTATACACCGAGGTGGTTTTACTGTGGTTTATTTTAAAGAAATCGAATGGTTACAAAAGAGCTTTCAGTTAAAAATATTTTTATTTAACTCGTGGAGATTTAAGAGTAAAACCTAAGAAACTAGAATCAGCAGAAAAATAAATATATAATATTTCCTCAATTATGAATATTTTTTCTATTAACTCTAAGCGTTCGGAAAATTCGAAACATACGTTTGCTCGACCTGTTAATCGAACACGGGAACCTCGATCATGGCTCGGTTTATAAGCTATACTCTGGTTTTTAATCATGGGGAGTAAACTGATGCAAATGTCTAGTTTCTATACTTTTTGACATTTTGCACCTGTCAAATTGAGTGATAATGTATGGGGATGACACATGGACATGTGTCAGTTTACTCCACATGATTATGAACCAGAGTATAGTCCAACAGGACTTTCTTAAAGGTCACCAAACAATGGCGAGTTTCTTGCCGGATCTTCTCGTCAGAATCAACTTTCCGATACCGGTGGTAGAATCGCATTATGTCTATTTATTTTTTAGTATATCTTATGTATCAAGATATATATTTAATTTCATTTAAATCATAATATACATTATGTTTAAATAGTTTTAAAAAATTTTTATGTATGACGATTTGTAAGTGCTGTGTACAAGCCTATGCAAATAAAGAATATTTGACTTTGACTTTGAATGTCGAGATCTCACAAACAACATTTGGCTAGCTCTTGCACTAGCGTAGAACCTGTGATGTTCGGTCGAATGTTCCGGAATTGATTGCGGCCCCTAAATACATTTTGCAAGCGCAATTTTGGGGTGGCAACACTTTGTTTTATTTTACAAAGCAGCGAAAATTCCTGCAGCAATTAAAATCTATGTTTTGTTTGTGCAGATTTTTCATGTTATTATTTATTGAGTGCCTACAATAATTATATTATAGTTACAAAATGTAATTTCATTTCATAAATGCTTTTGTTTTTGATTGTATTAGGTATCAAGATATTATTTACTTGTTAATACAATCGAGACTAAACGCGATGATAGATATTTAAAAATAAGCCTTCGAACCTACTGTTCAAATTTGCAGGTACCTATCTGTTTTTATTAATTTAAAATGAAAATGGGCCTCACTCAAACTCGGCACATAATACAACACACTCGTAACACAACACAATATACTCGGCAAAACACAGCACAAGCGGCGTATAGCCGCCGCTTCTAATAGACAGAAAACCAGCTACGAACTATAGTTCGATAGGAGTGACACTTTACTCCGATCAAACCGGTAAATTTATGCCAAAGCGTGACTCTCCCGCGGACCAAATTTAATTCAGATGTTTTGAAATAAAAGTGAGCTCTTTACAACAAAAAATATAATCTAGAGGTACTCGTAGTTTTGAAGCAATTTCAGTTACGGAAAATGGAACTATTTGGCGACATGGCATAATATGCCATGTTTTCTTTGTTCTAGCTCTATTTTTTGATTATTTTTAGACTTTGGCGATCCATTATACTGTGCCACTATAAAAAAAGACGTTTTTAGGTTATCTGATTTCATGTAGTAGGTCGAACAAAAATGCCAATTGATTTGTGCCATGTATCTGTTACTGTGACACGACACGACAAAAATCAGTTAGGAATATAATTTATTGGTATGTCTGTCTGCACGCAGATTAGGATCGCAAGCGAATAGATTTCGTGACGAGCATCGTTTGAGGTTAGTAAGTAAGGAGATTACTCGGAATGAAAATAGGGTATTTTACTGTCGTTGACTCGATAATTTACTGTATAAGTGAACGATTATTGAAAAAACATTTCAGTTATGTTCGAAAAATTCAAAACATACTATTGCTCGACCCGGGAATCGAACCCGGGACCCCAAGTTCATGGCCCGGTACTTACGACTAGACCAACGCAACGGGGCGTTAAAGATAACATATTATAGGAATATTAAGCTCCATGTAGATACCGTTTTCTGACCGTTTGTATATTCTTTTAATACCGAGAAACCAAAAAGTTTGTGTCTTTCTTCGTACGAAAGTAAAACAGTACAGAAACATGAAGCTGTTAGAACTTATGTACTACATAATGTACAACACGATTACTCCCGTTCCTCGTGTTAAGAAACAACACATTAAAGTTATTAACTTAATTATACAAGACTTACAAACTCTAATCTTGTGCTAAGGCGCTAAACAAAGTTTTGTATTTAGAACAGCGCTGTAACTTTACGACGATTTTTTTTCTTTTTTAACCGAATTCAAAGTGAGGACGAGGTTGTCAATTCGCCTGTTTGTATAATATTTTTTTATTTGCAATGTTTTATTATACGGCATTAAACATCGATATATTATCCAGATAAACAAAAGAGTGTTTCCAAACCAACAACGATTTCATAAGTAGTAATAGCTATAGATATTTTGAATTTCGAATACCTATGTCGTCAAAGCCGAAAAATGCTGAAAACATAATAACAAAATAATCATAATGCAGTAGTAACTAGGTATTTTTTAGAGCCCTATTATTCATAGTAAATGTTTTAAATTCCAGAAGTGCCAAATAGCGTTATTTTGCGAGCATAATAATGGCGGTGACATTTTTATCGTTTTGTAATTGCAATGAAGTAAAACAAATCACCATTAATCAAAATTTTAATACAGAACCTTAAAATAATCTAGTTTAAATTTTCTTTTTTCTATAAACTGAACTTAACGTCGTCATTACCACTTTGTTACTGGTAGGTATGATCGTTCTTGTTACTGGCTAAATGTGTGATAAATATTAGACACCTGTGCTTTTTATCCCTCAACGCAAAAACTATTATTGAAGTTCTTTATACATTTTTAACCAATACCTACGTAGGCAGATTTAACATTACGTAACTAATGAATCAAACCAAACCATTCGAAATTCAAATGGAGGTCAGCTGAAACTACCTACGCCTGCCAGTCTGTTTGTGCCAGCGGCAGTCTACTGAATGTGTGTCGGGAAAATGCTGGCATCGCAAAATTGCATCAGACTCGGTCCGCGAAAGTGCACGGTCAGCGTACGACTGTCACTGTCAATGACGCTTACCTCGCAATGCAGTTGCGGCTGCGTGGATTTTTTAAATTGAGCAAAAAATTAAAATAAAAAAAAAGATGATCGCGGAAATTCTTGGACACGGCACCGATCTCGGTGGATCGAGGCCTATGCCTCCCCTATTATTCTACACAGGTCGGAATTAAAATATTATGTTTTTATGGGAATTTTCAAATGTCATAGAACAAATTTTGTTCAGAATGGTTGGTAGAACACGTGGTTAAAGGCAGATACATGCTGTATTCTCGTCAGTTACGAGACGAGAAGGCTTCGTCGTAGGTCCTATTCCATCCCTGCTCCGATTTCTACCAGCGTTGACTCTTAGTTAAGTACATAATTCTATTAAGCTACTTGCTAAATTAACCATACTACCGTTCATCGAACTTACATCTAGGTACCCATAATGTGCGGCCATGTGTACCTAACAAATTGGATCGCTTTATCCAAGAGTGCAGTCTTTAACTCGAGGGACCGAAGTTTCCAGACGCGGGATTTATGTTGATCAACTTTTGCTTGCCCCTTGTGATATGGATTGTGCTTCTTAATGAATTGTTAGGGTGGTGCGGAGTACGGAAATCTTTTAGGAGAATTTCCATTTTCAATTTGAACCACTTGCCGCCTTAAGTTCAACGAGACAGATAACACAATTAATACAAGGCTATGAATTGAGGACATCCATTTCTGGAGATATAGAGTAGAGCGAGAGAGAGAGTAGATTAGAATATATTTAACATTTTTTTCATGCATTATGTGGCAGACGGGCAATCACGTGATGGTAAGCCATGGATACTCACACTAACACTGCTGTCACACGTACGCTGTCAATCTTTTCTGCAGCTTTCTTTTTAGTTCAATGGTGGTGACACCAACTGTTAACATGTTTTACAAATCTAAGTGCTAGGAATGAGGCTACTCAGTTACAATATCTTCTTTATTTTCACCAGTACTTTTCATTTTAACTAAAAAATGCCAATGCAACTAAGTATGTATGTACATACAATCAGAAACACATCAGGTTACCAAAACCTGTCAAATTTCCTATAATTGATATTCAAACGAATGTGTATGACAGTAAGATGAGAGTCGATTGAAGAAATTTGTCAGTTTTGTATACTGATGAGTGGGTGGCTGTGCATACAACAAGGCTACAACTAGAAATTAGGCCGCAGGGCTTTGCATTTAATATGATGACCCACCATGAGTAGGGTAGAACATTTTGCCTCTCTCTCATATAAAACAAATGACAGTCACTTGGTTAAATTGACAATATCTTTTAAATGTATCAGGACGTTAACGGTCACCATTTACCACAGGCCTGACTCGGTATTGTCATCTCGCCAAATTACTGCAAAATAGTTGAACGTTAATGGGATAAATTTGCGGTGATGCCGCGAAGGGCCAAAGTGAATCGAACGGCTATTACGCAGGGATGACTGCCGGGGCTGAAATCTGACGGGCGCGTGATACGGGTGTGTATACACGGATCACAGTAACCTACTATATAGTGTAACGATGAGAGTTTTAGGTTAGGTTTAAATGAATGAAGCATTTATTTCGGTACGGTTGTAGTTATATAATTCTAGCGGCCGCCCGCGACTTCGTCCGCGTTGAAAAGTTTTTTTTTTTTTTTTTTTTTATAGGATAGGGGGCAGACGAGCATACGGATCACCTGATGTTAAGCGATTACCGTCGCCCATGAACACCTGCAACTCCAGGGGCTTCACAGGTGCGCTGCCGGCCTTTTAGAGCGAGATATGCCCTTTTCTTGAAGGTTTGTAGGTCGTAGTGGTCCGGAAATACCGCAGGTGGCAGTTCGTTCCATATTAAAAGTGACTTTTTACCCCCCTTTCAACCCCTTACAACCCCCTTTTCGCAATAAAAAGTAGCCTATGTTCTTTCTCAGGGTCTAGATTATCTGTATACCAAATTTCATTTAAATCCGTTGAGTAGTTT
The DNA here is from genome assembly GCA_014851415.1 of Cnaphalocrocis medinalis. NCBI lineage: Eukaryota > Metazoa > Arthropoda > Insecta > Lepidoptera > Crambidae > Cnaphalocrocis > Cnaphalocrocis medinalis. The sequence goes on from CM026284.1 coordinate 2,879,432, forward strand.
TGGCGTGAAAGAGTAACAGACAGACAGACAGAGTTACTTTCGCATTTATAATATTAGTATGGATGGATAAAGAATAGGTATCTATTTATTTATACTTTAAACTGTTTATTAGGCTAAAAAATCGGTTTTCCATTTTCAGGTCCAATTCTATCGTAATTATCATAGTAACGTTTGGACAGCAGTGACCAGAATTTATTTGGGATAATAATATGTGATGACTTTGTATACATCGGTCGATCCTGTACCACTTGCTGCCAGTCCTTGGCCTGAAGTTCTCGCAGATCACTCTCGACGACGTCTTTCCAGCGATACCTAGGCCGGCCTACCGGGCGTCGGCCTATCGGTCGGCTTTGGTATGCTTTCTTCACGAATCTCTTCTCTTGTTTCGGAGGCCAAGACTCGTTTCGGGTCGCTGAGCCAGTGGAGTAAGTAAGTAAGTACTTTGTATACATAGTATAAATGAGGCTCACAAAAATGACTCAATAAGGAAAAAAAAGACTCCCGAAACAGTACGTAATATTTCTATGTACAAATGTTGTGAGGTTGAAGGTTACCCCCACGCAGTGTAAAAATAGCACTTTCAGCATAAGGACGGTCCAAATCCCAAAAAGGGTTACTGCACGTGACGTCTTGTAATGTACCTTGTTACCACTTCAAATCCTACAAAAACATAAATAAAACTACAAATACAACAGGTACATATTTAAAAAACACATTCCAAGTACAGTTCGGGTCCAAAGCTTAAATTTACTTTAAAATAATTCCTAATTCCAGTCACATTCAAAAACTCCCATTGTTTTCCAATCCTGGCACCACAACCTCATACTATCAAAAATAAAATCTAACAAGGTCTCGTCGCAATGCATGCATATCTTCGCAGATGCATCCAATCTCATAATACGGCGGCGACAAAGCGACGACTCAACGGATTGCGGCAGAAGTAGCTATGCGTCTGGCGCATTACTGCACAGATGAGTTTCCTACATATCTTTGGCGGTACTATATCTAAACGGCATGTGGGGCTCTGGTCCCAAACTGGGGGCTCTCAAAAAACTCTACGGCAACTGCTGCCATCTTACTTCTTCATTTCAATATGTTTTAAAAGCAATAAGCAATCACAACGATTAATTGAGGCTATACCTACCTGATCAGTGCAAAATTGGTGTAACTACCATGTTTTGTTGATACGGTTTTTGTACAAAATACATTAGTTGCAATATTATTATGATCTTTCAATTCAATAGTGGCGTAGGCCACATTTAATTGGCGCAGCAAACATTGTTTTTGCTTACAAAATAAATTTAATTCAAAAAACATTTAAGAAAAGTTTATTCCTCATTATATCGTAATGAAGTAGTCTGGGCTTACATCGCCACGCTTACCTCAATTAAAGTTCCCACAACTTTTTTGACAGCTGTCAAGAAATGCCAAATTCTATACATTTCTCAAATTAGTCTCTTGCTATGTAGCTTAATATAGCTATGTCCTGCTGTATTGCGTATCAAACTATATTAAACATTAAAATTAGGACATTCTCTATACTATGAGTGATAAATGATGAAGTCGGGAGTATCTCCTAGGATATCTAAAACATTCCTGATGTTTACTGCTCTAAGTTATTACGTATGTCATGTAAAAGAGTCCTGTGCGTGCATACCAGGGCCCACACTAGTATTCCCACATACAGCCCTGGTGTATGGAAATTACTTGGCCGAGGCGCTGCGGATTTCGTGGGGCGCAGATCTGATTCTCACACTCAATGATGTTATCTATAACTAGGTTTTGTCTGGAAATGGGAATTTGTGGAGTCAATGGCTGCGGTATAGCAAGCAGCCAATCAAATGTAGCCTTCTTTTATGTGCAGTATTGTGTTGTATGGAGTGACTGTGGCCGCTTGCAAACTTTGTATTGTCACACACTTTGGTTCAGCCAATAGACGGAAAATGCTCGACATGAGTCCTCCCTAACTATCTTCTAGCTAATTGGGTCTGATACAAATTGTAACCGAGCCTTTTTTTAAAAAATATTTTAATTGTACTATTAGGCATGTGTGTTCCGTTCATAGTGGCGATGACTTGATTTCTATGATGGAGGATTTTACCCTGCAGTGAGACAGTATATAGGCAGATACTTTACTTTAATATTACCTATGTTCGACGTGGAAATTAATGTTCTGAGAGCTCTATGCATAATAATTAGAGGAAATCAATGCATACAGTATACACAACACAATATTGCAACTTGGATATTAATGAATGTATAAAGGTAATATTAATATTAATAAATGTATAAAGGATGTATCTATAAATAAACACATCCTTTTAACCAACCACGAACAACGTTTATTTGCTCTGAGTCTTTAGTGAGCTAAATAATACCTCGAAATATTTTTCGACTCCCCATACCAAATTAAAAAGACACGTCCTACTTTGTATGAACAATTGAATATTTTTTATTCAAATTTCCAAAAGTCATACTTAGACTTAACAAATATTGTTAGGGACGGTTGGTAGAAGACGGAGGAAGACCAACTGTTTATGAAAAAAAAATTCAATAGTCATAAGTAAATGGTGTAACTAACACTAATTATCACGGGATAAGAAGTATACTCTGATTAATAATCATGTAAAGTAAACTGACAGATGAAAATGTCAAGGTTCTATGCATTTTACATTTTGCATGTGTCAAATTGAGTGATAATGTATGGGGATGACACATTGACATCTGTCAGTTTACTTTACATGATTATGAATCAGAGTATAGTTTCGTTCAAAAACGGAGTATTTGAATGCACCATCAGAAACTGTTCGAATAATAGTAGCGTAAACACACCTGCTATGTTAGTTTAGGTATTGTAACAGACATCATTCAGGCTGAGGGTCGGATCTATTCCAATGGGATTGTATTTGGGTTTCTGGACTCAAATACTACAATTCAAAACAGACGTTTACAATTCCAGACCTTATTCTAAGAGCAATAAAGCGGGAGTGCTTACCATATTTTCGGGAGACTGTATGTAGAAACCAAAATGGAAGATATCAATGTGATTGTTATGATAGTACATTGCTTTCCTTTCCTTATGGAAAACAAACGGTGTTACGGCGGCGATATAATAGGTACTTGCTTCAATTTTGTTGCTGTTTATGCCTTTGTGATTTTAGTCTACAAAAGTACAAACAAAATTAAATTTAAGTAAGCCGTGACAGCATAATTTTTAAACCTTACTTACTTTAATGACTTACTTTAATCTCCCTTTATCTATCAGAGGTCATTGTCCAAAAAGGGGTGGTTCAAACAGATAATTTCTGCGGTCACGCCAGATTTATCAAAGTTTTTGAAGGGCAAGTCTATGCCCTTTAAAAAACTTTAACTGACTTTTATTGACCTTCCTTCCCACCACAAAATAATTACACACACAGAAGTTAGACTTTGACCCGATTTTGAATTTAGAAGAGTTCGTATACATATTATGCTAGGGTTGTTGCCCGGCATGAGTACATAAGCGCGCGGCTTCTACCATAGACCTCGATAGTTTGACAATCTATGTAGTTAGGATTAATGTGGTCGAAAAGGCGTTTTTGTCCGTTAGTGCGCATGCGTGAGTACATGACATATTTTTAGCTCTTAGTGGGCAGTCAGCCTTCTGTGTCAATATGTATTTTGTGTTCCCACTTTCGTTCTCGCTAGAATATAATGAACAAACAAAGGGGTAGTCTAAACAAATAATTTCGTGGAACGCGCGAGATTATATACAGTCATTATACTAGTGGCCCGCCCTCACTTTGTTTAGGGACATTACACTCCATTTTGTACCAATAGATGGCGTTTTTTCAACAAAGTATATCTTTCTAGGTATGTGCAAATAGTAAAAACACATAGAAAGATAATATAATTAGCTAAAAAAAAAAGGGTTACAATAACAAAGACAGTAAAATAAGGCAGTCATCACCTGTAGCCTTTTAGTAGACCAGAGAAACATTGTGTAATATTTGATGCAACAAAAAATTGTCTTTACACTCAGAAAATGCCATTTGTATTCTACACCAAAGCATTTGGTACACACTTAGCAACTTTGGTGTGCAATTAGTAATTTTGGTGTGCAATTAGTAATTTTGGTGTGCAGTTAGTAATTTGGGTGTGCAGTTAGTAATTTGGGTGTGCAGTTAGTAATTTGGGTGTGCAGTTAGTAATTTGGGTGTGCAGTTAGTAATTTTGCTGTGCAATCAGTAATTTTGTTTTGCAGTTAGTAATTTTGGTGTGCAATCAGTAATTTTGGCGTGCAATAAAACATTATGTAATGCGATTATTAATTTAAGTTAGGTAGGTTAATTTGGTAAACAGTTAAAATACTAGCCAATTTAAAATACTCGTTAGTTTTGCCCTTCATAAAGTTTCAATTCACCTCTAGTCACCTTCCGTCCCACTCTCGCTCTCGCTAGACTACAATGTCCAAACAAAGGGGTGGTCTACACACTAATATTTCTGCGAACAACGAAGACAAACGCAACGTGCTGCTATGTGCCGATTGTTTGAATCCACAATGACCCTTCCACATTATGCCGGGGCGTGACGTGAATAATTTCGCGTGTGCTATGATGAGCTTCTTTTATGAGCAAACATGATGTTTTTGCTGAGGCAAAGCCTAAAATACATATGTGGTATATAGACGTTTTCGACATGGACTTCGTGTAGCGTTGATTGTGTGGAGTGTATTTCTTTGAAGTCGCATTGTCCTGAATTTTGTTCAGCTGAAAACAATCCATCGCTGTTGGTTTTACTGTGAGCGGCAAGAAGAAATGCACTATAGTATTTTTTTTGCCGACCTAGGGGAAATGCGTTACGTCGGACTTCCCCCGCTGAAGGCGGGGGTTTACCGACTAAAATCCCTGGGACTTTCTCTCATCGTCCATCTTGGAAGATGTTATGGGTCTGCGACACGGAGCCTAGCACCAAAACATCTTCTGGAAAGTAAATATAACTTCTATCAACTTATATTAACTAAGTCTTATAATCCCAAATAGCAGACACGATAAAAAATATATTGTTTTTGGCATTAAAAAGGACTCTCGGACTTTGAATTTTTCTCAATGGGTATTGATAATTTAGTGATCGTAACCTTAATGAAGGAATCTCAAAAAGATTTGATTTAGAAAATGCTGGAAACTCTACCCTATAGGGGTTGAATATAAAGAAACTGATAGCACCCCTTTAAACATTGAAGAAAAAACAATACCAAAATCACTTTGGTATTGTTTTTTGGCTCTTAGACGAAGTCCTGCTGGCTTTATAAGATTATAATCATTAATTCTATTATTATCGTTTGCGATTTTATAAGTCACAAGATAGAATAGTTACCTTCCCATTCTCACTTCTTCCTAACGACAGTCGATTACTGAATCCCAAGCGGAAAAAGGAAGAAATTGGAACATAATAAAAAGTACCCGCTCTCTAATCGCGACGGTGATTTCGCAAAATGGCTGAAACTTTTGATATACGAAGCCGTAGAGGGAGCCAAAATAAATTTTGATGGCAGCCTTGGGGATACTAGCGCCGTTTACATGCATAATTTTAGGGCAACTAGATTTGGCTGAAAGGAAGTTTATGGTTTATTGCTCAAATTTTTTAGTATGGGTACATTTTGTGTCTTTATACGCGCAATAAAATATTTCATTAAAACGGCACAAAACTATTGATATTAAGTACGTTAGATTTTTGAAAATAAACGCTCAACACAATAAAAAGACACCAACACAGAAAATTCAAGGTTATTATTTGTATTTATAGAAATTAACAGAGCAAATTAGGTCCATCTCAGGGTCCATCCAGGTCCATCCAGGGTTCGATTCCCGGTTTGAGAAAAAATATTATGTTTTGAACATTTCGAAGATGTCTTGGGTCTGTGATTACCAATCTGCATTAGGCAAGAGTGGTGATTAAGCCTAACCCCATCATAGTAGCCATTACTTGATTTCTATGATGGAGGACTTTGTCCTGCAGTGGGACAGTCTGATACTAAAGGTATGTTAATTAATTGAACTACCTATACAGCGCATACTGTTATTTAGGTTCGATAGGACTGCATCATTATTGTTATTGGAGTGAACTGTTCTGCACAAACCTAACCGGTACGCACTATTTCATCACAAAAGGGTGCTAGTATTCCAAGGTATCGGCATTGATACCTTTAGGGCAAGTTCTAACAGTTGCTAGGCAACGCTAATTGAATGAATCGAGAGCCTCTTGTTGACTTTGCAAACAGTGTTTGGAGATCGGTTAATTCGTAACTCTAACACTATGTTTCATAGCTTATGATAGCAGGTAAGGGGAAAGGAGAACTATGCACAAATATACTTTACAAGTTTAGAATAATGTCACCTAAAACGATATTCGGCTTTGGTGACTTTTTCCGCCATCTTTGCATTCCATGTTATAGTGCACAATTTTATGCGCATACACATGACTCCTTATTCCATTGTTCATAAACTTACCTTTAACACCCTATAGACTTATTTCTTGTCTATTAAGTGCCTGAGTATAGTTTCAAATTAAGATAGGTATAGGGTGATAAACATATGGGGCTAGATGTAAACAGCCAACAAATAAAAAAAAAGTAAATTTTTTCCAATAATTACCTACATGGATTCTTTTTCAGTTTTTATTTTTTAAGTTTTTTTTTATCGGTCTACCTATACCTACTCTGATTCTTAATCATGTAAAGTAAACTGACAGATGTCAATGTGTCATCCCCATACATAATCACTCAATTTGACACATGCAAAATGTCAAAACGCATAGAAACTTGTAATTTTCATCTGTCAGTTTACTTTACATGATTATGAATCAGAGTATAGTTAGCATCTATCTTCTTTTAAATGATTAAGTATATCTCATCATAGAAAATATATGAATAGATATAATGATAATAAAGATAAAAAAAAAGAAAAGAGAGAGAAAAGTAAAGAATAGGAAATAAATAAATATATCATGGAGAAAATAAATACATTGGTACTTAATTGTTAATTACCAATAACGTTTCCATCAATCGCAATCGCTTACTTTCAGATGATCCATCTGCTCGTCTGTCACCTATCTTATAAAAAAATCCTTATTTGTTTAGCAATAATGTATAAGATGCACCCGTGACTGAGCGATATCCTCATCCTTCCTTCAAGAACCAGTGAGCAGATCGAATGACACGCGAGCTATCGCTCTTCGTCACGTCATCCGTGCGAGTATTGAATCGGATATTCGTTTCGTCAATGCGATAAGACGAGTCCTTTTTTCGCTATAAGGCACGCGACATTTCAGCGAGTAATTCCTGATTGCGCTCAAGTTGTCGCTTTGGAGTCGGTACGCTTAGGCATGCTCTAATAGGTAGTATCGCCTGCGAAAAATAGCGCTAGATGGCGTAGTGTTAGACTGAGGTTCAACTTCAACGTTATTGGCTGTTTAATGACGTCTCTTGTTTTCGCTAGGTGTTGATTCTATAGCAAAAGTGTTACTACTTTTTGGATTACTTTGTAAGCTTTAGTTGTTATCTATAATATAATTTACAAATACGAATAGTATAAGAACGTACTTTTTCAATGAATTAAAAACTCATATTTCTACAGTTGATCTATTAAAGCTTTGAAAAAATATTAGAGACAATTCAAAGTCCTAACTTTTATTATCACGAAGTTACATTCTAATTCAAAACATAAATCTAACATGAGCTGGCGTTCTGTAAAGTATCAGTACCTATATATTATATTAGTATATTTCTAACAGTACTCTAGTATGTGAAAGTTCATTTTCACAGCGAAAGTCGTGAGCATGTCCCACGTAGATTAAAAATATAGAAAAAGTCTCATCTGTCCAGAGAAGGACTCTTTTTATGTGATAGGTGGCAGACGAGCAGACGGATCACCGGATGATAGGCGGGTGCCGCCGCTCATAGATGCCAGCAACACCAGTCATAAGTGCGATGCCAATCTTTAATACCCTTTCCCCCTAACCCCCGGTACAATCACACCGGTCTTCTGTGATTTGTATGCTTTACTAGTTTCTAGATAACGTCTAAATGGTCGAGGATTCAATCTGGACAAACATTGGTGTTTGTTCAGTTTCTGCGAGTAATAGATGTACCTACTTATTTAAGTTGTATTTATAGGTATTACACCTAGAACTTATTAGGTATCTGATATTTGTAAAATAAGCACCTAGGCATTTTACTGTTTACTTTATAGTCAAATTAGAAATCCTTGAAATCATGTTATAAATTGCTTGCACGATTTGAGCTTTGGGAAAAACAGTGAAGTACATAGGTATCTTTACTATTTATAAAGAGATAACTTCTTTAGACAACGACAAGGCTTATAGGTAAACCGAAAACACGAAACGCTTGCGCGGTGTAATTTAGCACAGCGCCATCTATTGGTTAATTTCTGAATTACGGTCCCGAAGCGAAGTGAGGGCGGGCCACTAGTTTTATATAATAGGTCGGTAGACAAGCTGACGGATCACCTGAGGGTAAGGGGTCACCGTCGCCCATAGACACCCGTCCCTAATAACACCTAATGTGCGCTGCAAATCCCTTGCCCTCCCGATTGAGCCATCAGTATCCACACTCAGTCGGCCAAAAACAGCACTGCTTCACATAAATCAAAAATCGTATGTTTAGATTGCAGGAGTTGCCACAGAAAAAGCTCAAAAATACAATGTTATGCTATTTTACCCGACTGCAACTAGTCGGGTAAAATAGCATAGCTCCCTGGAACAGCTGTAACAAATAACTGATTGAATGGGGGTGATGGAGAGCGATGGCGCGCGTGATACTATCCCATTTGCTCGGGCTCTAAGAAATTAGATGAATAGGTACGATAGGATATATCCATACTAATATTATAAATGAGAAAGTGTGTCTGTCTGTATGTTTGTCTTTCTTTCACGGCAAAACGTACCGACGAATTGACGTGATTGAAGGGTTGGAGAGTAACATGGACTACTTTTTGCCCTTCCGTGATTCCGCGAATTTTACGCGAGCGAAGCCGCGGGCAAAAGCTAGTTTTACTATATTATTGCCGTTGTTTGACGACCCGTTTAGCGCAATGGTTTGAACGCCGGTTGAGACGTAAGGGTCGCGGGTTCGATTCCCGCACCGACACAAATGTTTGTTGATGAAACAGATATTTGTGTTGGGTCTGGGTGTTTGTGATTCCTTCGTTGTTTCTGGTTTCCATAGCACAAGGGAAAACCTTAGTTTGGGACCAGGACAATGTATTTGATGTTGCCTCAACTTATTTATTTATTTATGTAATACTTTAACTGGACTTTTCTGAAACTCGTCTATGGTGTCTTTTAAATGTATGATTTCAAATGTTAGATATCCCTATTCTCAGTTGGATATAGTTTCGAGGAAGTGAAATCCTTTGACGCACTCATTCCGTATACAATCCCTTAGAGAGTGGCTAGCATTGTTCTCTCCACGTGCCAATGGGTTTTGAATTTGGGCTATTCCGTAAGTCCTCAATGTCAGTCAAATTTCAGCAGTGTACTCGTACAAACGGCATTTTGTGAGTTTACGTTTTGGACTTGGATCGTCCTTATTTTTACCCGACTACGGCAAAGCAAAAGGAGGGTTATGATTTTGACAGGCTATGTATGTATGTATGTATGTTCATCTGTTTCCACGTAACTTCTAAACTACTTATCAGAATTCGACAAATGACATATCATTATAAGCGTCTTATTGTCCGCTGGTTATAGGCTACATGAAGTTTTTCAAAATCTAATGTGGCGCCCTCTAGCGGACAAAACATACAGAGTAAAAAAATAAAGTTATGATAAATATGCCGTGTTTGGTATCATTTGAAAGCGCTTGACTTGTACATTTAGAATAAATATATATATTACTAGCACTTGGACACCAAAATAGTACAAATAAAAAAAAAGTAAAAAAACTAAAACCCAACTACGACAAAAAACTTCGCTGAAAAAGTATAAAACAAGCCTTCGTTGTCAATTTATGCAATATTCACTATGTAGAGATAAATTTTCATGTTTGGAAAGGCGTAGTCACACGTTAAATATTACCTTTTGACAACGTGTGACTGCGGATTTCCAAACATGAAATTTTATCTCTACATAGTGAATATTGCATAAATTGACAACGAAGGCTTGTTTTATACTTTTTCAGCGACGTTTTTTGTCGTAGTTGGGTTTTAGTATTTTTACTTTTTTTTTTGAACCACGTTTGAACCTTATGTACATACTTTCCGCACTGCAGGTGTATTACTCGACTTAACGTCGTCTATGATTTAAATTATGTTGAGTCTAATGTTTTGATGTAAAGTAAGTTGCGACTTTTACGAGAACAATGACCCCAACAGTCATTGGTCCTTCGAAAGCCGGATACGTTAACTTGATCCCAGGCCTATCATAACCTGGCTAGTTTTATAATTGCCATATCACACGTATTATTAATGGCACGTGGCGCTATTTGAGTTTGTTGCCAGATTTCCCTGGGGCCGCGTACGCGGCTCTCGTACAACAAATTCCAACTTGTTGATGTTATTAGTAAATACGTTGCACTTTTAAATAGAAGTGACCTATTTTGAAGTAGTATATTTTTCTCTAAAAAATTTGCTGTGTAAGGTACGTGAGTAAATTTAATTGAGTCATTCTTCGAGATATAACTTTCGTCGACTCCTCAAATCCAAAATTTCTTCGATATTGACTTCAGAGCCTTAAAATATACCAAAGGAAGATTTTTTCCATTAAATAATATATTTCTTTAATTATAATTTACTTAAGATTCTAATGTAAATTTCGGACGATTATTGGATTCGAGGACTGCCACTAAAGTTAGATTTAGTGGAATAACCCAACTTTAAGTTAATAAGTTAATGTGGTCCAATTCAGTCACTTATTTCTGAGCCGAGTAAAATTAAGTTTTTTAGATTTTCGCTTTGCATTATAACTATTATTAGGTACTATTATCCTTTTCAGTCATGTCATTCTTCACACAATTCATCTAGCTCCTTATCGGTCATCATCTGGATACACCCATCACTCTTGGTTACATGTTCATCCTCTCTTTTCATTAATGGCCATACCAAGAGTGATGATTTTTCAAGTACCTAATAGGTAAAAATAGTTTCCGAGAAAATCACTTTCATTCAACAATTCGAAATGCAGGTACTAGCTCCTTAAAACACATTTCAGCTGCAATAATAAACCGGCTGTGCTGAGTTCTTAACAATAAAACTGCACATAATATCCTGTTTTGAAATTTTAAAGCAAATCCGAATGTGCAGTGAAAATGCGAATAACCGAAAAAAGAGAACAAATTATTTATTACGTCTAACATCCGGTGCACTGTGTTGGCTACATTTTTGTAAAACAGAATAGAAAGCAAATGTAACATATGAAATATTTGTTGCAGCACATGCTAATATTGAACGTGAAAAATCAAATGCTTTTCATTGATTTCTTTTTCATATTATTTATCTATTATGCTAGTTAAGTTTGGTTATTTACGTCACAAAGTACCTACAGAAAAGCTCGCAAGAAACCAAATTACTACGTAATATTAAAAATTACACTACTCGTATTGTATTATCTAACTTTAGTTTTGTTCAGGTTCTATATACTAAAATGCCTATTTCCTCATTAGTAGCGCTGAATGATGAAAGCATCTTTTTAACAGGTTTCTGGATTAAGCCTTTTTTTCTCGAATTGTTTGTTAACACGGAAAATTAATTATTACATTGTCTTTCGCGATTTCGAATTAACCGGGGGTGTTAAATTTGTTACTATGGAAATAACTGCTCTATCACGGAATAAATGAATTGAAGCTTCAACAGCGAGTGCAAGCGGACCTGACTGAACACGCTTCTAACCACGTGAAACCGATAAAGATTTTCTCATTAGTTTTTGTGTATGTAAGATACTACCTATTTGAATGGTAAAGATAAAATTTATTTATTATTTATGAATCTTAACACCGAAAAAATAAGAGTCAAAATCACTTGGCCTGTGCATCCCTTGTCCACCCGCAAGCATTCCATCACCACTGATCACCAATCAATTTATTGAATAAAGTAATTAACGAAGCTTTTGTCGCAAGTGACGGTATAAATTTATTTAAAACGGGCCCAAAATTAATAAAAACACCCATTCTTGTGGAAGGCTTTTGTGCGATTCGAGGGTTTTTAACATTCAAGGGGCGTGTGGGTATTATTTCATGCCAAAGTGTTGACGATATTCTCGGGTGATGGATGATGTTATTGTTCTTACTAACAGTTATGGAAGTAGGTTACCATTTGAGATCATTTTTATTTTTAATAGAATAGAAAATATTTATTTGTAGCAAAAAATAACAGAAACTAGAAACTAAAATTAAAATTAAAAAATCCATTTACAACGCATAATTGAAGCTGTGATCTACTTACAATTTATTGTAGGTAAACAGGAACATGAAAATTGTATTCTTAGTTTCTAGTTACCGTGTAGGGAGTGTCATACATGTTAGAGATCAACTAATATAAATAAATAAATGATCAAATTTGAAGACAGCTAAATGATAAAAACATTTAAGCGGTGCAGTAGCCTAAATAACAAAATTCTAAATAAATAGGTACCTAAAGTTAGAGACTGCTACTTCTCCGCTAAATCCGCATAAGGCAAGCGTGGTGATTGAGCCTAATCCCATCATGTAGCGATGCCTTGATTTCTATGATGGAGCCCTGTCGTCGGATAGTAGGTATATCAGTTGGCTGAAACCTTACTTTTTTTTCATGTACCTACTAAGGTACTTTGTACTATTTTGTAAAAGGCCTGAATCGTATCAGTAACTCATCAGATCTCGCAGATGATTATGTTATACGTACTAATCATCAGGTGACCCGCTGACTCGATTGTCGGTTCTGGAAAAAAAAATATTGAATCAAACATTGACTTGGACTTATTTTGGGTCACTGAGCCATCCGAGTAAGTAAGTAAAATGCCACTAGTTTAACAACTTTTCGTAACAAGTTCACTTGATGAATGTGTTACAAAGTAACAACAGTAAATTTAGTTACGAAGCTGTTGTAACTAAAGCAGCAAATTGTGCCAAAATTTAGGCGCACCGTTGCTCCCCTGGTGATGACTCCAGTAGTGCTACCATGAGTTTACAGTGACAGAACTCGCTAGCGTCTGCGTAAAAAAAAATGTATGAAAAAGTGTACAGCGCCTCTAGCGGTCACTTGAGAAACTAAAATCTGTAGTATCGAGTTGTCAAATTGAAACGTATTCGCTAGCGAGTAGCGTTTACGTAGCGCTACGAGTTGACATTGAAAACTGACATAACGTAAACTATTGCTATGTCTCTTTCAAATGCATTACCATGAAAGAGACAAAGCGATAGTTTTCGATAGCTTTCTGCGTAAACAATAACGCACTCGCTATTCGAGCTAACGCTAGCGAGGTTTACGTGTTCAATCGAAATCTATTCGACGCCCGTTTACTCGCTATCGACTGTAGTAACGTTACGTTACTTTTCGATGCCAACTCATGGTAGCGCTACAGAGATGTAATAATTACAAATTATAATTGCTACCAGCCAAATTGCTCCAGGAAGGTCGCACGTCATACAGCCCATTGCGGCTAACACTGTTTTATGAGCACAATAAAAACCCGGGCCACGTTCGTCGTCCATTAATATGTATGAATTTCAACCTTTATTAAGGGCCTTGGACGGGAATGCAATGTAACACATTTTTTTTTATGTACCTAATAGGTGGCAGACGAGCAGACGGATCACCTGAAGGTTTTTTATTATGTGATAGGTAGCAGACGAGCAGGCGGATCACCTGATGGTAAGCAATTGCCGCCGCTCATGGACATTTGCAACACAAGTACGCTGCCAACCTTTTATCGCCTTCCCCCCTGGGTGGGCCTTAGGTACCCTCACTCACTCGGCGAAACACAGCACAGGGGCTGCTTCACGCCGGTTTTCTGTGAGGCAGTGGTATCACTCCGGTGGAGCCCGCCCATTCATGCCGAAGCGTGGCTCTCCCACAGTTACCGCTGCTTATAGACACCTGCAATACCAGTAGAGTCACAAACGATGCCAACCTTTAAGCCCCTTTCATCCGAATTGGGCCTCCGGCAACCGCAGTCACTGGCAGCCACAGGCGCTGCTTCACGCTGGTCTTCTGTGAGGCAGTAGTATCCCTCCAGTCGAGCCGGCCGATTCATGCCGAAGCGTGGCTCTCCCACTGTACATGTTTTAACCGTGGGAGAGCCAGGCTTCGGCATGACTGGGCCGGCTCGACCGGAGTGATACCACGGCCTCAGTGCATGCGTTGTGTTTCGCTGCGTGAGTGAGGGTACCGGGGGCCCTATCCAAGGGAAGGGGAGTTAAAACGTAAGCAGCACACTGGTGACACCACTGATGTTGCAAGTGTCCATGGGCGGCGGAAATCGCTTACCATCAGTAATAAATATAGGGATAAATAAGAGACGGCCTTTGAACGTATTACTTTTACTAAACAACAAGACAGCTGTCATCCACATAAGCCATAGAGCATACCCAACAGTTCCTCCCCCATTAGTCAAGTCACGACTAATTAACTACCCCTTAAATATTCAAACTGAAGAAATGCTTGTAATCCACTCGGGGAACCGGGCGTAGCTTTTCCAGCACTCTCCTCCCCTCCGAACTGTGAGCCCCATCCACTGCGAGCTCCTGAGCTTGCATCTCCTGAGAGGGGTCCAGCTGCGGCGAAGACTGACCCTCTCCAGTTGCCGGATCAGATTGAGTCGAACTTGAAAAATCACTCGGCTCAATTGGACAATTACTTGCTCCATATTGTTGGAAGCTCTTGCCAGAGCCCTTATACAGCATTAACTGATTTTTATGCCTTTTACACGCCACGCCTTAACTAAATAAGTCACCTTCCCTATAACTTTCAAAATAACCCCTTTTCTCCAAGGATTTAACTTATCATTGTAAATTTTATAAAGAACTTTATCGCCTTCAGTAAAAAGCTGTTCGTTTTTACCTCCATACTGTTCACTCTGCAAGCACTGTTTATCCCGAACGTGATTCGCGAGAACGGAGGATGACGGCGCAGCAGTTACCGGGTTGATCAAATCCAACCGAGAGCGCAGTTTCCGCCCAAAAACCAACTGGGCAGGCGAAAAGCCAGTAGTAGAGTGAACTGAATTCCTGTAATCGAAAAGATACTTAAACAATAATTTTTCGCAAATATCTTTCCTATTACCTTGGAGAATGCAAGATTTAATACCACGTTTAACCACCTTGACATAGCTTTCCGCCTGACCATTGCTCGCTGGGTGATAAACGGGTGACGTCACATGCATGATACCGTTAGAAACACAAAACGAATTAAATTCCGCAGACACAAACGCCGTGCCATTGTCACTAACAAGCGTCTGCGGCAGACCAAATCTTGAAATAAACTCGGATAGCGTGCTAATCACGGCGCTTGAAGAGGTACTTTTCATATTGTAAGCCTCCACCCATTTCGTGCGAGCATCTACAATAACTAAATAGTTCAAGCCATTTATTGGACCAAGGAAATCTATGTGGATCCTTTGAAACGGCTGGTCAGGGTGCGGCCATACGGCGAGAGGAGCACGACCCGGAGCCGGTCTCAATTGGATGCACACCCTGCAACTCCCAATCATCTTTTCAATAGCCTCATCTATACCCGGAAACCATAGTCTAGCGCGAGCCTCAGCCTTGGTTTTCACCACTCCCAAATGCGACTTATGTAGTTCCAACAAGATTTTGCCTTGCAACTTCTCTGGAATAACTACTTTGTGACCGCGCATAATGCAACCACCTTCACAAGAAAGTTGTGTCCTACAGCAAAAATAAGGTTTTATTCCTGGATCTGAAAGTTTAGGTGGCCAACCGTTTAAAACAAAATCTTTAACTTTCTTTAACACAACGTCCTCGTCCGTACACGCGCGCACTTCGCGCAACGTCACGGGTAAGGTGCCATCCGTAACGAAGCAAACATACGATGCGCGGTCATCGACAACATCGTCGGAAGTGCCAGGCTGCTCCGCGCGCGCACGCGCCTCGGCTTCCACGAGTTCTGGGAGGCTAGCTCGCGACAGGTAATCAGCGCTATTAGCATTACTGCGAATGTACTCTATAGAGTAGTTATACCCACTCAGAAACATTGCATAACGCTGCAACCGATTAGCGGAAACTTCAGGTATACCACGCTGGAAACCAAAAATAGATAAAAGGGGTTTATGATCAGTACGCAGAATGAAGGGGTCAGACCTCCCATACAGGTACTGATGAAAACGACGGACTCCAAAAATAATCGCAGTAGCCTCTTTTTGGATTTGTGAGTACTTTTTCTCAGCCGAGTTTAAAGTACGGGAAGCGAAAGAAACCGGTCTCTCCGTTCCATCCACATCAATTTGGGATAAAATCGCCCCCAACCCGTACGGAGATGCATCCACCGTTAACACGACCTTTGCTTTCGGATTAAAATGAGCGAGAACTCGGTCCGATGCGAGACAGTTCTTAATTATTCTGAAAGCGTCGTCCTGCTCTTGGTTCCATTCCCACTTACAACCTTTTTGTAATAGTTTATATAGTGGTACTAAGATCGTGGATGCATTAGGAACGAAATTCCTATAATAATTTACTAGCCCCAAAAATGATTGAAGCTTCGCAACACTAGTTGGAACGGGAGCTTCTACAATAGCCTTTACCTTCTGCGGTGATTTGTGTAACCCATTTTTATCTATCGTATAACCCAAATATTCTACCTGATTCTGAAAGAAAACGCATTTACTTTTTTGGAGTGTGAGCCCAGCATCTTGTAGTCTTTCCAAAACTGTCCTTAGCCTCTGTAAATGCTGAGTTTTATCAACCCCTGTGACCAAAATGTCATCCAATAGGCAGACCACCCCCTCCAAGCCTGAAAGCAAACAATCCATCGCACGCTGGAAGATTGCAGGTGCGCTAGACAACCCAAACGCGAGCCTAGTGTACTTAAACAGTCCGCGATGCGTGTTAATACAGGTGAGCTTTTGCGACGCCTCATCCAAAACAAATTGAGAATAAGCCTGTGTGAGATCGAGTTTACTAAATTGACTACCCCCATGTAACTGAGAAAACAGCTCTTGGGCCGTCGGCAATGGGTATTGTTCAATAACCAACTGCTTATTTATCGAAATCGAATAATCTGCACACAGCCTTATTGACCCATTGCGCTTGAGCACAGGAACAATGGGCGAAGCATATTCCGCATACTGCACGGGTTCCAAGACTCCTATACTAACTAACCGATCAATTTCTTTATCAATATCCCCCTTCAGCGCGAAAGCCATGGGACGAGCCTTAGAAAAAAACGGTTTAGCATTTTCCTTTAATTTTAAAGACACAGTATACTTATTAAATTTACCCAACGCATCCGAAAAAACTTTTGGAAAATGAGATTGAAGCCGGTCAATTTCATTATCCGCTAAAAAGTTAATGGGACCTATTTCCAGCTTGAAGCGAGAAATAAAATCCCTCCCCAATATTGGCGGGCCGCCGCGACTAACGACATACACATCTAGCGTACTAGTATTCCCCTTGTACGTCACCGGCAAACGCACGATACCTACGCAGTCGATCTGTAGCGCTACCATGAGTTTACAGTGACAGAACTCGCTAGCGTCTGCGTAAAAAAAATGTATGAAAAAGTGTACAGCGCCTCTAGCGGTCACTTGAGAAACTAAAATCTGTAGTATCGAGTTACGCGCAAGCTACGTAAACGTACTCGCTAGCGAGTAGCGTTTACGTAGCGCTACGAGTTGACAGTGAAAACTGACATAACGTAAACTATTGCTCTGTCTCTTTCAAATGCATCACAATGAAAGAGACAAAGCGATAGTTACAAATTTGACGTTAGGTATCGAAAAATACCTTTACGATTGTAGTTAAGTAACTCACTTGCCAAATATGGTGTGAAAAAGTGTTTTGATTTTACAAAATATTTAACATATATTGAGTATAATGTCGGAAAAAAGATATCTAGCGTGGAACAATATTGACGGCGGCTGCATTTCAAGATGAACGACACTCACAAGCAAAATTTCAAACTGATATGTACAAGTGGGCTGGACACCCTCTTGAACAGAAATATAGGCTTGATACGGTGGTTTTTGAGGATTTGTGTGATTTGCTGGCGTATTACACAGATTTAACATCCACGCAAAGAATCTCCTAGGAGTCTAAGGTAAGACATATCCTGTATAACCTCAAGGTAGGACATGATACATGTTAGGTATAATCTAATGTTGATTAAAGATTTTTTGGAGATGATCTTTATAAAATACTAGCCCGCGACTTCGTCCGCGTGGAAAAGTAACTTTTTACCCCCCTTTTAACCCCTTACAACCCCCTTTTCGCAATAAAAAGTAGCCTATGTTCTTTCTCAGGGTCTAGATCATTAAATTTGCATACCAAATTTCATTTAAATCCGTTCAGTAGTTTTGGCGTGAAAGAGTAACAGATAGACAGACAGACAGAGTTACTTTCGCATTTATAATATTAGTTAGGATAATTATATTAATTATTATATTTTTACTTTCAGGTGGGCATTTTGTTCAAGAGGTATTAGAAAATGAAATCGGCAGTACAGCCACTGACTTATTATTGAGAAGAGCATTACGCGACCAATTGGCAAGAAGACTAAAAACTCAAGAGAAACAAGATATAAAAAGATATAATATTTGAATATATTAACAAATTACAAAATTATTTAACTATTCTTTATTTTATTTCTAAAATATAATAATGTATTCCTAATTCTAAAAACTGCCCAAATAATTGTTGCCACCGTTCTAGACACTCTCTTCGCCTTTCGGCTTCTCTTCGCCTGTTTCTCTCCCGCTCTGTTTCTTGCTGGATATTCCGCTATTCAGTCAGGTCTGACAAAAACCTGCCTTGCTAGATCTGACTGCATCCGTGTACGGGTCCTTCTGGGGATGGGGGATGACGGGTCTTGGAAACAGCCTCTACGCTGCCGGCGAGGCGTTAGAGGCAAGGGAGGTGACTCTGACGAGCTCGGTGCCCTGCTCTGTCGGATGGTAGAGGGGTCCTTGCAGCCGACGCCATGCCACTGCGGCGCACTGGTTCTCATATTTAAAGAGACGTGAGAGAGATTAAAACAAGCAACTAAACTTTCAATTTTGCCACTTAAATTCACCTAATAAAGTATTTCACCCATGCTGTCATCTTAGAATTTATTCTAAGTCTGTCACATTGACAAAAATAATACCAATACAATTTAAAAAACATCATAAACATCAGCTTTACCCACTGCTATAAGACATTTAAAATAAGTCGGATTATCTTAATTTTTTAATTTCGTGGCTGTGGATATCAAGCTTTTTGGGTATATCTATCGAACTCTGTCTTTTGAGTGCAGTTAGAAAGAAACAGCTACATAGGGCGTGATGACAAGCACGTCACTTTCTGCGTAAATAACGCACTCGCTATCGAGTAAACGCTAACGTTTTTAAACCCTACGTACGTGTTCAAACGAAATCTATTTGACGCACGTTTACTCGCTCGCTATCGACTGTAGTAACGTTACGTTACTTTTCGATGCCAACTCATGGTAGCGCTACTGTAGCGCTACGTAAACGCTACTCGCTAGCGAGTACGTTTACGTAGCTTGCGCGTAACTCGATACTACAGATTTTAGTTTCTCAAGTGACCGCTAGAGGCGCTGTACACTTTTTCATACATTTTTTTTACGCAGACGCTAGCGAGTTCTGTCACTGTAAACTCATGGTAGCGCTACTGATCACCTGTATAACTTGACAGACGCTTGCTAGTTGACGTTAACGGAATATTCTGAAAGAATTTGTAATACACCTGATCCGAGATTGCCGTAACTGCCGACCCACTATCAATTTGGAATTCTATTTCAACATTTCGAACTCTAACTGTTTCAGTCATTGGTTCCCCATGAACCGACCTTATATTGAACAGGCTTGGCTTACCGTCGTCATCCTCGCTCCTGCTTACCACGGCAGAGTTATCCAAAAAATTTACTTTTTTACACATTCGCCTCAGGTGCCCCCTTTCATTGCACTTTTTGCATTTGAAATTAGAAAATCTGCACTGCGAGGCTGTGTGGTTCTTCAAACCGCATACCAAGCATTGAGCTTTGCTTTCACTGGCGCTACTTCCTCGTTGCTGGTTAATCTTGAACAGCGCCTGATCAGCTGGCGCCGCTTGCGCCCCCGAAGCAGCCGCCGCCCCCTGGCGCGCGCTGTGCACGCTCGTGGCCAGCTCCAAGGCCTTAGCAAGTGACAAGTCCTTTAAGTCCTGCGCAAATAACTTCTCCCGCTCCGGTCCTGGTAACATTCCCATCACGAAACGGTCTCGAAGAGCTTCTTCGACGTTAAGGAAACCGCAATGCGCAGTTAAGCCGCGCAGCCTTGCCGCCCATTGTGCATAAGTTTCGCCTGATGTTTGTGACGCCGCATAAAAAAAATACCGTTCCCCAAAACCACATCTTTTGGGAGTGAAATGGCTATCCAAACGGCTAACTATATCCTCGAAAGGCACGTCCTTTAATTCCTTTGGTAAAACCAAATCCGCGGCCAATTTATATGCGTCATCACTCAGTGCGCTCAGCAATATTGCTCGTCTCTTTGTCCCCTCAGTATCCGTCGTATCATCGATGTCATTCGCTATATACCATTGCCGCAACCGACTAATATACGATTTCCAACACTGAGTACCTTGATCGAAAGTGGATAAAATTCCGAAGTGAGCCATTTACATTCACTTTGTGGGTATTCCGTAGTCGCCACTAATAAATATAGGGATAAATAAGAGACGGCCTTTGAACGTATTACTTTTACTAAACAACAAGACAGCTGTCATCCACATAAGCCATAGAGCATACCCAACAATCAGGTGATCCGTCGGCTCGTCTGCCAACTATATCATAAAAAAAATTAACACAGTTGTCTATGTAAGAAAAATTTTTTCGGCGCGCCCAAGGGGATGGGAGTAAGTGCTTTGTGCGGCGCATCAACACGGACCAACTGTCAGATCTTACATGATAACTCACACGTGATGCGTCCTTCAGAACATTTCTCTAAGAGACTGTACTCACATGGGCACTTGAAACCATCCAATGTTTATTCAAGACTCCATTCTCGTGATGTTCCATGTTTGTCGTCTTTTCTTGTACGTTTTCATTTCAAAACTAAACAAAAACGTTTTGTAACAAGTTGGTTATCCTTATTACGAAGCGTGGTCTAAAGTAAAACTTATTTTGTTACTTTTACTTGGAACTTTTATAAATGTAATTTTTAAAC
This sequence comes from Cnaphalocrocis medinalis, assembly GCA_014851415.1. Classification (NCBI taxonomy): domain Eukaryota; kingdom Metazoa; phylum Arthropoda; class Insecta; order Lepidoptera; family Crambidae; genus Cnaphalocrocis; species Cnaphalocrocis medinalis. The sequence goes on from CM026284.1 coordinate 2,900,780, forward strand.
CATGACTAAGTTTAACCCCCATTTTGTAATAACTCGGGATGGGGAAAATATTTCTATGGTGCTGTCATTAATAGCACCCTTAGAGCATATGGCACCACTACCATTCACCACTTCACTTACCTTATTTAGCGGAGTTCACCATTAGGTGACCCGCTCGCTTGTTTGACTTCCTATATAATAAACTAGTGGCCCGCCCTCACTTCGCTTCGGGACAGTAATTCAGAAATGAACCAATAGATGGCGCTGTGTCCAATTACATCGCGCAAGCGTTTCGTGTTTTCGGTTTACCTATAAACCTTGTCGTTGTCTATAGAAGTTATCTCTTTATAAATGGTATAGATAAAACCTATCCTAACCTATTTACCGAATTTCGAAATGCCATTGAGGTCGAAAACCAAATCACGAAATGGAGAATTTAATTTCCAACTCTAACCCATAATAATATGGCTGGAATTCTAATATTTTGCAAATGAAACCTTTAATGACGGCGATACTTTTCAAAAGGATCAAATCATAAAAATAACTATTAATTACAAATAATTAGGTACTACGTCTTTTCATTGATCACCTCAATCAAGTGTCATATTTGCATGGTCAAACGCAACAAAGCATAGCTAATTAATTATTAAACCTACTGTCAAAGTCAACTAAACGGTATTTGATATTAATGACATAAACAAAGCGATTAACGATTAGCAAGTGCATTAACATAGGCAATAAAATAAAATTATGTTGTCACAAAAATACCAAAATATGTTTTCAAGATGGCTCTTAGGCCCTCATTGACGTTAGTGTAATATAGATAAGACATATCTATCCTTACCCTTAGGCCACTATTGTGTAACGACCTTTTATTTTATTTTTCTTCCTTCTTTAATGTTATCAACCAAAGTTATCAAGCATTTTTGAGAAATAAATGCCTTGTACAAAAATTACTTGGTTTTTACGTCCTAGTGATTAACTCACACCACGTGTCTTGCATAAGCATTAGCACAGTACAAAAATAATCAGTAGCAAGAAGTTCAATGCATAGACGAGGACGCGTGCCTTGTCAATGAAAACATACCAAAACCAAACTCAAAGCGATAACAGTAAGTTAAATATTTAAAAATATCTTTTTTTTTACTTACCCTCGTCGCACTTCGATAAATAAAGGCTCTAGATACACAATTCTATACTGAAAGTGATTGAAAAACTCATGCCGTTGAGGAAATTTCGACCCTAATTCATTATAATTGGTTTCAAAATTCTTTTCCCCCCAATTAGGCCTCCGGTATCCTCACTCACTCGTCGACTTACGCCGGTCTTTTTCCCTGAAAACACGAGTATTGTTTGGTCTTTCTTTCTGTCAAACTGACCCGATGGTTCATTTGATAGTGCCCCTGCCTCAGACGCCAAACGCCGATCCCCGCCGTAGGCAAACATTCGTTTGATGAATACTTGTGTCTGCTCAGTATCAGAGTATCTACAACATATATGTATTTAAGTATTACTTATATTTGTAAATCCTCTGTTGTCTGACACAAGCTAATAAATCTGTAACACAAGTGCTTAAGCTGCTTAGTACGGAGTCAGGTCAACATATAAGATGTTGTGTGAATTTATTGCTATTATAATAATTTAAACCACTGGCGTTGTTGCCACTGTGGTAGTAGACAATCACACAGGCGATAGGCTTAGTAATTGAGTAGAATTTATCACGGTCACAGAATGAGTCCGAACCCTTATTTGATTGCACGTAAATTCTTACCCACTTTTATATTAGCTGATATTTCTTCTACGGGACTTGTAATCGTTTTTATAGGATCAGAGGTGAATTTTGTGTACGCTTGTTAAATAAATTAGGGAAGTTAATAAGAATTTCATGCCGAGTCTAATAAGGACATTTTAACGAGGAAACATGGAGTCAATTATGCAAGGTTCTGGAAATTTTGTTACTGAAATAATGATAAAATAAAATAAAATTGTGGCATGGAAGCTAAGAATCCACACAGACATTTCTTAAGTTGAGCAAAAAAGTCAGCACGGCCGTAATACACCTTTCTCGAAGCATTTCGGGCCATTTTCAATCCCCTATACCTAACTTTCTTGCGGATAAAACTACAAACATAAAGTTTGATGGGAAACTAAATGGCATCTATTTGAAAGGACTATCTAAACATCTTACTTAAAGTACTTCTGGACTCCTGGCTGATGACTGGCAGGAGGTAGTGCAGGTGGCCTAGATGGAGGCTCTTATTATCAATAGGTAACACGAATAAAACACCTTTAATATGTCAGATTATCAAAATAAGCAAATTAAAAATCAGCTGTTACATACATTATTTAAACATTATATTATTTATTGGAATTGTGGGAGAGCCATGCTTCGGCATGACTGGGCCCGCTCGACCGGAGTGATACCACTGCCTCACAGAAAACCGGCGTGAAGCAGCTCCTGTGCTGTGTTTCGCCGAGTGAGTGAGGGTACCGGAGGCCCGTCGGGGGGGAGGGGATAAAAGGTTAGCAGCGCACTTGTTGCATGTGTTCATGGGCAGTGGCAATTGCTTACCATCAGGTGATCCGCCTGCTCGTCTGCTACCTATCACATAAAAAAAAAACGGCTAAACTTTAACAGTGTTTGTGAGTATAAGTAATATCGTCGAAACGTCTCTCTAAAATTGTATGTAACAATATTCAGGTATAGTCAAGAACATTAATTAATTGAAAGTAATACGCATTCCTTCAACTTTTATAACGAAACCGAATAACATAAAGTTTTATGCTACAACTTTTTTAAATTGGATGGTTCCGATACGCACAGATAAGATGGCAGGGATGCTTGTTGTGTTTAATAAAACCAACTCGGTACAAAAAAATAAGTCTTTTTAGGGATTCGTAGAATGGAAAAACGTAGAACTTATAGATTTTTCATGGCTTTTTGTCTTTTTTTCTGAAACTATGAAAATTATAATGTAACTTATGACTAAGACTTCTTTTTTCATCTAACCTATATAATGTGTAAGGCAGGGGTCATCAATTAGTTTCGTATGGAGTCTTTTTCAGCAGTAAAATGACCATCGTGGGCCGCGTGACCCTTGGTATCTATGAATAAGGTCGTTAAAAATTAAATTGAGGTTTCTAAAATATTTTTTTTTCTCATCTAGAAAGTAGAATAGTTTGCGCGAGAGACATTTCCATTGTGGAATGTGTCCTTCCCCTAACTTTCTTAAATAAGTGAATGATAAACAAAAAACTTTTTACCTTTAAAATTACATTCAATCAACACAAATATGAAAATAAATGTTAGGTATTTCTTGCTACGGAACCCTTAATAGGCGAGTCCAACTCGCTTTTGTTTTTCAACTTGTTCTTTTTTTTATTCAATGACTGCGATTCGCACAGATAAGATGGCAAAGTTTATTATTATCCTGTTGTTATGTTTATTAAAGCCAACTTAGTGTAAAAAAAGTATTTTTTTCAATTGAGGCACTTCATAACAAGATCGCAGTTGTCAACGTGAGAATTGATTGGAATCACAAATAGAAGTATTATAATGTCATTTCATAGTTATACAAAAACATTGGTATGTACAGTTAGCATCAAAATGATCTTAGCGTTCAAGCCTACCAATATATCAGAGACAAATTGTATACGCAGAGGTGCATTTTCATTTGATGTTCGAGAACAAATGAAAGTAAAAAGAGAAAGATTTTGCTAAATTCTCAGATAATTTTGAAAAGTTTGAACGCTAAGGTAGTTTTGATGTTAACTGTACCTATACTAAATATGACTAACTAAACCAATATCCTTTGAATTGCAACTAGCAGACGTGTTTTTTATGTGATAGAGTGGCAGTCGAACAGACGGATCACCTGCAACACCGGTAGAGTCACAAGTGCGTAGCCAACCCTTAACCCCTTTTCTCTCCAATTGGGAAACACAGCAGAGGCACTGCTTTACGCCGGTCTTCTGCGAGGCCATAGTATCGCTCCGGTCGAGCCGGCCCATATATGCTGAAGCGTGGCTCTCCCATAGTTTTCTATGGACACACTCAATATAATGTTATTTTAATCTTGTATGACTTTACTATAATTACTGCATTGTAAACAGTCTTGACAGATATGATGGCGAATCAACATCGTTTGCTATTCATAAGCCTATCAATATTTGTTGAGACTGGCAAATAGTCTTGGGGATGCCCACCATATTTAACTCTTCACTACTGGTTACTAATGTTTGATTGACTTTATCTTGGGACGTAATTCCCAGCTAGTTTTCAAAGCTGTTGCATTTGAGACCGGAGTACGCAGAGGCCATCTAGACAGATAGATGGAAAAAAGGATGTTAATTCAATACACATAAAGACTAATGTATGATAAATTTAAATAATGAGCTTGAGGTTAACCGATGTTTTTAAATGCGGCAGTTAAGTATACGCTTATACCCAAAAAAAATAAATCTGCGAAAATAATAAATATCATACTTGTGAACAAGTGCACTCCAGAGAGTTTTATTAGCAAAAGAAACACTTGGCTCAGCTTAGACCATGGCTTAACACGATGGTGGACAGTAACGTCCACATGCGTTTAGGTAGCAAACAATGATACGGCAGAACGCCTATAGACATCCTAGTTTTTATTCGTTTCACGGCAGTACGTCTGAGGGCGTTTGATTTTTAATACTCTTACAAGGTGGGCCATGTAGTAGTGTCACCGCAAAAAGCAATCCCGTCTTCATACTGTCATCTGGCATAGGTCTACAACACGTTAAGGTACACACACATTGATAGAATTCCGGTCCCTCCCCTCCCGCTCACTACGCCTATGGGCGTCGTGTTTTCATACATTTAGTCACGTACTGTCACCTGACCTGACTTCGTGTCACCTTATGTTTTCGCGCGCAAATAACGGCTACCGTGGTAAGTAATCAACGTATTTTTACTTTTTTATTTATCGAAATATTCAAATTCAATTGTTGCAATTTACGTATAAGGTAATTTCATCTCGAAAATTAGTGATTGTTTGTTTTTGATATTGAAACAATATTTGTGAATTTATCTATAGAAAGGGACCAAAAACGGTTAAGAAAATTATTCGATGAAGCTGAAACTCCGGGATCCAGTGAAGATCCATATGCTGATGATGGGGAATACGCATCCGACAAATATTACCTACCTTAAGATGACGCCGCGATGGGCGCCTATAGGCGTACTGTCACAAAACGATATTTAAAGTGCAACTGTTTTGACAGTACGCCCACAGACGATGTATGCAAATAAGTAGTGTCATTTGGGAAGAAATCTTCAACTTTTACTGTCCACCAACGTGTTAAGGTAGGCGATAAGGCGAACCTGTAGGCTATGGCGCTGGTTTTATGTGAATTAGTGATGCATTTGCGATATTCATAATAGGGTATTTTACTGTCGTTGAAATATCGACACCCGATACCTAAATTCAATAATTTACTGTATAAATGTACGATTATTGAAGAAACATTTTTAAAAAGTTTGAAAACACGAAATTTATAGAGTAACAAACTTTTGATAGGCGCTTGTAGGATGCACTAGCCTAGTGACGTCATTAGTAATGTATCGCTCTCCTTTTCTGATTAGGAACTTTGCAACTAATGATGATAGATAAAAAATAAAATGGGATCTTTGATTCATACTTTAAAAACTTTACAATAGTAATTAAAAAAAAGTCGTAAAATACCCTAACTAATAACTAGGATTTTCGGAATCTGGTAATTATAATAACAAAACAGCTGCCTGACCTTCGCAGTCCTAAAAATGGGAAACAGACCAACTGTTATGAAGGTAATAACGTTTTAATTTTATGTAATTTTAATTAATGTTATCATCAAATTTAATTTATGGTTAACTGTAACAGACTATTTATCTCATTGTTAATTATTTTATTTGTGCAAAATTACAATTTACATACTGATTATGGATAATTTGATAGCATTTCCGATGGCGATTTAAATGCATAAGCTGCAATGCAAATAAGCATCGAATAATTTGCTGATACGAGTGCTTGCATAACGCGGTAATGAGCAAAACGTGTCACTTGCGTGTCGAACACGCAGGCAACGCGTTACGGGCGTAAACTACCCGTTTAGTGAGGATCGTAAAACTTTACGTCCCCGAATGCTGCTCAATGACGCAAAAACAAATGGCGGTGCCAGAGAACAACAGACGGGACGGGTGCATAAAAGTTATTTATTTCATGCTAGGACGACAAGCGAACTAGAAGTTGACGACCTGGTTAGCGCAATGGTTTGAGACGGGTATACTTAGCTTTATTGGGTCTTTGATTTTATCAAAAATTCACATTTTCATTATTATCATTAATATCCGCAGGACTTTATACAGTTGACAAAGCTCGAATCAAACAGGATTACAAACAAAGACGGTGGCAATTCATTATAAAACTAGTGGTCCGCCCTCACTTCGCTTCTGGACAGTAGTTACAAACTGATCCAATAGATGGCGCTGGGCGTCGATTACATCACGACAGCGTTTCGTGTTTTCGGGTTACCTATAAACCTTGTCGCTGTCAATAGAAGTTATCTCTTTATAAATAGTTTAAATAAATAAAAATAAAAGAAGCTCTGTGCTAAAAAACTCAGCTGGTACTCATAATACAGGGGTTGCCCTAGTTTGAGACCAGGTTGATTGTTGTAATTGTTTTTTATTTTTTAAAAAGGCTTTCAGCTGTTATACCGTCTATCAGTGACCGTCGCGTCTGTATTCTCTTGTCACGTGTCCCTTCGACTATTTGTTTTATGCATGCCGCCCCGGCGATTTTCGACCAGTTAATTTACTGCCCATTATATTATTCCTAGCCAAACGGTTCAGATAAATTCCATCCGTACAATTTTTCCATTCAAATTCATTTTTGCTTATTGAGTTCGTCGAAATCGTTAGCTACTGTCATTCCATTTATGTCTCGATCAAATCCGGCTAACGATTTCATGTGTTTGTGTTGGATGTTCGTTAAAACTAAATAACTAACTAGTTTACTAAAATGTAACTGTTTTTTGCTAAAATCGGAACGATATTGAAAGGGGTTTGCGCGTTTCTATTGTTTTTAGACTAGAGGCAACAAGCTAGCTAGTGTAATTGGAGCTACCGCGTGTGGAAAAACCCGTTAGATGGCGTTCGTGGAGACTGAGGTCCAACTTCAACGTCATTGGTCGTTTAGTTACATTTTGACATCTCACATCAAAAATAACCAATCACCGTGTAGTTGGACCTCAGTCTACAAGTACGCCATCTAACGGATTTTCCACACGCGGTAGCCCCCATTAGAGAGGTCGGTGTTGCGTTTTTGTTGATTGTTTTATGTATAATTCTGATGACACCTAAAACTCAGCTGTCATTTAATATCTTCCTGGTGTAGTAGGACTTAATTAGAACATAATGCACATTAATGAATCCTTAAAGTTTTTATAGCTTTGAAGCTTTTACAACATTTAATTTTGTTAAGAATGAAATTCTATCAACACTATCAGCTTTCACTTAATTTATTCTCTGCCTCGGTGGTACAGTAGGTCACACTTCAAAGCGACAGCTGCGTTTGGGTTCCCGGGTTCGATCCCCGGGTCGGGCCAAAAACTTGTACCTGAGTTTTTCTGTTGACAAATTCTCAGTGTCAGCCCGAATTCTGGATGTCTGTGGTCTTTAATCCCATGCTTCGGAAAGCAATTTGTTGTGACTGCTGTGAGGCCGTGTTCCTCCGGTTAAGTCGGTCCATTCATGCCGAAGCGTTGGTCTCCCTCGATTCTTTTCAATTCTCTCTCAAACTCAAAACTTTTCGAATCCAGGATTACTTATTTTACAAAGTTTAACGGTTTTCAAGTTCAGAAAAGTAGAGATCGGTCTATAAAAGTAAATAAAGCATATTTCAAAGGATTGCACTTCTATTATGGAAATAGTGGCACCCAGCACCAGGTCAACATAAATTCTTATTGTAACAAGCTGGCACCCAATTCCGCACCCGACTTGATCCTCGAAACTAGAAAAAGCTCGCACGCACAGCTTCTGTTATCCCATTACACGTAGCCCAAATAAACATCTAATTCCTTCCTGCGCACCTCTGCACTTGCGGCCGTCCTTGTCGCGCGTGCCCTCTCGCTCCCGTCGCGTTTCGGGATCGCCGCCGTTCAGCTCCTAGTTGAGCTCGCGCCCTCGCCGCGCGCGCACGTGTCTCGCCTCCTCCCGCACCCTTCGACACGCTCGAACTGTGTTTTCGCCGGGACCTTAATGAAAAATTGATGAAAATTCGGATTTAACGATCCTTCAACGTACAGGGACGTATTTGGACTGTGTTTTTATTGAACATTGTGTACGGATGTTGATATGTAGCTCCTGATAAGGTGAGTCAGTGCCAATTTCAGGTGACTGAAAATTCTTACTGAGTACGATCCGTCTAGCGATTGTTGTTTCCTGTTTCCGGTTTTGCGTTTCGTATTCCGTAATTAGCTTTTGGTTTGGAGAGCTTCTGTTTGATATTGTTTATTGAAACAACTGCATCCATGTTTGTTTGTTTTCATAACATTGATTTGGTTTCATTTTTGTTTGAATCGATTCCAGTTATTCTAGTTGATTGTGATAGCTACAATATATTCAGTTAGATCAGGGCAACGTATGTATATTGTGTAGAAATATTTCAAACGGGAAAACATATTTGTAATATATAGAGAACATTTCAGATGTTTGTATGTGGATTTTATATTCCTTAACTATGGAAATTTGATGTTTTAGCTACACAAATACAATTAGAATTAACATGCCCTTTATTCGTATTAGCTTTATTATAGAATTGGTTGGTAGAGTAGATGTTCTGTTATGATTTCACAGTTAACATGTAAATTTGTGAGTTTTTGTGTGAATGGGTGTAAGAGATTTAGCTGTAAAATAAGGTCATATATTGTAAATAAGCCAATGTTTTATTGTTTTTTGTTAGTTACACGGTTTTGTATATTCGACTGTTTTTGTCAGATTGACAAAATCTGGTTTTATATAAGAGTTAAATTTATCAAATCCAATTGATTGAAAATTATTTTAGCAGTATCTACATTCAAAATATTCCTAAAGTATGATTGTATAGTGTTGACTGTTATTTTGAAATCTTTAATTTTGTTATTGCATACATACATTTTTATACATAGCAATACTATCTAGAGGGTCCTACGAATTCTCGTCGTAGCTCGTAGCACCCTGACGTAGCTGCAGCTACGCGTCTACGATGCTACGAAAAATGTTTAACTATTCAAATTATCTTCGTAGTAATCTGTAGAAAAAAAGGCATTTAACTTAAATTTTTCACATTATACTTAATTTTATGTTAAAACTGATTTATAGCTTTTCAAATTGACTCTACTGTGTGAGAAAATATTCATTATGGGATTGTTATTCCTACAAACCTTCAGTTTATTTAGTTTAACGAAAAATTCGTAGCACATCTCTACCTCCTAGGTACGGCTCTACATAGTACTACGTGCCACGCACGATAGTTTTATTTTACAACTCTCCACGTGTTTTTATTGAGTGGGACTAGCAGAACGTTGAGTGTTATGATGACTCTACTAGAAACACGTATTGTGTAATCAGAACTCTTTTTCCTGTTTCCTTTTTAATAAGTATTTTCTTTTGTGTATTTTTCCATGTTTCTGTAAAAAAATGTTTACTTTGTAGTGTCGATGGTTTTAGAATATTGTATTGACAGCATTTTTCGGTAGTCTCTATAATAAACTGATTTCATTTAATTACGTAATTGTCAAAGTGATTGTTCTTTCGTTCAATTTGATAAATAAACTTTTATGTGATAGGTAGCAGACGAATCACCCATAGACACATACAACACCAATAGAGTCACAAGTGTGCTGCCAAATTTTAATCCCATTATCATCCCAATTGGGCCTCCAGTACGCTCAATCACTTGACAAAATACTGCGCAGGCGGCTAAATGCGGGTAAAGCAGCGGCTTTACGTCGGTCTTCTGTGAGGCCGTGGTATCACGCCGGCCGAGCCAAATATGATAACACCAATTTATTATTATACCTATACTCTGATTCATAATCATGTAAAGTAAACTGACAGATGTCAATGTGTCATCCCCATACATTATCACTCAATTTGACACATGCAAAATGTCAAAATGCATAGAAACTTGTCATTCTCATCTGTCGACCCGTTTAGCGCAATGGTTTGAGCGCCGGTTGAGACGTAAGGGTCGCGGGTTCGATTCCCGCACCGACACAAATGTTTGTTGATGAAACATATATTTGTGTTGGGTCTGGGTGTTTGTGGTACCTTCGTTGTTTCTGGTTTCCATAGTACAAGGGAAAACCTTAGTTTGGGACCAGGACAATGTATGTGATGTTGTCTCAATTTATTTATTTATAACCGTAAAACAATTGACTAGTACACCGCAATCACAAAACGAATACAATAGAATCCACCCGACTCTGTCTCAAGATGAGTTACCGCTCAGACATTTTAACCCTAAATCACTGCATATGGCAGTACCTAATGGAAGTGGGTGCGGTTAAACATTTTTCCCAATTCAAAAAATGTACGTTCCACATAAATTTTTCGAATAAAAACGGGCCGGAGTGAAAGCACTCATTGTTAAAATGGGGAAATGATGTCTTTTTTTATTGGGCGGATCGCGCGTGGAGCGTTTTCGCAATTAAAGATTTTTTAAGCGAGTTCACTCATTACTTCACTGTGGAGAATGTAAAAAAAGATTGTTGATTTCTGCTCATGTATTGTAGAAACAAAATGAAAGTTTTCCGTATACTATGACCCGTTATAACGCCCCGTTGGTCTAGTGGTTTAAGTACCAGGCCGTGATCTCGGGGTCCCGGGTTCGATTCCCGGGTTGAGCAAAATTATGTTTCGAATTTTTCGAACATAGCTCGGGTTTGTGATCACCAATCCGCATTAGGCAAGCGTGGTGATTAAGCCTAATCCCATCATAGTAGCGATAACTTGATTTCTATGATGGAGGCCTTTGCCCTGCAGTGGGACAGTATATAGGCTGATACTTTACTTTCTTTACTTTTATGACCCGTTTAGTGCAGTGGTTCGGTTCTTGCGTCAGCATTTATAATTATGTCTCTTGATAAAACATTATATTATTTGTGGTAGGTCTGGGTCCTCTTAGTGTTTGTGGTACCTTCGTTGTTCCCAGTTAAATTCTTAAATTTGTTTTATAGGTTAGAAAGTCAGTTTTTTTATGTGATAGGTAGAAGACGAGCAGGCGGCAATTGCCACCGCCCATGGACACATGCAACACCAGTAGAGTCGCAAGTGCGCTGCCAACCTTTAACTTCTTTCCCCCCAATTGGGCCTCCGGTGCCCTCACTCACTCGACGGAACACAGCGCAGGCGCTTCACGCCGGTCTTCTGTGAGGCCGTGGTATCATTTCGGTCGAGCCGGCCCATTCATGCCGAAGCGTGGCTCTCCCACGGTAAACGCTTCTATTGTATCTGCTCTCAGGGCCTTTGGACGATATTATTCAAGAAAAAAACCTTGTAACAATATTTATGGTGAGACTAAGTATATGACTCCAGAACATTGTACGTAATGTTGTCGGAAAAATGACGTAAAGCCACTACACCAAAGTCCATAACGTGATTCTGTATCAGGATTATCTGCTTCATTTACTTTATTTATGCCGCTGTTCCGCGTCCAGCACTAAAGGAAATGATTGCGATGAATCATTGACCACGGCTCTACAAGCCTTTTATACCCGGAATGTTGTCAATTTATTAAAGCTGGCTCTGTAGATTGTGTGGAGGTAGCAGGATTACTCACTCTTGGTGGAACTTTATTTACTTTCTTGCGGTAAATGAGATACATACCTAGATACGTACGTCATAATTATGTAGTTTGTAGATTTTATCTACCAACATAATCGACGTACAATAATTATTAGGTACAATATAAGGAAAATATAACAAAAAAAAAGAAAAAAAAGCCTACCTACAAGGATGAAATATGTGATGAGATATTTACAGAGGGTTGTCTACCCCGCAATTCAGCGTGCCCAAAATGCTGGCGGCGTTACCCCTTTGAATGGCCAAACCGATGCGTTGGCCAAGGTAGCTGCCAGCATTATGGTCACCCGAAATTTCGAGAAGCCGGGCAGACAACTCTCGGAAGAGCTTGCGGGCCTCAGGACCCCACGGTCCCAAGGTTTCCACGCCAAAAGGAGCAAAGCGGTAACAGCTGTCTAGGGCAGAGTATTTAGTCCGTTTACGGAACTCCGCCGAAGCAGCCCGCTGCACCCGCGCTCCGTGATGTGGCGTGGACATGGGAAGGGGCCAATGTATCCATCGACGTACTCACAGGATTAGCAAGCTGAAGTGGCAGTGGGCTGGCCATATCTATCTGCAGCCGAACTGACCACCGCTGGGAGACTCAAGACAGATGGAGCGATGGCTGGCTGGCAATAGCTGGATGCGAGAAGCGATTAATCGATCGAACATTTGGAGAGGCCTATGTCCAGCAGTGGACGATAACAGTCTGATGATGGCGATGATGAGATTTCATCTCTCTATCCCATCTTATCGTGTAATGTCACGTTGTGTCTAAACATCCAATTTGCAATCCTGTAGGATATTCAAATCTTTAAGACACGAGCATCTCTAAAGGGCCGGTAAAACATCGCACTCCTTCTGGTGCAGGTGATGTCTATGGGCGGCGGTATGGTATGGGCCCGC